>JAENPR010000404.1:0-558510 GCA_018135685.1 Themeda triandra
AAATAACGGATGCAGCAGCATCGTCAAATCATCCTTCCAATTTGCCTCGACGTACTTTCAGCAGTTCAATCAAAATTGCAACTATCTCCATTGCTGCTAACTGAAGCAGAGGATGAGAGTACATATGGACTTCACAGCCCCATATGCGCATACATGTTTGGTTACAGTTCTCACACATCGACACGTGTCCAGCCATACAAGCTAAAATCTCCACTAAATTCTCCGAGACTTTATATATTCGTGTCCAGAGTGGAAAATAGTACGTGCGAAGACAAAGACGCTGGGAAAATGGCTTGCCAAGGACATGATGAATCAAGTGGATAAACACTTAGCCCCACACGGCCACACCGTACCAGCTGATACTTACAAATTTGCCATTTTCCCCCTTTTTGCTCAGCCGTTGTGTTCCTTCTTTTTCAATATTGTGCACGCTTATAGCGTTCTCTTTTGCTCGATAAATGTTTACAGTTTTAATTATTTGATCGACGTCATGTCGACATTCACGCGATAACGAATGTTGTTCGACATTTTGGATATGTGAAGTTTGCAGCTTATATATGTGTTAGTTTGTGAATATTTTCTATCAAACCTTTAGCTCATCTACTAAATTTAGAAAAGAAACGAGTCCACGTCAGTGATATGGACATCAGTCACGTAGGACCAAGATCTGGCCGTGCAGCAATTGGCAATCGACATGCTATGGATCACGAAGGGTACCCCATGAATCCACCTTCTCCCATTGGACCGCAGGGATGGGCATGACGTTGATGTCCCGGCGAAGTTCACTTGCCTCCAAACCTCACTATGCTGTCCCATTTCGGAGCAGGAGCACCTGCCTAGCTAGATTTCACAAAGAATATGCTTTTGTTCTGATAGAGAGACTCTCTTCTCTATATAAACTTTTTGATGAAATCTCTCTTCTCTATACATTTGCTAAAAGAACTCTGCCGGTATGAGTGGTGGATCCCACTGCTCCCTTTCGTGCGCCTACAAAGTTTATTTACCAAACCATCAGCTATGAATCAACCACAAAAAATGGAGAAAATTTGTCAAAACCACCAATAAATAAACTTTTTTTTTCGATCGACATCATGTGAGGAAGACGTTCTACAGCCTGTTTGGTTGCTGCCTCCCGGGAAGAGAAATTGTTAGAAAATATGGCAATTTTCATGTCATTTTAATTCCATAAATTAACATAAACATAATAAAATATATTAAATAATTAATCATCGTAAACATGATGTCACAAATGTTCATAACAATATGAACCATGTGATCAATAAGCATGTGATACAAACAAGCATAATAACATAATTCATGAAGTATAACAGTAAAGCAAGATATATAACTCATGATAATTGTAGTCTCAGGACGATATGCGAAACATTGTAACAGAACTACTGAAATATATAGGCAACAATATATGAAACAACATAGCAGTACCACCAAGACATGCAGGCAATTCGATTGTAAAACAGAGACAAATATAAAGAACATATTACTACCAGGGACTGATAGCAGGCATTGCACGAAACATGATTCATATAACATGACAGAACGAGACATGTAATTTGACATAACAGAACCAAACATATAGTAATATGCAAAACTGCAGTACTGTATAATTGAAACAAATGAACAGAACATGAACTTAACTGAGACATACATCAGATATATTATGAAACAACCGAAATGAATAACCGCAACAGGAGCAAGACAGAATATGAAATGACAGGAACAAACTACGCACACAAGCATGTACAACAGAACAGAAAATATGAAGAAGATGAACCAATCATACCCTCCCGAAGAAGATCCAGGGCCTTGTCCCACTTCCATCTAGGAAGGAGCGGTGACGTCTGAAGTAGACGACGATCGACGATCGGGGAAGGAGCGGCGGCGGCGGATTGGGCAGTCGCGTAGACGTTCCCCAAAAACATAATTGTCGATCCCTCGTGCAATGTCTCGAATGGTAGTGGTTCCGGAGGCACCTACCCTCTCGATCTCCCGTGCAAGCGAGATCACGAGATGGGGAGAAATGGTCTGCAGTGGGACTGCGAACTGGAGAGCTTTTCTCCGATGCGTTTGAGGAGAAGGAGCAGGTGCCCCTTTATGCCGTGCGCGAGCGGAGGAGGCGGAAGATCGTGCGAGACTGGTTCAAGAGACGAAGTCTTGTGTGACCTGTTCAAGAGACGAGCATCCGAGGAGATTAACTCGGAGTTGTAACTTCCATCGTTATGGGTAGTGGGTGCTAAAAATTTAACACGCCATCCGAGGAGATTAACTCGGAGTTGTAACTTCCATCGTTATGGGTACTGGGTGCTAAAAATTTAACACGCCACGCCTGCCCGGCCGGCGGCGGCACGCGCGTGCATGTGGCACTCCTTGGTCTGTTTCTTGACTTCTCAAATTAAGTGGGATAATTCCCAACAAATAAGTCAAGTCAATATCCCTTGGAATTCCAATCCGGTACAAATAATAATGTCCACAATTACAATCCATAGAGTTTATTGATTTATTGAATATATATAAATGGGCCAAGCCCTTAATAAATTCAACAGAAATAGCGAGGCAGAGGCATCTTCACCCTGCCTGATGAAATCCAACGTTTGGCAGTGGTTGCCTTCCCCTGACAACTTCTCAATTTGTCAACCAAAACAGCCCCTTGGTACCTGCACAGTATAACCTTTTCCGTAACACAGTCACACTTCAGTTCTAAAAGCAAAAAATTACACACTTGCCTTCGGCCAATAGTTCTTTTTTATCAGAAAAGGCAGAATGTCATCCCAGAATGTAGGAGAGGAGTATGTTAACAAGTGGATTTATCTTCTGGTAAGCAGTACATGGTTGGAGAATGTCGGAAGTGATTGCAACGGCTCACTCGTGGACACGGACGAAAACGAAAGGAAGGTAAGAAAGACGACTAGACCGCTTGAGGCTGCATTCGCATCAGAAAGCGGACAATGCACCTTATTCGATCGATGCGACATATAAGTGCTAATCCATTCGCCGTTTGGTCGTGGATGTGACATGTTCATCCCCAATCCACAATGCACCTTTCTACACAAGTACGGGAAAGAATTCAGAAAAGAAACGATCGAGAGGTGCTTGGCTTACATGGGAAGCAAATTTTCTTATTGCTTCTTCATCTATTCCCAGTGAAGATCTCCAATGCTTTTCTCTCTCCTAATAAATTACTCGCTCCCTTCTAAATTATATGTCGTTTTGACTTATATCTACTTAATTTGCTTGCATCTATATATAGATTAACCAAAAAATCAAAACGATTTATAATTTAGAATAGAGCCAGTATTTCACTTATATCCTCACGCTGCAACAATGCATTAGTTTTTGCATTAGCCTAGGCTTGTGTGGTGCAGTTTTTGCTTAAATTTTGGTTACCTATATAGACTCTTATATGCAGATTTACACAATGCTCAAAGTAAGTCCAATGTTGCATTAGCTTGTACGCCATATTGGTACATATTAGACAATATTTACAGATTTTCACAAGACGGTGTGCACGCAGAAAAGAAAATTCTCATCCCACATACATGTACTGTACAAACATGAGACCTCAACTAGAGCATAGAGGCGACTTTGTACAACAAAATGTAAACAATCGAACAATAGCAAAAACTAACACCAAGACATGCATACATTCACGTTGGCTTAGATTATTGATGGAGACAAGGCCCGATCCTCTGATAGGTATGATAGATTTGATTGATGAACTCAACGTTCATGATCTAAGCCTCAAACCAAGTAGAGGATTCGGACCCCTTCAATGGCTAAACCACAACAAACCAACCTCGCACAACACGAGTGACCTCATTAATGACATGAAGAAAACAGTATGAAATTGCAAATATAGATGAAGTATAACAATCGGAAGTTTTGATTTGAAAGAACTAATCAGCAAAGGCCTAACAAGAGCAAGAATAGGGTGCCCTAATTCATTGTAGACGAACTTGGTGTTACAAGTGTTGTGATTATATGTTTCAAGAGAAAAATGAGAACAAAACGAAACCCAAACCCTAACAAGTTCGGCGATGACTAAATATATAAAACATCTTGGGCATGCAAGGGACGTGCTCTCCTAATGGGCTCTATAACATACATGTCCCAATAGAACAAAAGCTGGTGTCACAACACCATTGACAGATTTTGAATGCTAAGTTATTTCTATGATTCGTGTTGATTCTAGTAGAATTTGATGTCAAATTAATGTTACTAGAAGGATTCTCCGTGCGTTGTTGCGTGTATGAAAGTGGAATGTAAATGAGTTAGATTGTTAATTAATAAAAATTAGGTGAACTGAGAAGGTGGACATTAATTACGTGTTGGGAGGTGGATGCTTTCATGTCAAGCGATATAGTGGGGGTCGATAGTGGACTGCGACGCTTTACATGTGAAGTCAAGAGAAATAAATAGTAGGGTTGATAGTGGACTGCTGAGATAAACGCTTTGCATGTCGAGAAGTAGATAATGGGGTTGATAGTGATTTCTTGAGGTGGATACTTTGCGATGTTAAGAGAAATATGTAGTGGGGTTTGTCTTTATAAAAGTTATAGATTGATTAACTTATAAAATTAACTTTCCATGTATTGGTGGACGGTTAAAAATGATGTCTTTTGTGACAACCCAGTGCAGATGATTGCACAAAGAAAGCCATCACACATACAAATGGCATTGTTTTGTTTTCCATTTCCTTTTAGATTTTCTGCGATTTAGGCATTATCTTCACTGGATAAAACCTGTATAATTCTGGCATATCAAGTCGGCATCTCTGTGTGAATAAAAAAAAAATGGTCGGCATCGCTGTGAGTCGGAGTGTTTTGTAAGCCCATGCTGACCACGCTGCTATGTTCCAAGGGTCATCAACCACTATGTTCCACAGCATCAAATATTTTCCTTCATGTTTTTGGGGGTGTTCCAGTTTTTGTAGGCTTTCCAAATTTCGGGCATGGTAGCCAAGATCACAGAGATCTTCCTTGTTGGGACCATACCTTAGGAGTTAGCTAGGACGCGGCAATCAAGCTTTATATATATGCTATATATGGCGTATGCAGTTACTCGCCTCTCAGATGAGGGCATGGAATGCATAAAAGACAGTATACAATTCAAGCTCCAATGTTGTGAGCTCTACTCACTTGAAGTCTGAACATTTGTTTTGTATGCAAATACAAAATCTTTGCTATAAATTGTATTAGGCCACTTTAGCTCGTTTGGACTTTGTGCTTGTCATCCTTAGACCAAACTAATCAGGAACCACTTACCATTTGGAAGATGATTTTACCATAAAAGTTCAAAGAATGGGAATGGAGAAATTTTGGTGATGTTGGATTGGGGTCATGCAATTGAAGTAACTCACGTGAATGAAAGATTGTAAATAAAGGATACTTTTTTGCCAAAAATAAATAAATAAAAGTAGTAAAACAAGAAGTATTTCGCAGCATAATAGTAGGAATGTGCATCCAAACATAAGAACTAATAGTTAGACTACTTGTTTAGCAAAGTTTTAACTACTTATTAGTCAACTAGCTAGTCAACCAACATTTGAAAATTAGCCGGCTAAAATGGGTAATAGCTGCTAATTTTTAACTAGTTATTTTTTAGCAGAGGATTGTTTGTATCCATCTCCTAATAGGTTGTTGGATAGTGAGTTAAAGGTGCATATGAATTTGTAGCACCTATTAGTAATTTCAAACATGCTAGTAAAACTAATAGTTACCATGTCTTCAACTAATAATTAGTAGGACTATTTGGATCCACTAGTATTAATTTTTGTTGCTAATTTTTATTGCTAGAGAATCCAAAACATATCCTATTTTAGATAATTTTAGTCCTAACTAGTCATCTCCATCAAACAGATCCTCAATGATATATGTAAAGACGTATAGTCTTTGAGCGGCGAAAATGAGTCCAAGTAAGACTTTTCTCTGCTTGCCCGCGCGGTCCCACTGCCAGCAGGAACCCACAGCAACCGCGAGAGCGATGGGCGAAAGGCCTCGAGGCGTTGCTTAGCTAAACGTGCTTGGCCCCACAGGAAATCCGGTCGGAGCCAATCAGAAACGCGCGCGCCGGATGCTGCGCTACACTTCGACCAATCACGTCGCAGATAAGACATGCAGCTGGTACCCCCGCGACACCAAAACTCCAAAAGTGCAAAAGTGCACAATGTGGGCCCCAAAAAGAGGAGAAGCCGGGCCCACCTTCTCCTCCGGTTCTACAAAACCTAACCCCGCGATATTTTCGGCAAAAAATTTTGTTTCCAAAAATCTACAGTACATACAAACTCAGAGTGTACGACGGCACATGTGAATGATACTATAGGTCCCATCCTACACTGAGTGTACAGAAGCCATCACTGAGTAGCAAGATCGTTGCACAGTGCAGCGTTTAGCAGAAGAGAAATATGATTGCCACGACGGGCAGCACGGCGAAGACGGCGGCGGCTGTGGGCGGCAAGTCGGCGCGCGCCTGTGACGGGTGCCTGCGCCGGCGGGCGAGGTGGTACTGCGCGGCGGACGACGCGTTCCTGTGCCAAGGCTGCGACACGTCGGTGCACTCGGCGAACCCGCTCGCGCGGCGGCACGAGCGGCTGCGCCTGCATCCGGCGGCGGCGGCGTCGTCGTCGTCGTCGTCTCCACTGCGGACGCCGCCTCGCACGGGCCCGGCGGCGGCCAATAGTAAGCGCGAGCGTCACGACGAGGTGGTGCCCGCGTGGTTCAGGCGCAAGGCGCGCACCCCGCGCGGCGGGCACGCCAAGAGCAGCGTCGGGCAGGCCTTGTCGCGGCGCCTCGTCGTCGTGCCGCATGCGGCGGCAGGCGGCGGGGAGTCGCCCGACGACGTGCGGAGTGGCGAGGGGGAGTTCGAGGCCGAGGAGGAGCACCTGCTGTACCGCGTGCCCATCTTTGACCCTGCCCTAGCCGAGTTCTGCTCGCCCCCGCCGCCTCTTGAGGACGCGGCCGCTCTCGCGTCGTCCTGCAACGAAGACGGTGGCGCCGTCGAGGACCCGACGCTGAAGCCGGATCCAGCGACACCTGCTGCAGAGGCCCCGGTGGTCCAGTTTTTCCCCGATGGCGGCCATGCAAACTTCGAGCCCACCGACGCGGAGCTCCGGGAGTTCGCCGCGGACATGGAAGCCCTGCTCGGGAACGGCCTGGACGACGGCACCGAGGAGGGCTCGTCGTTCTACATGGAGACGCTGGGCCTGCTGGACCCCGTGGAAGTGGGCGACGACGACGCCACGCGAGTCAAGGTGGGGACCGACGGCGGCGGCAGTGCCTGCGAAGCCAGTGGCACGCTGGCCTGCGGCCTGGAGGATCTGCTGGACCCAGAGGCATCTGACGACATGATGCTGGACATCGACGACTTCAACTACGGCTCGCCGTTGGACACGACGATGATGGACGAGAAGGCCGCGAGCAGCGACACGGGGCCGGCCGACGCTCGGTTCTTGCAGACGAGCCTCTCGCTCACCCTCAACTACGAGGCCATCATCCAGAGCTGGGGGAGCTCGCCGTGGACCGGTGGCGGTGAGCGACCACACGTCAAGCTCGACGACAGCTGGCCCCACGACTACACGGTACGTTCAATACGCATGCATGACTTTTGAGTGGATGCACAGTTTCAGTCGGCCGGAGTAGTGATATGTTGTTAGCTTCGAATTCGGTTCTTGACTTCTTGTTGTGCATACAGAACATGTGGGTTGTGGGAGGAGTGGTCGGCCACGGCGGCGAGGACCTGCTGGGCACGGCGAGGCTAGGGATGGACGGCGGCCGGGAGGCCCGAGTGTCGCGGTACCGGGAGAAGCGGAGGACGCGGCTATTCTCCAAGAAGATCCGGTACGAGGTGCGCAAGCTCAACGCCGAGAAGCGGCCACGGATGAAGGGCCGCTTCGTCAAGCGCGCCACCGCCGGTGGCGGCAGCCTTGCCATCGCTGGCCTAGCTTAATGCCGCCGGCATACATGACGCTTGCACATGGACGCTACGGTGCATTCACCTCGTCGTCGTCGGCAGGCGCGCCGCTCGTGCGTCGTCATGAAATGATGACAAGAACAAACAACTCGTCGAAGCTGCTTTTAGTTGATTCAACTAAAAAATCAAACAAAAAAATGCCTGTTTTTTTCACGGATCAGTTCGCCAATTCAATCATTTTATTATGGCGACCTGCTGCTTGCTTGTGGCGATGGTCGAGTAATAATAATACTACTAGTGCGCAGTAGTGCTAGCTAAGTGAATTGTAATGCTTGGTTGGACACAGTTCGGAGGTATTTTTGCGCTGTTTCATGAGGGTCTGTCGTCTCTGGTCGTCTTTTTGCACATGAAGAATATTGGCTCTTTTTTTTTGGTTCGCCACACACACATACTTGTACCTCCAAATAAGAACATATGTACAGGTCATAAATGTGAATCATATTATTGACTTGATTTATTTTGGGTATAGAAGACCCGAGTGTTTTAGTAGCTCCCCATACTGGATTTTGCAGCCGCTGGATTTGAAGTGCGAACGGCCAGATCTTCGTCTGCTGTTGTTGCCTTCTTCTTCCTCCCTTGCACCCGCGCTCACCAACTTCTTCTCCAGCTCTAGTATGGCGGCTAGGGTTCTGTGTTGAACTCTCCCTTGGTTATAGAAGAGGTTAGCTAGGGGGAGGGAGGTAGCCCAGACAATGGGTATGGTGGGCGGGTGTTTTAGGGAAGCTGGCGGCATTAGTGACGACCGGGCTAGGTCAGGATAGGGGAGGCTCGCTGGAGTTGGAGAAGTTGGTGGCGGTGAGGGCAGGGGAATGAGGCGGTCGCCACGGGTGCTAGGGTTTGTCGGAGCTCTGTCACGCTAGGGCCGTGGCCCTAGGGCATCGGAGCTCCGGCGAACCCTAGCTCCCGGGGTAGGGCGGTGGTCAGCGGCGGGTACAATGAGGAGGAGAAAGACGGGGTGCTTGCTCGATGGCAACGAGCTAGTGGAGGAGGAGAGCCGCGGACGGTCGGATCCATGAGAAGAGGAGCAGGCGGACGTGTAAGGAAGAAGCTAAGTGTAGCAGAGGAAGAAACACTTCATACCAATTTTATTAGGTGACTCCAGTGGAAACCTAACACCCACCAGACCACAACTCTGTGAGGCTTGTTACCTTGCGACACAGGCACACCGCCGGAAGTTCAACAGCTACGTGGGTTGTTTCCTCTTTCTTTGGTCCTGTATACTTAGGAACGCAAGAAAATTCCCGCATTTTAAACAAGACGATTTGCATCGAGAAATTATAGTTTTCCAACATCCACAGGTAAGATTCTGATCATGATCCTCTCCTACATAGATTTCTTTTTTCATGAATACGCAAGAGCATTGAGTATTTTTGTAGTAAAAAATATAAGTTTTCAAAGTTACAGGAGAGGTTGTTCTCCGACCTAGTACATCAAACTATATTTTAGCCATCACAACTATGTGATTTTCTGGGATCAACCTAAACTACATGCAGGCCTATGGCGCCATGCCAATGGGCGGCGAGCTGCTCTACCAGACCTTGCCCTACATGCTGGGAACATCTCATCGAAGACCTCTGCGTCTATAGCCGAAAACACATCTTGAAAGTAGGATTTGCACGACCGCTTGGCCGCAGAGGACAACGGTGTTTATGGTTCCAGGAACCTTATCTTCCTCATGAGCAACAATGTCCTATTTTGGACGTCAGTAAGGGGCTAGGTCCGCTTAAGTGGCGGCTTTTGCTTAGGAAGGGGGTTGCTGAGATGTGGCAGCCTCTTTATCTTGATCTCCTCAATAAACCTGGCCAGCCACCCGTGGCCTCATTCAAAGTGGGCAACTCCGTTGCCCTCAGGTCAACTGAAACCTAAACATCGCCTGTAGCAACAGGCCACGACAGAGGTGGCCTAGGTCTGTTGTGCACTGAATAGCCATCGACGTAGAAGTAAAGTCTCTCTTCGGAGCTTGACCCTCTGAAGAAATGATTGTCATAGAAAGAAGGCAGGCAGCGCTGATGCAAATCGCTGGTCGGCTCGCAACGAGCAATGGAAGGCGGCAAGCTCGTCCAGCATTGGGTCGACCAAGGGGAGCCTAGCGGGAGGCCCTGCGCACTCGCACAATGCCTCTGCCAATGGATCTGGCTCTAGGAAGAAGTGTGTGACAGTCAAGGCGGTGGTGTCATCGATGTAGTCGGCAAGCGCGCCTGTGTTGATGTCCGTCACCGGCTTATCATTGCGGTGTCGGCGTCGAATCTGGCGGTGAGGTGTGCTGGTGGCATCCCCCATGACACCCTACGTGGTCCCATCGGCGGTCGATAGACTAGCCATCGGTGCATGCTATAAGGCCGAGTGGCTGTCGTCACAAGAGAAGCGAGGCAGACTGTTGGCGGTCCTTATCGACGATTTTATACCGCCAATTAAGGATGAAAAAGGGTGAATTAATTATTCTTATATATACATTTATTACTAACCCAATTCCGTGTGCACTAGGAAAAATACTGTTGTTGCTGAAATTAAATAAAAGTGCAGGAATTTTATAAATAAAAGGCGCTTTCTGGAAAGCGCCAAACCAACCCAAGTGGAGAAATGCCACCTCGGGACCAGATTGGGATGAAACACCACACCACCACGGTCCACTCACCTAGAGAGGCCAACCGGCCAAAGGCGGTTGGGCGACAGCGGCACCCTGGCGCGAGCGCGCCAGGGGCGCGCACGTGCCCTCCCCCCTACCACGTGGGCCCAGCCACCTGGAGGCGGTACATTCAATGCAGAGGAGGGCGGTGCAGTGGTGTACCTGCCATTTCTGCCCCCGAACCGACCTCCACACCACTATAAGAGAAGAGGAGGACAGCCCCCAACACACACACCATTTGGAGCCTCACTCTCTCATTCTCACACTTGTTCATTAGTAGTAGCTTAGTAGTATTTCGAGCAAAGAGAGCTACCAAGGAGAGCTTGTCTCCTAGGAAGAAGAGATGCCTCTTGGTAATTATCTATGGAGTCTTCTTCCTTGGTCAAGTTTCTACTCTTTATATATATATATATATATATATATATATATATATATATATATATATATATATATATATATATATATATATATATATATATAGGGTCCTGCTATTTAGTCCCCAGGGGACTGATTATTATTCAGTACCCGACCCCTTCCCACTAGCGAGCGCTCCCGCAGCAGAATCCGCGTCAAAATGGCCAGGCAAACGGGCCCACTGCGCCGTTCGAGCCTGAGGCTCCCAGGACCCGGCCCACCCAACGACGAGGTCGAGCGGCACAGAAAAAAGCAGCTCGTAAGCTCCCCCAAACTGTCGTGAGGTCAATCCACACACGATTTGTTGGCGGTTCCAATTTCCACGCCCCGTCCGCCGCTCCTCACCGCCGCCCCCAGCTCGCCGCCGCGCCCGGCCTCCAGTCCGCACCATCCGGTCGGTCTCCTGCTTCCCTCTCTCCGCTGCCCCCGCAGAATCGCCACCACAGGAGCAGCGACGCCGGCGAGGTCCCCTCCATTTCCCCCAGCTCGCCGCCTTCTCCGCCGCCCGAGCCGAGGTCGTCACCACCTCGGCCGCCTAAGCCCACCTTCTACGCCGCCCGAGGGACCTCCTGACGCCGGATACGATGGTCAACGAGCGGCCATGGCGGTGGCTCCGGGCACCGATGGTTGCTGCCTGGTTCGGCACCGTCGAGCTCGCCGTACCTAGGGCCGCCGTCCTACCCGTAATGAATCTCTCCGCACCACGGTAAGCCGCTGGCCCGTTCAGGCCGTTCTTTTCCCTAAACTTCAGAACGATCTTAGCCCTAAAATCTCAGGGATCGGAGCTTCTCTGCCTCATCTGATTCGGAGTTGGACACAGGCATGTTTGATCCGGCGGAGAATAACTGAGGCAGATCGTTAATCAAGCCCTGCGGTTTCTCTGCCTCATCTGGATTAGGAGTTGGACGCAGGGATGTTTGATCCGGTGGAGAATAATTGAGACAGATCGTTAATCAAGCCCAAGGTAACATCTCTTCGCCCCTCATTTTTTTGTTCAGGTATTTGATTTATTATTCCTACTGCAGCTATACCTGCTGCTGATTACAATTGTGATATATACATTTTGTTTTGCTAATTTTCCTTCCCCAAAGTTACTTGATGTAAATGATAGGTTTCCTTTCCTACGCACATCAGACTATTACCTAGACACGAATCCCCTCTGCATCCTTGATCGTGTTTCCATCTTGGATTTTTTGTTTGGGGGAATTGTGGGGAGATAAGTTCATGATTTGTACATTTTGGAGTGAGATTGCACTTTGGATTAAGATTGCCCAGTATTCTATTAGAAGGGTGAATATCAATATCATTATTTCTCAAAGATGTCATGCTCTGTCCCTCATCAACCCATTCCTGTATGTGTCGCTATATTAGCTTCAGGACTTTTGAACCACCAAGAAATATCTATGTGCCAGCGCCAGAATGTGCATTTGCTTTTGCGCTTCACATTTTGTGGCATCCCAGCTCAATTTATTTGGCCATCTTGATTAACAAAGGCTGCTTTTCTCTTCTCTACAGGAAAAGAATGTCAGTGCATTATCCTTGAAAACGCCTTGGCTGCCAATGCTGTGGTTCTTATCTGATGCAATTAAGTAGGAGTATTTGCCCAAAAAAAAAAAAAAAAAAAAGAGGCCACTTTTTTCAAATAGGGCCTGGAAGCTAGAAGTACCTAATGTTTATAACAGAAACACTGAGATTTACGTGACATTGGAAACTTGTTTGCCTTATCTCCTCTCCTTACCATTCAAGTTCAAGGTGATGATGTGAAGTGGGTGTATTTTGGAATCAGAATCAGAATGCAATTTCAAGGAAGAAATTGGAAATATGAGTGTTTGCAACATATGTGAGTTACACAGATTTGAACTTAACTGTATAATGTTTGGTGTATATTTCCTAAATGGGCATCCTTAGATGATGGAAGCCAAATTTGAGTCCCTACAGCCAATAATTGAGAAATATAAATAGTACACATTCCTAGATCTGGACTAGTTTGAGTTCATTTTGATGATGTTTTTTTTTGAAAGATATCTTGATGATGTTGTGTATATGTGACCATTAACTAGACTAGTTTAGTTACGCATTCACAAATTAGCTGCCTTCTTGGCTCTTGTGTGATCTGTATCTGTCAAATGTTCGTTGTTACCATTTGTTGATCATATATATCTTGTTTTTGCAGTACCAGGAGCAGTCTCCACAGATGAGAGATCAGGAGGTGGTGTTAGGGTCTTTACGGATTGAGGGGCCTGGAGCTGGCTTGTCAAATGAATAAGAACCTAAAGGAAAATGGAATTGGAAAGTTATGACTGTGTCCTTTGCCACCTTGGCTGTGAAGAAACTCTGGTTGATCTTTTCTTGCACTGTCCCTTTGCAGTCTACTGTCAGAATAGTTGGGCTTAGCCCTCTGATCCAAGATAATCTTTTCAACACATTATCTGCCTTTAAGTTTCATTTACACAAGCCATTCTTCATGGAGATTATCATATGTATGTGTTGGGGTATATGGTTTGCTTGGAATAGTATCTTCAGAGGCATACAGGATTTTCTGTCCTCCTGCAAGTTCACCTTCAGAAAAGAGTTAAGCTAAGAGCTAAGAACAAATACCATCTGAAGTTAGATCATTGGCTAGAAGGATATGTGTAATTCTGTTGTTTTTCGTTTTTACATTCTTTGTTTCATGAGTTTCAGACTCAACCTTTGTACATATACTTTGTTAATATAAAATCCAGTAGGGGAGCGCCCTCCTGTTTAATCAAAAAACGAGTAAGACCCTCAAATTGCAAGTGTAAGGCCTTCTAAGTCAAGAAGGAAATTACTACACCAGAACTCCAGAAGCATGGTTTTCGGTGGGATATCTCCACATGATTTTGCTGTTGTGCTTACCTTGTTCTGTAGACCTAAATGTTTTGTATATAGCTGATGTCGGGACTGCTAATTTTATGAATAGTTCACTTGGTTGCTTTGTTGAATATTACTTGAAAATAGGTAGCCAGATGTAAGTGCTATTTGTGTATGCAGTGAGACAGAGAACGACATTGAGCATGAGCTTTTGAGTCGTTTGACTGATGACATCGATAAAATGAAGGGTCCTACGTCAGTTTTAGCTGCAGCACCAAAAAACAATCTTAATCTGCTAATGGCTTTCACGCAAGAGAACTGTTGGATTTAGCTTCATCAAGCTTCAGGATTTTGAGATTGCTCTTTAAGAACTTTTGTAGTCAAGTTCTGAGGCTATCCTTTCCAACATTAGCAAGCTTTTAGGATGCAGCACAGGCCAAAGGGTTGTTCTTTCATCCCTCCATTTATCTTACCCACTTGCATTTGGAAATGAAAAGGGTGTCGATAATGGTAGCACAGCATAATCTCCAAGGAGCATCTTGAAGCATTCATAATGGTAGCACAGCAGAACTAGGGGAAAATGGGTGACCTGAATCTCGAGGAAACGAGAAAACAAGTGCACACATTTAACAGAAGGAAGGTGCTAAAACAAATCTTCAATTTATTTAGAAAATTGTATCAGGAAGTCTCATACTTGACGAATGCCAAGGAATCACATACACAGTAAACTATCTCGCAATTCTAACTGAATCTGATCCATATAGATTTGTATGGTCAGAAAAAGGAGATACATGGAATATATGAGATCTGATTCAGAAATGATCATGGGTGGACTAACTCAAAAAACAGACTAAATGACCATGGAAACATAATCCTCTATATCATGTTAAACTTTCAATCGAAACAATTATACTGATTGACCATGATTGAAACAAAACACAGGTCTCCAAGATGCGGACAGCAGCATTCCTCTAGTTGATGAATTGAGCCAAGAACACACGAGAGCTGCACCACTGGGCCACTGCAAGCTCACTGATGGTTGCTTACACCAGTATGATCTGAAATATAGAATGCATAAAAGACTAATAATTAATAAATATAGACACTTAGACAGTTAGATGTTCTGAAATATGTACTTATGAATTTAAATTTTATGAACGTACAAGCTTGAGCTTTGAGAGGTGTGTAAAATATCAAGATTTGGTCTGCTAGCATTACTAAATTTGATGAAATATAAGGTGTCACTCCAATTAGGTACATTGAAACTAATTTTGCCTCTCTTGAACTTAAGCATGCAAGCCAGAAAGATATATAAAGCAAATGATGAAAAAAAGGTATAGTGTAATTAGAGGTCGTTGACTTGCTTCTATGTATGAATTTATAACTACAGAAGAAGTTGACTTACCTTACTACTGAAACTAACAGGATGAGAGGCATTTACGTATGTTTCTCAAGAATAGGTAGGCTGTAAGGAGCATTTTTGCAGACAACTTTAATGCATAAACTATGTTGCTTAAGAAATCATGATGCTCTAAGGATTAGATCAAGATGTCATATAGAAAGATGGAGAACTTGGCACAGCAGAAGATTAAACTCCTATTATCAACCACACAAGATGCTAAAGCAAATTTACTTTTTTTGTGTGTCAACTCACGTATTGCTCCGAAGCTCATAAAGTCATAATTTACAAGTTTCTGCAACAACACAAAAAGCAATATCATTTAGAATTTAGATCTGCCCAACAGCATCTTTTGATAGAGGAAATCAGTGGGCTGTATCTATGTTGCTATTGCTTTTTTAGATTAATATCAATGTAGTATTAGAAGTAGCCAAATAAAGTAAACCAAACTGACCGAAAATGTAACAGTGTATCAGTTCCAGCTTCTTATCATTCAGCCATTGTTTGCAAACAAATTTGAAATATTTTTGACTGATTGGAAAGGAAAAGTTAAAAACAGAACTTCCTAAATGCAGTGAAGTGCATGTTGCAGTTGCAGATATGAATCATCCTAGCAACAAAGTTGGAGAGGGTAGGAATACACGATGAATTCTAGCAACAAAATTTGAGAGGGCAGCTGGGCAGGAATACAGAACGGATTTTAGTGCCATACAATAATCAAGACAATGCAATTGTAGAATTGTAATGTTGTACTGGAGACAAATTGACACAAATTGACAGGGAGAACTAAAATCGATGAATGTTAGTGAATCACTCCACCAGTACTATCAGAATAGCTGCACCACACAAGTATTCATGAATAAAAACTATAAATTTCTATAAACAAGCAAAAACTGAATTTGCAAGTAGAAACTCTTGCTCTCTCTTACAGCAGCGGCATTCAAAAAACATATTTCTGCTTGTGCTCATCCCCTATTGCGTGCAGGTTCCATCATCAAAGGGTTCCACTAGTAATTTTGGTCTGCGGAACTGCATGGAAATTCAACAATCGCTACACTCAACTGGCGGAAGAAAGGGCAGGACTAGCACGAACTGGCGGAAGACAAACCAGACAAATCTTGCTGCAGCACAGAGGAAGGCAGAGTCGATGAGGGCAACAAAGTATGAAGAAAAAAAGTAACAGGAGCACACAACCATGGACAAATGATGTTTCACAGACATCTGAGAAATCTAGCTTCTTATCACTAGTGAATGTATTAGGCGCTTTCATCTTTGTTATGCTTACATGGAAGATGGAACTGGTATCACTGAATATCTGCTTTCTTAAAAGCCAAGGCCTTGCCACTTTTTTCTTTTTTAAAAAAGAGTGGGAATACACATAAAAAGAAGCAAAATTAGGATATGAGAAAATAAGAAATAAAAGTTGATAGATGTTAGGAACCTGATTGCAAAAATAAAATAACATTTTTCCCACTAAAATTAAACTATCCTGCAGGAACTGAGCCCCCGTCCCAATGTGCATGCTTCTCACCCTGAAGCCAACACAGTAGGTCAGAGGACGATGCACCATGGATGGCAGAACTGCTGTCTGCAGTCACAAGTTCTTTCAAGGACAAGTGTGGTCCGGACTCCAGATCTATAGCAAAACCGTTTAATTCAAATAGGCAGATCATATAACAGAATGAGCTTGCATCTGTAAGTCCATAAAGCAATAAATATTTGCACATTGCACTACTGAGTCTGATCATTCTCTAAATTGAGTGTGCGAAACCCAACAGTGCATTGTTGCACAGATAAGGCCATATAGCCATGGCATCCTTACATAAATTCTTAAATTGAATTACTTGTTGACTATAACATTTCATTTCCCAAACCACAAACATTCTATTACTATTTTGAATAAAATACAAAAATAGGGCCCCCATTCCAAACAAAGTAGAACAAATAATGAATTTAATTTAGTGGAAGGAGATCTGATTCAAAGCTAAAGTTTAAGTACATTCGAAGCTGGCCAGCTACCATACTCACCTTCAAGCACACAGATGTGTCAATGTTGCTATGTCTATCACAAAGGTCAGTAGATGGACACAAGCCATCCTTCACTTTCTCTAGACCATCAAATAGACTTCTAAAAATCTGGAGTGCCTTTTGATGATGAACTCAAGTGATAAAATTGAAAGATGCCAGTCCCCATAGAATTTGGTGAGATTGTTAATGTCCTCCAGAACAAAATAACGAGCTGACATTCAGAAAGTCACCTACAGTGATTAACAAGTTCAGTATTATTTTGATAGAAGTGGACAATTTCAATTTTTGTTTAGTTTTTGTGGCATATACAAAAATGTGATCCTGGTGAAAAAAGTAGATTTCACAAGCATGGTACTATAATGCTAATGCTACCTCATATCATCTGAGGGGAAATCGATGGTATTCGGGTAAAAAGGGGTAACCAAGAATTACATTTTTTTTGATAATCGAAAAATCTCAAGGCAAAAATAAATGGTACATCTACTGCAAACGATAAGTAATAAGTCAAAAAAACATAGGTGCAACATCTATGTATCAAGGCGGGCAAAATCATGACCATGGATGGGGCCTAAGTTAGTTCAACAAGTGCTACTTCCGCAACCAAATAGATAAAAAGCTGAAAATATTTTTCCTTGTGATCTATAGACTTGAGGGTTATATATATGGAAATCCGGAGCTGAAATCATGGTGGATCCAGGAGCAGGGCTTGTAGCATACCTCCATCCTGATGAACATGCTGCTGTCCCACAGCCAGATTGCGTTGGTTTTTAACTAAATTGGCAACCTCCTTTGTGGTGAAGCATACATGACCGAAGGGTCTGATGATGCTTTGAGGGTGGAGCTATGAGACGAAGTAGGTAAATCCCATTTGAACAAACGAAGAAAGGAGCCTAACACATGGGTGATGAAAATGATTCCAGAATAAAAATCAATTCAGAGTTAAATGACATGAATCCTCAATAAAAAATGAAGAGGCGCAATTGCGCTGGCCCAGGCCGTGACGCTGCTGCTGGTCATCGGGAGGCCGCAATTGAGACAAATCCCATCCATAGTAGCATGGTGGGGAGAAGAGCGATGAGGGGGTGTCTATGAATTGGAGAACACAGGTGCTAATTCCATTTATGTAGCTTGTAGAAAACAAGTGTTCCTAAAAATACTAAAATGGCGCACAATCTTTAAGAAGCGAACAAGCAGATCAACATACTTGCAATTTCCCACGTGACCATTGCCAACAATAATTGTAGGAATGCAGAGTGATTGAAATGTATTTCAAGCATCAAAAATGGATTTGGAATGAATTTTGGTTTCCACCACATAGATTGATTATCGCACAACATTCATAGAACGGAAAGCATTTCATTTGAAGCTGAGTTTAGATTCAGTAGGACTCACCTCTCCAATCCAAGTAGCATGAGAAGCTGATGCAGCAGCGTCGCTAAACCACCTCGACAGCCTTCTTGGGCTCTCTGAATTAAGAACCATTGAAGAAAATTAAGCACAAAGTATTGCATCTGCTCATGTAGAAGTAGCATGTGCCATGAGATCCACCATGTAAATGGACTCAGACTGTATTAAAAAAAAAGCTCTTTGTTATGCAAGTAAAAACCAACAAATACAAGATCCAAGACAGGTAAAGAACTAGAACACCCATGTATCCACATTCTGAATTGAGCAGTACTACGCACAGACTACTCCATATTCTCCAAGAAGAGTAAATTGGACCACTGCTTTGCCTAACAAGGTGTCCCATTGCTAAACTTGGAGCGATTTCAAGAAATCAAGATAGCTGAAATCAAAATTATTTCATTTGAATGTTTGGGTTTTGCAAAACTCCACATGTGGCATGTCATCTTCCAAATGCAACCGACCAATATGTATTTTGCAATGTGCAATAGAGCGAAGTATTATAACTTTATAAGATATATGCAGATAAAAGGATGACATATCTAGTTGATAAAGAGCTTGTAAACATTGTGATCATCATTCCCAGGAAATATGAAACAAAATAGGATGAACTAAGAGTCAAATATCAAACAAAAATCAAACCTGCATCTCCAAAAAAAAAAATCTCATAAATAATTTGAATGGAAATTTTTTCGAGCACCTTAGCACAACCAAAATTGCTGCACCACGTCAAGAAGAAACACAGTAGTTCCAAGGTCGAAAATTAAGCTTGGGAATGACTAATCCAAATAGCGATTCTTGCCTGCACAAGAAATTTGACAATCTACTGTATAAAAGAAACAAATATTTGACCTTTCTTTGCCCAATCACATAGAGTAGCTATGCAATTGATAAACTGATGATACCAGACTAAGGCAGGTGTACTAATACTCTTGATTTTTCTAAATTATAAACACAAACAAAAAAATGCTTATTTTGCAAATACTCTACTCAATATTCTTGAGAATAATCAGGACAGTGCATCCACAATTGGATTGGTCACAGTTACAGCATCAAATCCTTTCCCCCAGGAGTTACAGAAAACTGCATTACAATAGAAAAGAACCAGCATTGGCAGCGAGGCAAACTCACCGTGCTGCTACTGAAGAGAAACTCCTGGCCACGTGGTTCCTCCATGGAACGCTGTACCTGAGACACAATCAGGGAGAACTAGATCAACAAATCCACCGTGCGACTATGGACTTATTAGGTTTGCATCTAGAAAGATGTAATATCCTGATTAATGCTACCGGTTGGGAATTGCACCACCAAATCCTTCCCCACGAGTAAAAGAAAGGTACATTGAACCAGCAGGCAACCGAGACACACCTTGCTGCAATTGAATAGGAGCTCTTGGCCGCCGCCTGAGGCTGAGAATTGACCACTCGCAGAACCCATCCTGCACTCGAAACATCAAAATCGAATCAAGAAGGGGAAGGGAGAGTTGGAGATGATGGAAATCCCGAGATGGGGAAGGGGGCCTGGAGGAGGGGCACCTGGATCTGCCAGCATTGTTGGAGGAGCACACGCAGGTGAGGCGTGGCGGTGTGTTGACGGCGGCGACAGCATGGTCAGGCGAGTTGCCACTCCTTTCTCCCCCCGTACCCGACGAGGAGAACGATCTGACTCCTGGACACTGCCGCCGACGGCGCCGAGGCACCCCTACGCCGCCAAAGACGACGTACCCGCAGCACCACCGACGAGGCCGCCTCCGGGGCTGCAGATGCAGTGGTCCAAGGCTTCGGAGGCGTCAAGGGCAGAGGCCGCAGAAACCGCCTCGGAGGCGAGCTGGCTCGATCGGCGGAGGGGTCGGCGAGCTGGGCGCAACCGGGGAGGCGGCGGCGAGCTGGCTCGATCGGTGGAGGGGGCGGCGGGCTGGCTCGATCGGTGGAGGGGGCGGCGAGCTGGGCGAAACCGGCGGAGGCGGTGGCGAGCTGGGCGGAACTGGCGGCGGCGTCTTGTCCCCACGATCTGAGAAATAATAAAACGAAAAAAAAAAAAGGATACGGAGGTGGGAATAGAGGGAACCGCGCGAGTGGTAGGCTCGGGTCGGGGTGCGAGTGGGGGGAACCGGCGCCTGGCCGTGGTGCGCTCAGGTCGGGTTTGGGCTCGGTGATGGGACTCGGGGACTGATTATTATTTAGTACCCAGGGGAATATATATATATATATATATATATATATATATATATATATATATATATATATATATATATATATATATATATAAACAGTGTGGATTTTATTACATGGGGGATAACTAACACCCACGGAGGGTAGCTATCCTTGTCTCGGATGTGTGCCATGTGTTGCGATGGATGGCCAAATTCTTAGCTAAATATGGTAAGTAGAGCACCCTCCTTCCCTATGCTTGGGTTTTTTTGAATGTGTGGACCACTCAGCATTAAAGTAGTCCTTTCCACTTGTAGCGCCAATTCAAAAATAGCCAGGCCACCCACGAGTTCGCTCTCCTTTTCACTCTCTGATGATGACGTCATTTGGCATGGCAGCTAGCTATGCACTCTGACACAGCTGCAAGCATTGCCTCCTCTCACTTATTTCTCTAACGTCACTTTTAGCTTTCATCCATTCAACGCATGCGTGCAAATGCTAGACGATTATTTCCTAAACCATGCAACTAATTTGCATTTTGTTTGCATCACAATATTTGTATTAATTTCATCTACAAAATAAGATCTATATTGAATATTTGTAAAACGTTGGTATTATTAAGGATGGAGTATTCGTTTCTTTTGGAGCAGCTTCTGTACAGTTTCTCGACAAACAAACCTAGCATTAAATTTGTGAAAGGGCAGATTAGGCACAAGGCAAAGTAGCTTTAATAGTCACGAATGTTTGGACTATAGCCAAGTCAATTGTTTGCCTTTATGGAAATATGACATGTAGAATTCATATTTGTCACGGACGAAAAAAAAGCAAGTTTACACATCCAACATGTGCCCCGTGCTTGTGGTCCATCACGTACATCTCAAAATAGGAAAATGTGGTCCACTCTTTTCGTATGTCAGCATTAGAGAGTAGATTTTCCCATACTTCTAAAATGCAATATCACACAAACTGTTAGTCCATTTGATGAAATGTTTGAAGATTATTGTTGAAAATAATGTGCCGAATAAAATTAATCAAGGCTATATTTGGACAAAGTTTCCAAATGTGGGGCCCATGTGCCTTTTATATTTTTTATATAAAATATAGTCAATATGGGTCTCGTTTTATAGATTTAATTTCAAGAAATATTCTAGCACAATCATATTAAAGAAATAATACACTATGTAGAAGCTACAGCTATTTAGAATTTCCGAAATCATCAAAAATTTGAGTACACTCCTTTAGCCTTTCACATGCATGCAACCTGCCTTTTTCTGTCAGTGAGGGAGGGCGTTGTCGATCGATAGACAGGAGTGGTCCTACCTTCTGTGATGCATGCAAGGAGAGCAGAAATAGCAGGCATGCAAACTCAAATTGTGTATGCAGCCGTTGGCTGGTCCTTTTTGGGGATGGAGAGCTATCCATCGTGGGGGATAGAAAACACCAGTGTATGGAAGTTATTTTCTATATATATATATATATATATATAGCTTAGCATATGAACTAGAGCATAGTCTTGATCATGTTTATCTTGATATGTATGAACTAGAGCAAAGTTCATATGATCAGTTCATAGCATGTTCATCCCTGTTCTTCATCGTTCATATGTTTTATAGAATTAGAGTCCACGATGAGAATGGAGTAACGGTTCGATATTCTTTCGGGTTTGCCTGTGTTCTAGCTCGTTCTTCCGTAGGGTGGGAGTCCTAGGGGAGAATAGATAGTTCTCTAGTATGCGGACGTGGTGTCCGGATACGAGGGAGCCTTTGAATATGACGGCATGCCACGGTTGAGGGGTAGGCGGCAGGTGGTGACAGCCCTGTCCGTCCCTCGTAATCCCCCACGTCCGTATGTCATGTAGGAGTTCATAAATGCCTCTATCGGCTGGCAGACCAGCTACGGGGGTCTCCCTGTTACTTTAGACTCTGACTCATCTCTAGTTTTGTATAACATATAACTTAGTTGTTCTATGTATAGCGGTATACGACCCACCTGCTCCATGAAGATTTATCCTTTATTCTTTCCGATACTTTTATTCCTTATTTCTCTTTATCCTTGAGTCTGGTCCAATTGTGTGTCCACTATCTTAAAACCCGATTATCTTACCCTTGCATAGCACTAAGATTTATTTCAATGATGTGAAGTTCTATATCCATGCTAGAGGTATTTTACACCATGCCTTCCTTTGGGAAAATATAAATAACGATACCCTGATATACTTCCAGGTGAAATGCTACAATGATAGATCCGTGTGATTGAGGATATTATCTAAAAGAATACGATCTATCACTTGACGTTTCTTGGTGTGATCACCAGGATGTAACAATTCTAGTGATTACATTAAGAACTGCCAATAGGCATTTCTGGCGCCGTCGTCAGGGATAGAGCTTTTAACTTATCTTTGATGATTGTGCTAAGAAATACCAACACAGACCCCCACCGATTGGCGTCGACCTTGGCCGCTTGTAGTTTTGTAGCGAGGTGGTTGAAACCGCGGCAGCGCAGACAACACAGTGGCAACTGGCAAGTCACTAGTCGGTGCGAGAAGGAGAGGCAGTTGAAACATCAATCCCGAGCTATTCAGGAATCTTCTGAGCTTGTGCATGCACACCTGGGCCTTAGTGAGGCTCAACCGAGGCAGACGCAGGTCCCTTCTCATGATAGGACAGGATCTTCTATGCCACCCACCGGCGTTGGGTCGGAGACACGTCTGCGTGCACTGATACGTTGGTGAGCAAGGACACGACCATCCATAGGTCGAGCAGGCAAGACATGCACTAGCTGAGGGCGCGGATGGCTTCGCTTCCTCCGCCTTCGTGAAGGCAGCTACCCAGCATCAACGCCACTGCCCGCACTGCCGTGCCCCAAGAGCACAGCGCCTGGGCACGCAAGGGGGCGCAATGGCCAGATTAACCAGTTGATGAACACTCTCTAGGTAGGTTGCGAGGTGGTCACATCATCGGTCTCATCGTTGTTGTCATCGTCCAACCGCCGTCTCTTTGTACGCCCTTCCAAGGCAAAACCCAGCGGCATGGTACTGCAACCAGTGAGAGGGAAGAGGTGGGGGGCACCCAACGATGCGACCACCTTCTCCTCGTCGTCCTCCGGTACATAATCTAAGATGACTAGCATCTCATCCACGGTGGTAGACATCGACGGAGGAGAAGGGCACCTGCTGACGCGCACGATCGGGGAGTGCAAGGGGAGGCCTCCATAGAACCACCAGCTGCACAAGGGGCGCTCGTATCAGGCCTAGGCCTCCTCCATGGGCGGCGGCTACTACTGCCTAGCCTTCAACATCGATGGTAGCAGCGACGACCACCGTGGCTGCACATCGGGCGCAGCCACTTCGGCGGACGTAGATTTGCTAGCACGGGGAGCATCCGCACCGGATCTAGCCATCTCCATCTCCTTCGGCAATGGGCCATCGCCAGCGGCCACGGTTTCTCAGCTAGGCGGCGGCGGTGATGTAGTGGTGGCGCATCTTGTGGAGTCGACTACGGGGGAGGTTGTGTTTGTGGATGTGAGGGTAAGGGGGTTGGAGGGGGCCGCCAGCACCGTGAGCCCGGGACGGCTACCGGCAGCAGCGGTGGTTTGCAGTTGGGGGCTGCCGCCAGCCTAGGGTTCGGTCCCCTCTAGGTGTGTGCGCTATGATAGACCACAGTGCAGGCGAGTCATTCTAGTTACCTGAGGCAGAATTAGGTGAGCGTCATTGTAGCAAGTCATAGTACCGTAGTACGTAGCAAATGTTATGTGATAATATCATGTCCGTTCTTATTAGCATTTTGGTTGGACGGTACAAAAATTCAAATGAGACCCTACGTATAAGAACAATTATTAAAAAGATCTATTTATTTGTTAATCTGTCAACAGTATAATTTCTTGATTACATCTTGCCAAAAACAAATACATAAAAATCATAATTACTAAACTACTAGTGTTTCATTTATGACTGGTAGAATAATCTGTGACTGAATGAACATGCATGCCCAAAAGGATTCATCATGGTTTCATTTATTCATATGTTGCCAGTCCATCAGCATTTGTGACTGAACATACCTATAAGGATTCATAGTTTCATATATTCTTATGTTGCTAGTCCATCTGTACCTACACTCTTTACTCATGGCAGTTGGTTGGATCTATTTTGGGATTTCCATTGGGTAACGATGAATACAGTTTGCCCATGCTGAGTCAGCAGTACGAGCTGGTACAATGCACTTCCACACGGCGCTGTTGCAATCATACCCAGCCCCAAACCCAATCATCCAAACTCGATCCCCCTTCCGTATCGACTGCTTGGCCTCACAATATGCCATCTCATACCAATTGGAGCTGCTAGATGTGTTTCCAAATCGATGCAGTGTCATCCTCGATGGCTCAACCTGCTCATCCGATAGATTCAGACTATGCTGCACTGCATCAATCACTGCTCGCCCACCAGCATGTATGCAGAAATGCTCGACGGCCAAGCCGAAATTTGGAACATATTGCCCTGTACTTTTGTTCATGGTGAAGACGTTTTGTGCGACGGAGGAGAGCAAAAATGATAGCTTCTCAGAGGCCGGAAGCACAAGAGGGGCAACTGTGGTGATGTTGGCCTTGAGTGCGTCACCAGCGACGGCCACAAGATCCTTGGATAAATTAACTCCTAGGTTCCCCTCATCGTCTTCCTCTTGGAAAACACAGTGATACGCGCTATCCTGGGCAGCAGTGGATTTCCGGATAGTGTGCAGAAGCTCAAACCGGGCATTGGCCCTTGAATTCGAGAGTAAAATGGCGGCGCCTCCCATGCGAAACAACATGTTGCTCAGCAGCATCGATCTCTTCTTCCCTACATAGTAGTTGCAAGTCAAAATCTCTGTCGATACCACCAGCGCGCGTGCACCATAGGGCATGTCTTGCAAGAGGTTCCTTGCGAGCCCAACGGCAATCAGTCCTGCACTGCACCCCATCCCAGAGAGCTGCATATTTTGTATGTCACTATGCAGCTTGTATCTGTTTACGATCATGTCAGTCATGGATGGTATCATCGTCATGAGGCTGCAATTGACAACCAGTATGTCAATTTTACTAGGTTCAATTGATGCCTTAGCAAATATGTTATCGATGACGCTGAAGATGACCTGCTCTGCTTCCATACGAGCTAAGGTAAAACTATGAACAGAAGGGATGTAATGGAGTGAAGAGGGGAAGCATGTCTCGTCACCAAGGCCAGAGCGTCTAGAAATGTTGCTTATGAAGAGAATTTCATCATCGTCAAGGAAATTTGCTAGGCGAAGATTCTCAATCAAGGAGGCTGGGGCAATTCGGTAGTTTGAGTTAGGACCGAAGCATGCATACTCAACAAGGTACACTCTGCGTGGACGTCGGGTAAGATACTTGAGAGTTACTACAACGGCTATGAGTAAGAAAGCCAGGAGGTTACGGATAGGTAGGTTGTTAATCGACGAGTTGATCAGCCTGCTGTCTTGGCAAATCTGTGTGAGCTTGAGGATCATGACAATCATGGTATGCCGTATGCTAGCTGCTAAAGATAGTGGTGTATATTGTTCGCAACTATCTGAGATACTTGTAAACTTGCGCATATATATATATGTATCGAGTGTTTACGTTATAGGAAGCATTTGAGTTATATAGATGCCGATTTGTTAATGAAGTAGAGGACTGCTGGGAAGATGTTTTAAAGCTGCTATCATTATTAACTTACCATGCAAAGAACATGCGCCCTCTATTTCTCAGGCATGCAACCTTGCGCATAAGGAGTTGCTGGTGTTCCCCTCCTGATTTTATTGACATGACTATGAGATGTACAGCATTTCTCAAGCAGTAGCTGTTGTAGGTTGGAAGGAATAGAAAGTAGAATAGTCCAGATTAGGACATCATATCCTTGCCTGATCTAGCAATATAAACCAACTATCAACTACCTTCAACCATCAACTACCTTTTTATCTCTTTCTAGCATTCTTGCGCGCCATTGGTTAGCCTCATTTTTGCAAGATAGAAGAAGTTGTATCAGGTTTGCAGCCTCACCACTGAAGACAAAACCGTTTCTTAGCTTCCAATAGTTGCATAGGAAACTTACCTGATGCCCAACTATCCGAATATAATTCATAGTATATAAAATCCAAGAACATATTAAAATATCCACAAATAAAAGAGCTAAATGGATCAATACCGTACCAGTGGACAAGAAGGAGAGCACTCACACCACTATGTCTGTGTTCTCTGCACCCTGAACACTGAAGAATCTGCACATCACCTCTTATTCAGTTGCCCTTTTGCACAACAGTGCTGGGATACATCTTCAAGTCCCAACGGCAACTGATATTCCTGAGATTTTCGAGAGCTTCAGAGATCAGCTCAGGCTCCCCTTTTTTATTGAAATCATAGTCTCCAGGTGTTGGGCAATCTGGATGATGCGTAATGACCTCATTTTCAGAGCAATTCCACATTCCATGCATCGTTGCCGTCAAGTCATCAAGCAAGAGTTTGCTCTGATTATTCTCAGAGCAAGAACATGACTCCACCCACATGTTGATCTATGGCTAGAAAACCTTGTGTAATTTTCATGATTTTCTTCTTGACCTTTGTTTGTTTTTTGAGCTTGCCTGTAAGACTTTGTACTAGTACTTGTTTTAATTCAATGAAATCCACAGTAGGGTGCAAACCCCTCCTGTTCCATCAAAAAAAAAACTAATGCACTATGGACACCACAAATAAAAGAGCTATGAATCAATAGTGTACATGCCCGTGATGAGTCGATTGGATTTGAAAATTAAAGAGGGTGCATGTTCTTTGCATGGCAAGTTACAGTTAGACAGCAGCTTTAAAACAAACTCCTCAGCAATCCTCTACTACGTACTTTATTCCACAAATAATCAGCATCAATATGACTCAAGTATGCTGTGCCTTAAACGCACCATACATACGGGCTATTTTAGGTACCTAATTTTTTATTTAATGTTCAGGCAACATGTAGCTTTGTAATTTGTGAATTGTCCTTTGTGAGTTGTCCTTTTAATTATACTACTTGATTTCATTGTACCAACTGAGCATCTCCAACGGTTTTGCATATTTTGTTTGGTAAAATTAAGAGTTTGCCAAGTTCCAAACGAATATGGCAAAGCTAAAAAAGTCCATCTCTAACGGTTTTGCATTATTCTCTTGGCAAAAAAGGAATTTGTCAACCCACATATTTTTTTCGTGATCTTTACCTCTTCGCGTGCGCGTTTCCATGGTCACACCATTTGCCAAGCGTGGACGAGGCTTGCATATATGCCTACTCATCCTAGGATTTTGCTTAGTTAACAAAAATGCCAAGCACATTTGCCAAACCGTTGGATAGAAGATTTTTAGACTTTTTAGCAAAAACAAGAATGCAAAACTTATTTGCAAAACCGTTGGAGATGTTATAAGATTATTGCCTACAAACTCAAACACCTGCATATAGCAACTCCAATTTTTGTTAAAGCATGGATGGTTGTCATCTAATAGGTTTAGTGCTTAGTTTGTTGGTCTCTTTTTTTTTCTTTTTTTTTCTTTTTTTTTTTGCTTTTCTCTGAGCTCTTTAGGAAACAAATCTGGTATGGACCATCCGTATGAAGACCTTGTACGGATAAAGTGTATGACATGTGGCCCATATTTTAACATGGGAGGAGAGAGAATTAAAACAGACCCACATCACACTTGCACAATCCGTACTAGATCGGCATTAGGACCATACGTACCTAAGTTTTTTTCCTAAATCTTGTAGATGGTTGAACTGTAATAATGGATTGGTTCAGTGCAAAACTTATGAAGACGCCAGAATAAAATTATCATTTTCTAAAAAGATGTGCAAGGTTATTATCTTTTTTTCTTGTCTTACCACGTATTTAGTTACAAAGAAAATAATTACACGACACAGCTACGACAGAACTCTCCTACCCAAAGATTACAAGCCACCAAACTGGGTTGTAGACGACCTAGGAAAATGCGATAGGAACCAACCCACAACTCCCCAACCCTCAAACTCCTGAAAAATACAGGGTGCATGATAGCATGTTTAAAACACCCTCCCCTCCAGTCCTCTACTCTATTCACAAATCAGCATCTATATATAACACAAAAACTGTAACTTATACACACATACGACACATATGCGCAAGGTTGCATGCCAAGAGCAAGTATCTCAAATTGTTGTGAACAATATACAGCCTCATCTTTTGCGGCCACAATACAATGTTTGCCATGATCCTCGAGCTCACACAGATTTGCCAAGACAGCAGGCTACTCACCTCGTCCACTAACAACCTACCCATCCTTCACCTCCTGGCTTTCTTACTCATAACCGTTGTAACTGTCAAGTATCTTACCCAACGTCCACGTAAAGTGTACCTTGTTGAGTACGCTTGCTTCGGTCCTAACTCAAACTACCGAATGCCCCAAGCCTTCTTGATTGAGAATATTCGCCTAACAAGTTTCCTTGACGATGATAACATTTCCTTCCTAAGCAACATTTGTAGACGCTCTGGCCTTGGTGACGAGACATGCCTCCCCTCTTCATATCATTACACCCCTTTCATTCAAAGTTTTAGCAATGCTCGTATGGAGGCAGAGCTGGTCATCTTCACGGTCATCGACGACCTCTTTGCTAAGTCATCAGTCGAACCTAGTAAAATTGACATACTGATTGTCAATTGTGGCGTCATGACGATGATACCATCCATGACTGACATGATCATAAACAGATACAAGCTGCGTAGTGATATACAAAATATGCAACTATCTGGGATGGGGTGCAGTGCCGGATTGATCGCCGTTGGGCTCGCAAGGAACCTCTTGCAAATCATGCCCTACGGTGCACACGTGCTGGTGGTATCTACGGAGATCGTGACTTCCAACTACTATGCAGGAAGAACAGATCAATGCAACTAACCAACATGCTGTTTCGGATGGGAGGCGCCGCTGTTTTACTCTCGAATTCAAGGGCCAATGCTCGGTTTCAGCTTCTGCACATTGTGCGGAAATCCACTAGTGCCCAGGATAGCGCATACCACTGTGTTTTCCAAGAGGAAGACGACGAGGGGAACTTAGGGGGCAATTTATCTAAGGATCTTGTGGCCACCGCTGATGAGGCACTCAAGGCCAACATCTCTACTATATATAATCCATCTCTTCTCTACTACATATAATGCACCAAAAAAACATTTCTAAAGCCACACAACAAACTAAGTACCACAGTCATTATCTCTCAATCTATTCTAAATGTACCCAGACATATGTACCCAAAACCCAACTTATCTTTTGAATGAAGGGATGAGATTCAATCTGATCTTCACATTCTCTTACTCACTCACATTCAAAGGACGAGATCGTTCGGATCAAATCTCATCACTCACCCTAAACACAGTCCCACATCCACCGCCGTTTCCCGTTCGTCTCCCATCCCGCATTCACTCCCTTCCCGCATCTACCCAAGCGCGAAGCGCGAGGCCTCACCCTCCGTCTCCCCGTCGTTGCCTCTCCAGGGAGCCCGCGACGTCCGTAGCCAGGGCCGCCGCCGTGAGGACGCCTGCCGCACCGAAGCCGCAAGGACGCGAGTCTGCCTCGAGGACGGGAGACGCGAGGACACCGGGACGCCGGCTCTTTGTCGTCGGCGATCCGCTGGTCACCATGCTCTGCTCCGTCAAGCCCGAGGCTGGGGAGGACGCACTCCTTGCACTGCTTAACCTCGCTGTCACAGACGAGAGGTGCGCACTGTGTACTACGGGTCGGGAGGTGGCGACGGGGCACGGCGGCTCCAGGCGGCCAGGCCAAGCAGCCTGGGGTGTGGCTCACGGGGCCTTCAACCTCACCTCGCGCACGACACACTCTTCCTCGCTTGTGGCTCAATCATCCGCACCACGCACGCAGGTCCTGCTCTCTCGCTTTCGCCCCTGAGTCATAGTGTTTACATCTTTCATCGATCTTCATACAAACAACGTGTTTAACTATGAGTGGATCCGTATTTGAGGTTTTCTCTTTTGGAGATCTCTAGATGCGATCGAATTAAAAACGACCCTAGCGATTTCCTGGAGTGGAATTAGAATACTTGGATCTAATATTGGTGATGTGCCGCCGTTCATGATTATATAGACTTAATCTTCCATTTATTTTAGTGCTTAATAATTTTGGAATTATGTGCGGTACAAGGTATAGAGGGGACAGTTACCCAAGTTCATCTGAAACATTTGCTTTGCGATCTCTTGGTGCAGGACACTGGACACATGAAGCTGGTCTCAATCGAGAGGACAAGAGCAGCCTGGCGGAAGATACGTAAGTTCAATCCTTGGTAGTGGGCTTCGGGTTCTTGCTTTGTGGCTACTCAAAATTCTTATATTAAACTGCTATATGGTAGGATCTTGACTTGCAATGTGAAGAGTTAATCCAGGAAGAATTTGGCCTGCAATGCAATGTTGCGGGGATTGATCCTCCTGTATGCCATGGTTTGCATGCTGGGCCTGCCCGTTGGCGGTGCTGGTTTGGGCACCCCTGTTTTCCTCTACATTTCATTGGTCTGCTTGCTGGACGGGTGATTGTGGTATTGCCGCATTTCTAAGGCTGTGTTTGGTTGGGCTTTTGGCTGTAGTTTTTGCTCAGAAAAGTCAAAAGAAAAGTCAAAAGTCCAACCAAAGGGCTAAAAAGCTGAAGCTGCTTTTGGTACAAACTCAAAAGCACCTCTACCCCTACTTTCACTGGCTTTTGCACTAGGTACAGCCTGAAGCAATAGTAGCAGTAAGATTTATTACTTAGCTATTTGAAGGAAAAAATTAAACACCTAACTACTGATGTTAAACAAGTAATACAGAGTGAAAACAATCAAAATTAAGCACCTAACTACCATGTCAAACAAGTAATGCATGTACCTAACTACCTCTTGCTTAAGTCCATAGATTCAGAAGGGTCACCGTATAATTTGAAAGTGTCAATCAAAAACAAAAATTCTATATAAACATGTATTTCTCAGACAATCCACAGTTTGACAACACCTCTAACCAAACAGCCTTCTGCTTTTCCCACAGCTGCTTTCTCACAGCTGCTTTTCCACAGCTCACAGCCCACAGCAGCTTTTCTAAAAGCCACAGCTCAACCAAATACACCATAATTCATGTTTGTGTTGCCTTGTGTAGGCCGGTGTGTTTGGTTCGTTTCCTATACTAGGCTGGCTAGCAAAACGTAGCCAGGCTAGCCTTAGCCTGTTTCTAGTAAGCCAACTCTTGGTTGTTTGGTTGCTTGTACAATGTTAGACTAGCTAGCACCAGGTTGTGTTTGGTTGTCTGTTTTATTTCGATATCGTCACCCCTTTTCCAAATTGGTATGGTTACCACCTTTAGACATTTCCTCGAACAACCGGAGGGCATCCTCGGCGAGCACGGCAACAGACCGGCGCTCTCTGCCTTGCTCAGCTCCAACAGGACGACAACAACACCACGAGCAGCAGGACGACAGAGCAGCGATGCTTCCATCCTCATGTCCATCACCCAGAACTGCTCCATTTGCACGATGAACACTAGGACGGAGATGCATATCAACACAAAGGTTGCAAATCGACGGACGGACATGCAGATTAGCACAAAGGTTGCAAATCGACGCAAATCGCAAATCACAGGAGCAAATCAATGCAACAAGTGAGGGCAGCAGGCGCCGATGGAGGGAAGGAGGACCTTCATGACATCTTTGGCCCCGCGGCCTCGCTTGGCGCCCGCCATGGTCACCAGATGTGTGCGTCGCTCCTGCTCCATCTCCAGCGCTCGCTCTCACACCGCGGGGCTGAAGCTGATTTGCAGGAACTCGTCGCTCTCCTGCCTGAGGTACGCCAGTCTCTCCCGCAGCGACCGCGCCGACGCGGACGCGCGGACCACCCGCGACTGCGGTGGCTGCTGCTGCATCCGGTCCCGGTTCCACTCCTAGGGGCTCGGCGACCCCTCGGTCGAGCTTGCGGAGCGGCTCCAACGCGGCGGTGGTGCCCGTGGGGGCTAGATCTGGGCGTGTGGTGACCAGCAAGAGGTGAGCTTCCTCCTCTTGCCGCGGTAGCTCGCCGGGAATGTCGCGGCGTCGCAGAGCAGCGCGCGAGCGCAGGCACGATGGACGAGAAAGGACCTCCGTCGCTGCACAGGCCTTGCACCGACGCGTTGTCGTCCTCCTCGCCGGAGCATGGGAGGAGGAGGAGCAGAGTGGAGTAGCGACGGAGCACGCCGGGCCGAGGAACTCACCGGTGCTCCCCTTCTCCCCCACGCGAAGGAGACCACGGGCGGTGAGAGGAAGCGAGCACGGGAGCTGGCGCTAGGCTGCTGCACAGAGGAGAACGTTCCACCCCGTGCTGCATATCTCTCTACGGCCGCATAAACCAAACCTGTCTTCAGGGTCCAAATAGGTAACCAAACACTCAAAATTTGGTCCCAACTCGGGACGTGGATAGCCAGCCCAACCAAACACACCCTAAATATTCTGTTTTAAATATCAATTTGAGGTTACATCCGAATGTGCATCTTTTGGGAGCAGTTGTGGAATGGATGATGTTCAGAACCCACGCGTAGAGGCAAGTGATTGTTGTATCTTTTTTATTTCACTAGGTGAGTGCCCGTGCGTTGCTACGGGTTTTAAAATCCATAGAATCCTATGCATTTTCTAGCTAATAACATATAAAAGAAATGTCATGTGTGCACAATGACTTAGCATGGGTAACCAAAATATTTTTTATGGCCAAAACAGTTGTTTAATATTGTACCATTCAGGAATCCACCTATGACAAACCTTATTGTCATTAGCAAATTGAACGAACAAAAATGATAGTGAATTGTATGCACGACTGCTTCACCCTAGGCTCGACTTCCACCGTCTTAGCATCTTAATAGGATGTACCCTTGAATCCCCTTACCTCGGTAGAGCATGTGTTCAAAGTACTCAGTACCTATAGGACAAGATCACTGGCTCCGGTAACTGTAAGTACCAACACAAACTTAAGTACCAACATAAACTTAGATGAGGACAGAAATTTCATAGATGACAAAAAAAAAAAGAGATGATGCGATTGACGCTAGGTGGGCTGAAAGAACATTCTACGCAGAGGCTAAGGACCAGCTTCTTTATGAGTCCTGGAGTCTCTTTCCTAGCTTGGATCGAGGAATAAACATGACACGCTACATGATGTCCACAAGAGCAGCTAATAAGCCATTAAAATCCTTGTAGTATTGTAGACAGTAAAATACATGTATCACTAAATCGGAACCTGGGGAAGTAATTCACTTAAGAACCTGGGGAAGGCAAATGATAAAGGCATAACAATTAATTTATGCAACAGTTATATCTAACAACAATAGAAGAATGATGACCCGTAAGTCACCTCCAGTTCTAACAAGGGAGGTGGCATTCATACCAACAACTGCAGCATTGGGACATGAACTAAATTTGGTTACATTCCAAATCTGCAAGGGTATCCGTCCAAAGGCTTCCTCATCTCCAGCATCATGCTCTTCAAACTTTTTATTTCCACATGTGCTTTTACATCTTCAAGTGTTTTCTTAAGAATGCTCTGTAAGCAACCAAGAATTCAGTTATTATCATTGAACTTGCAGTACAGACACCAAAATCTCTGTTTATTATATAGAGATAGAGGTGTGGGTTTCACAAAAACATGAAAGTCAGAGCCATCAAAGCGTGGGATAACACCAGGAAAGTTCACCTGAGCCTGAATCTTCCCAAGCGTTCTCCTTCCTCTTATGAAAGTTGAGTATCAATATCTTTGTAGGATATATACTCTGAAATAATCAAATTCAAGGTCTGCAACTATTACCATTGAGAAAAAACTAAGGAATTTTGCAAATGATTGGAGATAGACTGAAATTAATTTCTAATCAAATTCAAGTAGAATGTATCTAAGCAGTGCAACTTCTGTTTGCGCTACAATGCAACTGAAACCAATTATTTCTCATGGAACAAAAAGAACTATCGTCACAGTTTACACACACCATCTGGAGACTGAAACTACATTCTGGAATGTACTAAATCTCACATATTTGGAATCTATGTTTGGAGAATTTTGTCACGTGAATAAAATTATTAAGTTTTTCACCCTGACATTGATATAGCGAAACTGAAAAATAAAACATCTGATCATTTTTTTTAGATAATGAAACACCTGATCATTCTGAAAAATTATAAGAATGCCATATCAAAAATAGCACCGATAATCAAAAAAATTTCTCAGAAAGACGTATGTACGAAGATCCAGATGTATGGGATCATATGAGCAACCTGCTTGTGCAGCAGATCACCGGCGAGCAAGTAGAACAGTAGCCACCCAGCGTCCGTGTCGACTGCCATGGCCACCACCTTTGGCCCTCTCTGCATTGTCCTCCTCGGCATATGCTGAAAAGAAGACAGCAGCAGCACAACACAAACACACATGGTCTGATTTTTATGCCGCACGAAACCTCAAGTGTGGAAAATCAATCCATAAACACACGAAACAAAATCAAGGGCCAAAGGAGATATTTTTAGGTGGCCTACCAACACCAAGCATGTTCAGGGAGAAAAAAGAAAGAGCAGAGCACATAATCTGCCGTGGACGCATTATTCACACAATTGCTAAGCCAAAACCCATGTGTAAATCATAAGCTGAGCACCATTATTGTAGAAACAGAGATGCCAAGAACTTTTGAGAACATAATCGCTTACTGTGTGTGTGCTTTAGAAGAAATAACAGAGACGAAGTTGCAGAGATGTGTGTGTGCTTTAAAAGAAATAATAGAGACGAAGTCGCAGAGATGAAGAAAACTTGGTAGCCTGACAAATCGGTGGCCTGAGACCGCCTGACCACGGTTGTTGGGTTCGACGGAGGGCACCAGCCACCGGTGGACGGAGGGCTGGGAACATGGGTCTGGAGGCGTCTCCCACGCCGGAGCCCGAGGATGGCCATCGGGGGAGGCTGGGAGCTGGGGGTGCGAGTCGCTCTCCCCGGCGTCGTCGCGGCGGCGGCCAGGGGCGCCGGATCGATGGGATTCTAGGGAGCTTTCTTTGTTTGGTCGCACGCCTCGCACACCGCCGTTGATGCCGCGCGGAGCCGCGGACGCCTGTGGCGCTGGGTTGCCGCGCTGCCTGTGTCGTCGGGAAGGTGTCACGCCCTCGCCGTTGCTGCCCCAAGAGTTTCGGATTGGGAGAAGCAGTTGTGTGGTTGTGTGGAGGGGAGGAAGGTCGTGGGGCGGTGGGGCCGAACTGTGCGAGGGCGTTGTGCGCGGAGTGGCGGTTCCACGTATCGGTGATTGGAGCGCCAGGCGGGATTACTCACGTCGCGGAGGTTAATTAGTCGGGCGGTCCCATTAGTTTTGCGCTGACGATGTCTTTTGAGTCTTTTAGGAGTAAAGAAAGATTTTCTCATTTAATTCATGCCCAGCTGCGGTTCCCAAATCATGCGAGTTCTATCTGTGTGCTCACATCCCACATTATATGTACTGCCAATTGTTTTTTTTTTCTGTTCAAGATATCTTATCAGTAACCGTCTCCTGTCAATGAACGAATCCGCTCATCATTCTCCTTCAGCATCTGTTTATTTAATCTTTTGCAGCTAGCGGTATAGTCATGTAGGGTTATAGGGAATTCATTCATTGATTGATTGTGGACATTACGGTGTTTGAGCTCTGCCATAGTACACCGCACTCTATCGCTATGACAAAGAAATTGTGCACTATGTTTTTGGTCGCTGGGGAAGCAATCTTAATTTTATTGTTTATCAGGGAGACAGGGACTCTACAAAGTGCCTCCAAGCTCACGAAATGTACTCTTCTGAAGGGAAGATTTTATTTAATGCTCTTTTGACAAGCTATGAATTTGTCCAAATTCATAAAAAAAATCGCACGAGATTAAGTAGTCAACAATTATCAGTAAGTTTTCTCCATGAGATGGCCTTTTTGGGTTCTCTAATGCTTAGGTGTCTTTCTTATTGAGGTGGGTGAGGTTGGTCATATAATTTTTTTCAAGTGGTCAGAAGATAATAGTTCTGCTAACAGTTGCGTTATGGGTTGAATGCAGATTGTGATCGTCTTTTGCTCCGCGACATTTGCAGAGATGCAGAAGAGGAGAAACGATTTTTGGGCGGAGTTTGAACTGTGTACTGCTGACCTTCTTGTTGGTGTAGCAGTTGATATTACATTTGGGGGGCTGCTGGCTCCATGTGAGAACTGTGCGCTGCTGACCTTCAGCTTATCAGCAAGATGGTTGGATCTTTACCAAGCAGGTTCGTGACCAGTTGTTGTCTATGAAGGTTTGTACCACACCATGAAAAATAGTTGAATTTGGAAGTCTGCCTAAGTTGTATATCACTCCCATGACCATTTTTCATCTATGAACTGAAATAGAATGGAGATGTTGCAAAAACAGGAATAAAGTTGTGACTTTAAGAATCTATTTATGAATGGCACTCTTTGTGTATTACAAGCATACCAGGTGTTCACGATTTAGTCTATTCCTTTTCACTTACTGTGGTTTATTCCAAAGTTTTTATATGCAGCCTACAATTGCAATTTGACTCCAATTGGGGTGTCCTATTAAGAATATTTTTCCCGATGGCAAAATACTTTGGTGTAGAGCTGGTAATTTAATAAATTTGGAAGTAATTGCAACCATGAGCCTCTTTTATATCAGGGTGATTTACTGCCAACGTAGATGCTCTTAGGCATATATCAAAGATTCTTGAATATATGATGCTTAATAAGGATGGAATTCTTGGTGGACATTCTGAAGAGTTATGAAAATGAATGTGAAAACTTCTCTAGAGAACTCAAAGAAATTATTTGTAGTATGTGAGATATGATTTTATTATATATGCCTTTTTTATGTAGGAATGTATTTTGGATTATATTTATGGTCATACAGTTGCATGAGATAAATTATAGAAAAAACATCATCATCATCTGGTTTTTTAAGTGCATCCATTGCATGAAACCGTGGCAACGCACGGGCACTATACTAGTCACCACAAGTGCCCCTCTTCTGCTTCCGGTCTCTGAGCAGTTATCATTTTTTATCTCCTCCATCGCGCAAAAGGTGTTCACGAAGAAAAAGTATAAGGCAATATGTTCCAAATTTCGGCTTGGCCATCGAGCATTTCTGCATACATGCTGGTGGACGAGCTGTGATCAACGCAGTGCAGCGTAGTCCGAATCTATCAGATGAGCAAGTTGAGCAATCGAGGATGACACTGCATCGATTTGGAAACACATCTAGCAGCTCCAATTGGTATGAAATGGCACATTGTGAGGCCAAGCAGTCGATGCAGAAGGGGGGTCGAGTTTGGATGATTGGGTTTGGGGCTGGGTATGATTGCAATAGCGCTGTCTGGAAGTGCATTCTACCAGCTCGTACTGCTGACTCAGCATGGGCAAATTGTATCCATCATTACCCAATGGAAGTCCCAAAATAAATCGAACCAACTGGCATGAGTAAAAAGTGTAGGTATAGGTACCGATGGACTAGCAACATATGAAAACATGAAACCATGAATCCTTATGTTCATCTCCAAAGCATGCTTCCCTTTATCCAAGTTGTGCAAAGGAGTCAATAAGTTACTCCAAGTTTGTATTCCAAACGAAAATATTGGACCTCTTTTAATTTTGATTTTCCTCCATAGCGACTGGTTTTTTTTTCCCTAATGCAAATATTGGATATGTAATTTTGCTGACTATTTAAGTGACCATGGCACAGTACAGAGAAGTTTTTCAAAAGTGAAATTACTGAGGTCATGTATGCATACTACAATGACATCGAAAATTGATTAGGTTTTCTACAATCGCATTAGCTACAATATTAAGAAAAAGATTGCTTATAAAGATCTTACCAAAATATTTTGTTAACTGGAATACTAAATAGATGGCACATTACATCTAAGTTATAGTAGTAGTTTAGTAACTAAGAGTTTTATATATTTTACATGATGTAATTTTTTATACTATTGAAAGGACTAAAGTTCTTGTACATAGGGTCTCATTTTGAATTTTGTACCGCACCAAAATGGTAAGGACGGCCATGATATCATCACACAAATTTGCTATACCGTACTAGATTTGCTACAATGACCTACAGTGCCCACCTAATTCCGCCTCTACTAATTGTAAATGAAATAATAATTACAGGAAATCTGTAAAAGGGGATAGTGATCAGAATCTGACCTGTTGATGCAGCAAAAACTATAGTTTCTTGACGCAAATAAGCCTATTTAAAATGCAGGAAATTTTTTATGTTCTTATCTTTTTCTGTGAAACTTTTGTAGGATTTCTGCAAAATTTCTATGTTCTAAACACTAGTACAGAAATCATTTTTGCTAATGGTCAAAGACCAGCAGCGCTGCAGTTGGCATTTGTACTGTAGCAACAATGTTTCATGAAGGATTCGGGAAGCAGCTGACCGAAAAGTCTGGTTACTATGTCATCGACGTAAAAACAAGTGATTTTAAAGGACGATTCTAAAATCATTCCTATAAATCGATTTTCAAGGACAGTTCTCCTAAGATAACCGCTCTTAAAATTAGATTGGTGCAAGTAAAAGACCTAGAGCAGTTCTTAAGCTCTGACATTGATCCGGTCCTAAAACAAATCAGCCCATTTTTTATTAATATTCCTATTACTTTTTTATTTTAAAGTAGTAGTAAGGCCATCCCAGTTATCTACGAGTCCCTCTAATTCTTGTAAAAACTGAAAAAAACGTCTCTAGATCCACAAATCCAACTAGTGACAACATAGAGCAGCTCCACCATGAATCTGAGATCTAAAAATGTGTTTGGTACAGCTCTACTCACATCTCTATCTCACTGGCAATTTAGCCCCATGCACCAAGAAAAAAAGAAAAAAAAAACATCTTCTTCCTCATGGTGGGTGCGACCATGAACAGGTGCTGCGCCGTGGCAAGCGGGTGTGGCCTCGCCAGTGGACAGGTCAGCCTCACACGGGAGTAGCCGCAGCGGAGGGCCGGGCAGCCACAGCAGCGTGGATTACGCTCCGACAGGGGGAGGGGGGCACTCCGGCGGGCCATGCAGGCGGGGCAGGGCTCTGGTGCCGCAGGAGAGATAGCAGCCACGACGGAGGGACGGTCAGCCATGGTGTGGGGCGCAGCCACAACCACAATGACGCAAGCTATGAAGAAGAGGAGCGGCGCTTCGTATGGGGAAGATAGAAGCTACGAAGACAAAAATAGAACCAACTAGTCATTTCTCCACTAACCATTGGTTGTGGTGAGTAATTTCCACAACTCCACAAATTTAATTTCGTCGAGCACCCCCTGAGGTGCTCCACCAAACCCATGGTCTGGGGGTAGATTCACCGTTTTCGTGGAGCAGATCTAATGGATCTAAAACTGTTTGGCTGTAAAAAGTCTAGAGTGGAGTTGTTTTGAGCTGGAGCTGCGTGGAGATCTACCAAACAAGCGCTTAACCTCTTCAAAGGGAAACCATACACAACAATTAATCTTCAAACAAACTTGTCTCGGCAATTTTTAATCATGGCAGCCACACTAAAGTTACCATTCTTCCAAGCTAAAACCTCAAACTTTCTATCATTCAAACCTATTAGAATATCTCCAGCAGTCCCTACCGTTGGGAGACGGTGCAAACTAAAACCTTTATGAACATAGTTAAGGAAAGAATCTTGATACTTCTCTTTCTTGGTTTACTAAATCCACAAAATCTAACTTATTGTCATTAAAAAAATCAGTAATACACTGAAGATGACCTTGTTTATTAAGGCCTCTAACATTCCAAAATGCACCTCTCATTTTCAATATTGTTTATATTATTTTGATCCTTGACTCTAGACACAATTTGTGCCCAAATGTGTTCAGTTTCCACTCTATTTTCCTTAACAAGAGTATTCTTAATGTTACTAACAGGAGGATATTCCTCGCCTAAAATGTCAATATTCAGATCATCTGGGAGGTTAACCTCCGGATTATTTTCCTCAAACCTCCTTCTATCCACTATTTTTTTCTTTTAAGCTATCAATAGTTGTATTAGCAATCAAGGTATCAACACCCAAAGATATTCACACACTAAGCTTTACCGAGTAAAGTAGCATTGTTTTCACAAGCAAAAGAATTAGGTAGTACCTGGCTCCAATTTTTTGGCCGCATGACAGTCCTAAGGTTCCTTGGTCTGGGAATCCTCTGTATGCGTCCCCATCCTAGCTTCCTCTTCTGATTCTTCTTTGCTTCCTCCTCATACTCTAGTTTGAAATACATTATACATATAACATTCTCACTAATAAGCATAGACATCTACTTATGCACACCAAATACAGACTTTAGGAAAGAATACGGATGAAACTAGAAAGACTAATGATGTGGTAAATAGCACGTATATATGTATAACTTAACTGTATAAGCTCAGTTCAGAACTGAAAGCAGTTTAGAACCACATTTCAGAGACCTACAAGCAAACACCTTGCGTGCATCAACCATCCAGACATCCATGAGCGCTGCAACAACTGCAGCCGCCCCAACACGAGAGAGTGCAAAATCGAACGCAGAGAGAGCGGCGGAGGTGTGTTGGACCACGGTCAATGATTGTGCGACGGTAATGGCTACTTTCTCAAATCAATCTCAGACGCGGCCCGCCAGCACACTTGCTCTCTCTCCGTCTCTCGCTGACAACGGAGCAGCTGCCAGGAGCGCCGCCACGCCTGCCACAGCTAATCCACACTCAACGACGCAGTTCACACAACGGTGCCGAAGGCCGTCGCCAGCCCTGGGAGCACGACCTGGGGATCGGCGCTTCGCGAGGCGACGGAGACCACATAGTTCCCAGGATAAAATCGGCTAACCTCTCTTGTCAAAAAAAAAAAAGCCTTGTAACCTCTAGTTCAAAAAAAAAAAAAGAACAGAATGCATATCTCGATTCCACATAGTACATTTTTACAATAAAATTACTAATTAAAAATAATGCGTCAAGCACTCACTTTATGATGCACTTGTAAGTTGATCTTTTTCCTTGCGAGGCACTTGTAAGTTTGTTGAATTGAATCATCTCAAAAAAGAAGACTCTATTTTCTTGAGCAAAATCTAGATCTAATTACATATAAAAAAGTTACAGATAAGATTAATAATATTAAAAATGTGCAAATGATAGGATAAGAAGATAAGAACAATCAAGCCTCCTATGCACGTGCGTGCTACAAGTGCATGTTAACTAGTTCACATAAAAAAGAATAGAATGCATATCTCGATCCACATACATTTTTACAATAAAACTACTAACTAAAAATAATGTGATACAAAAAATCTAATTATTTTTTTGAAACGAAGACAAATATCTAATATATAGTATTTAGTTTATTCATGCCTATCATATCGTCATCTACATTAGCAAAAGCTAAACCTAAAAATGAAAGTTTGAACTTTTTTTGTGAAATCAAAGTTTGAACTTTTTTTTGCGAAACGAAAGTTTGAACATTTAAAATCCACACGGGATGCAATGTAAAAATACAATTTATTAGTGAAGAAAAATTTATACTAGAGAATAAAATGGATTTCGGTGTCTTCGTCCTTCTGATTGTGTAATTCTAAGAAGTCAACAAATTGTAGCATAAATAATCCATAAACCAATTTGTTTAATTAAATTTTTAAACATATATGATTGGACCTGACTTAGTGAGTACCTAACTCCGGAAATCATGAGAAAATAAAGAATGAAATATAGACCTAATTCACTATTTATTTGGCTCCCACCTCTAACACCGTGCACCAGTAGTCCAACACCATCAGTCCATCATGTAACATCCTGGATGTTAATCATTCATTAACTCTTGACATGATTGCTTGATGTTTGTCTGCACTCCGTTTGACTTAAGCCATAAGTGTGATTGTTGGCCTGAACCGGAAGTAGTAGCTATGTCGCTTATCTCAAGTCGGACCTTTAATAAAGTTCGAAGAGGAGAACATTTCGAGAAAACTTTATGTTTTGACTTTTTCATGAAAATGCCTAGAAGATGCTCAAATCGAGTGACGAAGTCGCTAGGTTTAATGACGTCGGCCGATTGGCATGCCGCGTTCTCCAAATTCTGTGAAACAACTTTAGTTGGCCCCATTAGGAAAAACATAGCTAACCGGCACAGCATGCCAAAAGTTGGGATCAATTCGATCGAGTTTGGTCATCCGTTTCGAGAAAACCGAGCTCTAGGTCAAGCGTTATCGGCACGTTGACATTGCCATGTTGGCAACTAATTGTCCGCTAAATCGTAGCTCAAATGACCTGAGTGCCTTAATAGAAAATATAAAGCAACGTGCGGGCTTCAATTTTTCCTTTTGGGCCCATCACGAGATTCGGCCCAGAAGGGGCCCAAAAATGCTCTCCACCGAGCCTACCTTGCTGCCCACGACGTGTTCGACAAAATGTTGACGTGGACGTCGTGCATGAGTGCCACCGCCACCGCCACGCACCGCTCTCTCCGACGCCGCCTCCGCCACGTGCCCCCAGCGCCCGTGCCTTCGGCCAGAAGGGGGACAGCGCCCCCATTCACTCCCTCACTCGCTCCTGCTCGCTCTCCCTCTCGCCTCGCTCCTCCTCCGCAACACCGCCGCGAGCCGCCACCATTAGAGCGGCAAGAGCTCGGTCGCCGAGCTCTCCACCTCGCAGCGCCGCGCCGCCATCCCGCCATTCCACCGCACCATCTTCCTCGCCATCGCGGTTGCGCTCGCGAGCTCGCCTTCGCCTCCTCTCTCGGTGCACGAGAGCGCCTCCGTCGCCATTGCTGCCACGCCGAGGCCACAGGGCCAAGCCAGCCGCCGCAGCGCCGCTCCCTGCCGAGCGCCGCACCGACTTCACCGTTCCGCGCCACACCCGAGGCGCCTCCTACCCGGTTTCGTCCGGCGCTCCGTGTGGCCGCCGCCAGAGCTCCGCCTCTGTGCGCCGCCGGCGCGTGTGGTTGGAGGGCTACGGGCCACCTCCCATCTCTCCGAGGGCAGCAGTGGATGCGCGACGTCGCCCTGGTGCTCCGCCGCCACTGCAGTGTCGCCGGCGAGCCGCCAGCCGGCCGGCCCCGAGCTCCTCTGCTCCTCCCCAACTCGAAGGACTTCGTTCTTGAATTCAAAATAGGTGGGGGGTCAAACTACAAAGGCGCATGGCACATGAGATTGCAGATCTGTCCCTACGCAATTCTAGAGAAGTTCGAGGGCCTTTCCGCAAAGTGCCTGTCCTATTCGGTTATGATAAATGATTTCCAGAAAACTAGTTTAAAGCTTTAGAAATCCATATAGAGAGCTAGGGTTATCCAAATCCGACGATTCAAGTTCCTAGATTTATCTTATGAGCTGCCCTATGCATAGAAAATATGAAATGCTCTGTTTGTGATACTTTTGTATGGAGTTTAGATTTAATTATGGAAATGCCTTTAATCTTAGGAAATGCGTAGTAAATCATAGGATGCTCTGAAAAAAGATGATTCTTGTTTTGTTAGTCTTGTATTGCCATGCCCTGTCCATGATAAATATATCATGCATGCTTTCTGTGGGAAAAGTTTGAGTTGTAGTTCAAGTGCATGCATGGCTTGTTTCATGAAATAATTCATAAATTTATTTTATAGGTTGAATCTGAGATTGATACTTTTTGTAGGCTTCTTTTATGCCATTATGTAGCTCTGTGTATGGTTGGATTTAGGGTAGGAGCAAGTTGGTAGTACAAAGTATTTATAGATCCTTGGTTTGGTGCTGCCATGTCATTTTTGTGTAGTCCAGTAGGATCATCCAAATGGGGTGAAACTTGAATGATGCCCTGGCATTGCCATGTTTTATCCACTGTAATTTTTTATAGGATTTTAGGATATGCCTAGCTATGGGTTGCTGTTCAACCCATAGGTGATTAATTTGGAGTCGATTCCAATATGCCATGCCTAACCTAATGATAGGTTGGTATTCTGGGAAACTTGTCTATATATGAATAGTTTGTAATTAGTATATGGTTCTACTGGTGAAATTTGGTGGTCATTGGATTAATAGTTTAGGAGCTATGGCTCTTGCATCTTCGTTAGGAAGGCTGTTTAATTGCTGTTTGATCAGAACCAGTTCTAGTGTTGTCTGTTTTAGGACCAGTTAAGTTAGGAATCATGTCTTGGTGTCTTGAGATGAAGGATGGGCAATTTAGTAAGCCTTTCGGATTGTCCTCTTTCATGCTCATTGAATTTATAGAACTCTAGTTATGATTTTATTACTGGACTGCCAGTTGTAGGTCGATGATTGGTAGTAATGCGTGAATGTGTGATGTTATGTATAGAGCATAACGAATGGTGACTCATAGTGATTATACTATGTATGTTACTACCCCTTTTGGATTGAGGACAGTGAGATGTTGGATATGAACATAACCATGTGGCCTTCTAAATTACCTCTAAAGAAATATGGCTTTGTACGTTCTCGATCATGTTGAATGCCGCCTCACAGATAGATGGAAGAGCTTGAGCGCTCGACCGCGAAGCCTAGAATCTACTTAGGCCGGGTTTTAACAGCAAGGTATCCATGCCGGCGATGGGGGTGGGAGTAACAAGGTGCCCGTTGTAAGTCCACTACCGGGAGGTGCGTTCTATGTCTATGAGTTCGCGAGTGTTCCATGTCTATGAGTTCACTCAACCTCGGCATCGGGAGTTCCTTGGTCATGGTGATGAGTTGTTAATCTCGCGTCTCTTCCCGAGTAGATCAAGGTGACCTAATCGACTCCGACGGGAGTTGTGTGGTTTGTGTGAGGAATACCCCGCCAGCTGGTTTGCAATCGATTATAATCGCCATCATTTCTGGATAGTGAATACTTGATCGAGACAGCGGCATGGTCTCCAATAATATCTCTTGTGCGAGTTGGTTATGTTCACTCATGATGGTTTAAGGATTACTCAATCAATGCGGATACTTAATGTTGATTGCTTCTACATAAATGTGAGTAGCTGCAGGTGCTAATGTAGTAATGACGAATATTTAATAAGCTCATCCTTTTGGCAAATAAGGAGTCAGCTACCCCACTATACAGCCTGGCATCCACCAAAGAGTCTTTATTTTCTTTTAGTCGGGTAAGTCTTGCTGAGTACAACGTACTCAGGGTGCAATTCTCAATGTTGTTTGTTGTAGGTTGAAGATTACCACGGTGGTGACACGGTGGATTTATATCCCACTACGGGAGGAATAGACTTCGGGCAAATCAACTCTTATATCTCATCTACATGCTTTTGATGGAGTCGACCCTGAGCTAGCACTATATTTAAATACTTAGGTGTGAGTGTATTTGTAAAGAATATTCTCTTCCGCTGTTAATTTGAAAATGCTGAGTTGTAAAATGTATTATTTGTAATCATCAGTGTAATTATAAAGTTTGTAAAAGCAACTTAAGTGAATGGGAACTGCTGAACTTTGTGATCCGGGTGTGACTTTGAGAAAGTTCGAGATCTTTCGGGATTTCGCGGACTACCGGGCTGGTATAGTTGCGGTTTACTACTTAAACTGCCACGGTGGCTTGATTAGTGCACAGTAATTATATTAGTTGGTCGGTTCCTTTACACATCACAGCACATTTTAGGGTCCGTTTGGCAAGGCTCGTTCCTAGCTTGGGCTCTGGCTTCTTTGTTTGGTGTGTTTGGTTTGAGGACAAGCGTGAATGGGATATGGACATCCATGTATTTTGGGATATGGATATCCATGTTGGTTATTTGGTTAGATGTTTAGAGTGAGTCATTTTTTTTTGTTTGTCTAGATGGATGAGAGTGGATGGGATGAGAATACTTGAGTAATTTATTTATATTGTTAAAAATAAAAACTAATTATATACATAAATATACACTAACACTAACTTTGTCATGATAATCGCTAACTAAAAATAAAATATGTTAGTCAGCACCACTATGGTCCTAATTAGCATACAAAACATGCACTAATCAACATATTATTACTTATTAAAAGTAATCCATTATAATTACTAAATACTATAATATACTACTCCCTCCATTCCAAAATAAGTGTCATTTTGGGCTTTCATGCCACAAGTTTGACTCAATTTGTAGAAAAAATGTACAATATTTATATTTTCAAATAAATTTGTTAAAAAAATAGACGTAAAGATCTTTCCGATGATACTAATTAGTTAACATAAATATTTATATATTTTAATATATAATTGCCGGTATTTGTTTATCGGAAAGTGAGAACGACACTTATTTGGAACGGAGGGAGTAATAATCATTAATTATTTATTAATAATAAAGATTATAAAACATGGATTAGCTTGTCAAGCTAATTTTTAGTGAGAATATTCTTCTTTCAGGGATATCCATAACCACAGTACCTTCAAACCAAATAATGCTTGTCCATGTACCGTCATGTAACACCCCAAAATTTACACAACTCGGGATGTCACTGAACAACACCAACAACAACCGCACTTAACCAATTAATGATTTTGACGGCATCTCCTTTGTATAAGAAAACGCGGAAGCAAAACAAAATATTGTCCAAATGAAAACTATACAGTACTCCAAATAGGAAGTACAACAAACTCTTTTTAAATATCTAATTCCAAGTCTCATGAATATAACTAAACTATTTAATATTAAAACTTCAACTCTCTAAAATGAGAGTGTGTGTGATGTGCAGCTAATCCCCTTCCCTTCAAAGCAAGCATCAAATACCTGGATTGAGTAAAACAAGGGTGAGATGAAATATCTCAGCAAGCGAACCTGTTTTGACAAGTTATTTAAACCACAAGTTGAATTAAACATCAGTTTAACATAAGGATATAATATCAATATCAATGAATGACTTCTGATTTTGAACATAGCCAGATTATAGAGTTTCATAATAACAAAGGCATAACACCTTTAATATAGTTCACAATAACATAGATATAATACCTTCAATATACTTCATAAAAATATAGACATAACACCTTTAATATACTTTATAATAATATAGACATAAGACCTTCAACAAATACTTCCAAAATTCCTCCAATAATATTCTTCTTGTGAATGCATATGAATGCAATGCAAATGTCTCCTGCCTGCACACCCAACAAGATGTGGAGCTGCATCCCATAATGCGTACTGGTACAGTCATGACCATAGGTCAAGACATTACTTCCAATGCCAATGAATGATGCGATGCACTTGGCACGCTTCAATAAAATTAACATACACCACCATGATACTTCAACTTTAACTTCAGAGTTGTGGACTAGCCACAAATACCAATATGTGACGATAACATCACCATTAATACTTAAATACATAATTGATAAAGACTGAATAAATCAAGTTCATATTTTGTATATTAGTGATAAGACGTTCTTATAAGTAATAAGATGTAGGTGATAAAAATAACAAGTCAAAATGGTAGCAAACCACCGCTACATTCACTTGCCTCAATACCGATGAAGATCAAAGCACTAGCGACGTTCCGAAATGCTACCACCTGATCACAAGCAATATTCAGTACATGCACCAACATACAATCAAGCATGACCATAAAAGCGCACTAGAGCGTCCCAAACCCGACATTCAAGTCTCTACCGTTTGTGCTACCGATCAAGATAGCAGCACTGATTCTTCTCTTTTTTGTAGAGTTCATACTACAATTCCAAAAATTCTCAAAATTTTCTAGATTATGTAAAACTCCATCATCTATAATGTTTGTATTATAAAGTTTTTCATCAGAGGTCTCCAAGATGGTCTAACTAACCGTGCAACCTAACTGAATATTTCTGACGTCCAAAACTAAACATCATATGCCAAAAATTCATAACTGAACATATATTAATTCAATGAATATAAACTATACCAATCTGGAAAGATCAAGAAAATCCCTAAAACTTTCATTAAGATCACGAAATCAAACTAATTTATCTAAATAGTCCAAAACAGCATAGATCTAATCTTTTCTAGATTCTCGTCACTGAAAAGCAGTCCACTTAAACATATCATAACTCTAAAACTACAAAGGCTATCGGGGTGATTCTGGTGTCTAAAGAAAGATATCGAAGTTCTCTAAAACTTTGTCTACAGGCGCAACATTTATTGAGACCTCTAAAATGCCCTAAAACAGCAAGGAGCAGAAACTGTAGAATCTGACAAAAATTTCAGAACATAGATGAAATTGATTTCGAGGATTACTCCACTAGACCCCACCCAAGGAAGCGTTTTGATCCACAGAACTTGATCAAATTAAGGCAATCAACATTGGGATTCTCACCTAGGGAACCCACAGCGAGCACGATGCTGGAAAACCCCAGCGATAACTCCATCCTTCCCCTTCTCCTCACCTTCCCATCGAGATCGCAATGATCCTTGCCGCTGCAAAGGTCTTGCCGTCTCGATTGATTCTTTCGCGGGAGGAAGACTGACCACCACGGACGACACCGGTGATGGCGGCGGCGGCTGCGAACCCTAGGCCCTCTCCTTTCTTTCCTTTTCTTTCTTCGTGTTCCACACAGAGGAGTGGCGGCTATTGGATGAGAGGCATCGTAGGTTTGAGGGTAGAAAAAAAAATGCATGGCCGGGAGGTGGAGACCGGTTCCAATTGGAAAAGGCAGGCCCTTCGTTTTTTTGTTTTTCTTTTTCATTTACTTTGGACTGGGTGTTACATCCCATCAAACATATCCATCAAACCAAACACACCCTTCTTGAAGAAATTAATTTTTAGTAAAAAAAGCTAAAACAATTTTAGCGAAACCACAATATATGTGGCTCCTCTAAAATGGCTCCGGCTCTTTCGAAAGATCCTCTCAAGAGGAGTCGTGCCAGGCAAACACTGCACTAATAGACCAAGTGACCAGCACCCGAGCACCCACTCGCTCATTGCCTAGCTAGACATCAATGGAGTAGGCATCTAGCTCATCTAGATGCCAACTCCATCGTTGCCGGCTCTAAATCGAGTGTGTCTTACATTGTTACTTAGTTTCATTACGAGGGAATAGGTATGACTTTAGCTTCTGATTTGATATGAGTGACTGTATGCAGTGGCGAATCTAGGATTGAAATCTTAGGCTTGTTTTGACTCTAAGATACTTGCATTAACATATATAATTCTAATTTATAGAGGGGATAAATATATTTTAGCAAAAGATGTGGTTGCTTGGGTTGCATCGAATTTTGTCGTGCTAAACATTTGGCAAGCAAAATTTATATAAAAACAATTTGCTATAGATTTAGTGAGCCAAATGTGAGAAGTTAGCAAATTTTGGTAGGAACAGAGTCATTGGCTCAAAGCGAGTGAAGCCATGATGTCCTTCAAATTGGCTCACCGTCACCCTCTCCGTCTTTTCGATTGCTCATAGGGTGGCCAATCACCACTAATGTTGCTGGAAAAAAAAAACACCACTACCCTTCTCTTTGCTGCCCCGTAGCCTCAACCATGGGCGACCATCCAGCGCTCCAGCTGATTCACTCACAAAAAAACAGTCAAGACTCAAAGACAGATGTATCGTTGCTCTAGCTGACACGATGCCGCTCCTCCTCGTCCCGTCACTACCGGAAACAGGCCCTTTTGCGACGGCCGAGGGCTTTGCCGATGGCCAAGGAATAAGCCATCGGCAAAAGGCTCCCCTTTGCCGATGGCAAAGTTAAGCCATCGGCAAAGAACTCCTTGGCCGACGGCCGAGCCATCGGCAAAGAAAAGCCATGGGCAACTTTGCCGACGGCCGGGCCATCGGCAAAGCCTGACTTTTGCCGACGGTCGGCCATCGGCAAAGGTGGCCCAGGGTGAACGGCGGCCGACGCCGTGCCCTTTGCCGATGGCCGTGCCGTCCTTGCCGACGGTCGTGGCTATCGGCAAAGACACGCCACGTGGCGGCCTGAGGGACGGCCAGGCCCACCTACTTTGCCGATGGCCGCCCATTGGCAAAGGGTCTTTGCCGATGGCCTTTTAAGGTCGTCGGCAAGGACAATTTTATTTTATTTTTTCTTCTCATTTTTTATGGTGCCTTCCTACACTAAATACAACCCGCCTCCAAAAGTTGGGACAATTTTGACGTTTTTAGCTATATTTTATTAATTATTTTTGTTTCTTTGTATTTTTCTCGGCGACTTCAAATTTGATGTAATACTAGTTAAGTGCCCGTGCGTTTCTACGGGTATGCAACATATAGGGAAAACCGATGTACGGGTTGGAAGTTGCGTGATAGAGAGGGTATAGATGTCGAATTCATCATTTTGCATATTGTAAAGCCTTTGTCGCTTGCGCCTTTATTCCCGTTGCTCAGGTGTCATGTTTGCATATGTAATATTCTTCCTTGCACAATCTGCCGTTGCTCAGGTGTCATGTTTGCATGTGTAAGTTAAAATAGTAGCAACACAATCAGAATACAACAAATATCCATCAGTGATCCTCTCGTTGTATATAAAGCTAATGATACATTGACCAATACAAAAATGTAGGCATTGATGCCATATGAACAGATCAATTATCTTAATCATCAACATTGTTTGCATGGTATGAATCATTCCTTTTTCTCTTGAGACATTGCATGCCAACGAGCCTTATCTCTTTCTCTGATGTGCTGTGTAGCATTGCATCGCTTCCTACAATGTTATATCCATATATAATATTGATAATCATTAAAATATTAAACAACACATTTAATTTGATATAGTACAAGAATGATTTAGTTTCTTTACCTCCATTAGTAGTGTTTGTCAAGTCTTGAAATGGTGTAGGACCTTCATTATTTTGCGTCAGATGTAAGCATATGGCAAATAACCTAGTGGTAAGAAGGATTTTGACACCAAAGGACTCCGTACAAGCAAATAGCAATATATTGAGACAAGGGATAAATTAGAACAATGATAGGGTGCTCAGAATAACTACTGGGCATCTAACCATATAGCAAACCAAGTATTTAAGAGGAGGAACAGGAAGGTGCTTTTGGGTTAAACAAAATGAAAGCGATATCAACCTGCAAGAATCGAAGAACAAGACGTCTAGGACCCTTGTACCGCCTCTTTTGCAGCTGCTCCAGCAGCAGGACCTTAACAACAGCGTAGTCCGGCCTTTTTGGTACCAATCCTCTTGCTGCTACACCACCACCATCGCAATCATAGACGAACAGGACACTGATCAGTTGAAAATACTTATCAAATTAAGTGTTCTGTTATTATGAACAAACTCATATCAATAACCTCACATGCAAATAAAAACAGGACTGCATAAGTAATTATATGGTAGCATCGTATTTCCATGTTCACTGTACAATATGTTGTAAACTAACTTGCTACAATGACATTTAATCAAGCAAGAAATATGCAACAACGCAATAGAGTGGTTGCTGCTCCACAGAACACCATGCAAGTGAAATTACTCAAATCTCCAGGGAATTGCGCTGAAGCAAATCAACTTTAGCAAGTAATAACCATGTTTACTACGGCTCTGTATTCCATGTTTTGCTTATGTCATGCTTAAGATATTCTTATAGACACATGAAATAAAAATCTTCTAAAATTCTTTTAATATGTGTGACTTGAAAAGCAAATTTGTGCTTACAATATGAATTCATTTTGAATTTTCGTTTTGCTCATTTGCAGTTGTACAGGCAAATAAATTTGAACAAAATAGTATAGTGGAACACCCCATAAGCAAATAATGGTGAATACAATTTCAGCAGAAAAGAAGTCATCACACAAAACTTAGTGCGACGTTAGAAATCACAAGCAGTATAATCTAGTACTAAAAGATGAAAGATTAGAAACAAGTCGGAGAGTAATTACATGATATTAGAAAAACTACAGTTCGGCATGTGAGTCACTTGATTGCCCTCTTTGGGTGAGTACCATGGTGAGGTTTGGATGCTCACTGATGTCCACAGCATGTGCGACTATGCCAACGTCCAAGGAACAAGTTTTTATTTAGCTGAAAACTGCTTCTTAAGTGCAAATACAATTCAGGTACAGCCAGTTGATGCTATTTTCAGAAAAGGCAGTTCAGAGAAAATCTCATTCAGACATGACCAAACAGAGCTGAGCAAGGAGATAAGGAATATCCTGACAATCTTGGCCATCTCAATCTTGGCCATCTCAGAGGTATTCATCCACATGAACTGAATCTTGCCAGTACAACAGCCTTGATAATTTCTCAGTTCAGTTGGTCTAATGTGAATGACTTTTCTAATCCCATGGATGTTTTTCTGTCTTCAGAGGAATATATATACTACTTAGGCACAGCAATAGGATACTCTCCAGAGGAATGTATATACTACTTTTTCATATGCAAGCCAAACGATTTCTCTATTTTGAGTAATGTACTTAAATCAAATCCTCTGCCCTAGTTTACCGTGGTGCATTCCAACTTTCCAAGTATCTAAACATCTCGTACTAATATAATAAAGAACTTCCTTCTAATAAAATCCCTTGACACATTTTTGTCAGCAGCCAAGCAAAAACCTATGTAAAAGAACTTATTTTAACAAGCTAGTGCATATGGGAGAAGGGATATCAGGTGCATAAACAAATGGCTAATTGAAACAGGATATAAACATGCTCGAGCTACTTGAAATGATAATATGAGATTGACTCTGCACTGACTGCAGAATAAAACTTTACATGCAGAACAAAACTTTACAAGAAAGCTCAGCAATAGCGTTAATTGAGAAATAATTCAAGGGGTGGTCGAAGCATACAGGAAACCACCTGATTGTTTTGGACTTTTGGTGGGTAATCATCAGGGATTGATAATATATTGGAAAATTTATCTAGAAATTCGCCCTTATCTAGATTTCCTCACTACTTTCACTCACAACTAATGCTTATTTGTCCTAAAGATTATTTATTATGTGATGGATCTCTTTTCAAAATTGGATACACTGCAAGTATACCCTGAAATTGTTTGGTACAATATAGAAAATAGTGTCCACAGAAATCGTTTAGAATGTGTGTAGCACCTGCTCTCAATTCACACATTCTGCTCTGTATAGCACGAGGTATCAACAAAGACAAAGCAACAAAAACAGAGTTCGTGCCTGTCAGAGTTGAGGTTTTTGTAACCACCTTTCTTTACTCCAATTAAGTACCTTGACTGAAGTCATAGAAAAAGGAAACTACTAAAGTTTCAGAAGTGGAATACAGATTAAGACATGGCTGTGCACATGTACGGTAAGTCAACTACATGTAATTAGATCAGATCGGAATACAAATAGGCAATTAGCTTGTTCGGTTTGGGTATTCGGTTTCACACAGCAGGAAGGGATGAGTAGCGGTTGGCATGGCACACCTTGTATTAAATCATAAGGTAGCAGAGGACTTACCTGTGACGAGCGATGGGCTAGGGCGGCCACGGAGCGCGACGGCGAGGACGACGGGGGGGAGGAGGCCGGGTGCCGGAGTCAGCGTCGCTGCCGGCGTCTTCACCTTCCGCGGCTGGAGCACGGTAGTGGCAGGGAGGAGATGGCTGGCCGGGTGCCGGTCGATGGGGAGGAGGTGCGAAGTCTGCGTCGCGGCCGGCGGAGCGTCACGACGAGGTCGTTCGCAGCGAGTACGTGGAGGCTGGGTGCCGGGGTCGGTTGGGGCAGCGGCGTCCTCCTCCACGGCTCCGCAATCCGCATCCGCTGGTGAGGGCAATCGCAACGGCGAAAGCGACGCCGATCCGAAGACGCCGAGTGGAGATGCTGCGCGCCGAGGAGGGCGAGGAGCAGCCGGCGACGGCGAGGGTGAGGGCGGTTCCGTGGAGCCAGATCAGCTGCGGAGGCCGGAGGGTCATGCGTGGGCGGCAGTTCTTTCGAGCGAGAGGAACGGATTGGGGGGCGCTGGTTGCTGCGGCGCCGTTCCTTTTGAGGCGCGGTTAACTACGGAGAAGGGGCTATTAGACGAGCTGCACCGGACAACGGTACCGCATGCGCTACGAGACACCTCAGCCTTTTACAGTGCAAAAGCTCCGCAGCGGGGGACGGTAAGGCTCCGGTAAATGCCCCCGACAACCTCGCGTACGCTGTCTGTCGCGTTCGTACGGAGGCGACGGTAAACCGCGCACGGGGCCCGCGCGTCGTCCTCGCGGGGAGAGAGAGAGAAAGAGAGCAGGGGAGGGAGAGGCCGGGCCGGCGGGCGAGCGAGCGGCTTGGCGCAGGGGAGGGAAAGGCCGGGCCGGGGCTCTCCTCGCCGGCGTACTGCCGCCGGTGTTGCTGCTCTCCTCGCCGGCGCGAGGAGCAGCGCCGCCGCGCGCGCCATCGCCGCCTCGCGCCCGTCCTGTCCATGGCCGCCGAAGCGCCGCCAGAGAAACGCCGGAGCAGAGGGAGCCGCGCGGCCGCCGCCTCGCCGGGCAGCCGCGGTAGAGCGGCGATGGAGCGCCCATGTCCGCCCGCCGGGGAGATGGGCGAATCCTTGCCGCGGCGCGAGCTCGACCGCCTCCATGGCCTCGCGCGCGCCTCGCCCGGACCCGCCTTGGCCGGAGCCGGCGCCGCCGCCGCCGCGCGCCATGAGCGCCGGCGAGATCCGCCTCGCCTCGCGCCTCGCGCCGGTTCGGGGAGGAGGAGGCCGCCCTCGCCTCATGCGCTCCTCCTCGTCCTTCGGTTCCGGGCGCCCGCATCTGGGACGGAGCTCGGGGGCGAGTCGGCCGGGCATGGAGGAACCGGGGCGGCGGAGGAACGGAGCCATGGAGGAACCGAGCCGGCGGCGTCACCATGGATGGTGCGGTGGAGCTCGGGGCCGGGCATCTGGGCCGCCCACCCGCCGCTCGCCTCCATCCGGGGACGCAACGTGGGCGCCCATCCGCGGCCGCGCGGCGCCGATGTCGCCCTGTGCGCCGGTCCGGTCCCCTTCTCCGCCTCTCCATGGATGCGAGCGAGTAGTACGAGAGAACAGAAACGGAGACGGAGGAACCGAGAGGCTGGCGATGGGGGAGGAAAAAAATAAAAAATTGATACGTGGGTCCCAGTTTTGATATAGAGTAGAGATATTGGGGATGATGGGTGCGGGAGAAAATGGTATGGAGTAAAGAATCTCGATGACTAGGACAGAATATTCCTTTTGGGGATGAAATTTAGAGTAACACGAGTGCGGATAGTCTTAGTCGGAGGGGGGGTCATTACCGCGGGAGGCAGGCCGATCGGAGAGGCAGGCCGAAAGCAGCGTGGATACGATGACTTTTGAGTCTTTTAGTAGTAAGATTCATATGTTGCTAATCCGTCGGTACCTACACTCTTTACTCATGGCGGTAGGTTGGATCTATTTTGGGACTTCCATTGGGTAACGATGAATACAGTTTGCCCATGCTGAGTCAGCAGTACGAGCTGGTACAATGCACTTCCACACGGCGCTGTTGCAATCATACCCAGCCCCAAACCCAATCATCCAAACTCGATCCCCCTTCCGCATCGACTGCTTGGCCTCGCAATATGCCATTTCATACCAATTGGAGCTGCTAGATGTGTTTCCAAATCGATGCAGTGTCATCCTTGATGGCTCAACCTGCTTATCTGATATATTCAGACTACGCTGCACTGCATCAATCACTGCTCGCCCACCAGCATGTATGCAGAAATGCTCGACGGCCAAGCCGAAATTTGGAACATACTGCCCTGTACTTTTCTTCATGGTGAACACCTTTTGTGCGACGGAGGGGAGCAAAAATGATAGCTTCTCATAGGCTGGAAGCACAAGAGCGGCAACAGTGGTGATGTTGGCCTTGAGTGCGTCACCTGCGACGGCCACAAGATCCTTGGACAAATTAACCCCTAGGTTCCCCTCATCGTCTTCCTCTTGGAAAACACAGTGGTATGCGCTATCCTGGGCAGCAGTGGATTTCCGCACAGTGTGCAGAAGCTGAAACCGAGCATTAGCCTTTGAATTTGAGAGTAAAACAGCAGCACCTCCCATGCGAAACAGCATGTTGCTCAGCAGCATCGATCTCTTCTTCCCTGCATAGGAATTGCAAGTCAAAATCTCTGCAGATACCACCAGCGCGTGTGCACCGTAGGACGTGACTTGCAAGAGGTTCCTTGCGAGCCCAACGGCAATCAGTCCAGCACTGCATCCCATCCAGGGGGCTTTTACCTGTATATTCTTAGAAAAGTTTGCTCCAACCTCTGTGCCACTAAAAAGTTCAAGCACACCTGTATGCCCAAGTCGAACTTTGTTTTGCCCTACGTACCATTCCGTCCATGTTTGTGGCTAACGGTGTCAAACCATTAGGGAAAAGGTCCGAAGTACCCTTAAACTGACATGTGGACCCACATTCATTTCCTTCTCACTTTTTTATTTTCTCTCTCTCCCATGTCCATCCATCGGCTGAACAGCACGGTCTCCTTCTTCATCCTCCTGCGCCGCGAGACCTCCAGCACTTGCCGCCCGACGCGCCCCTGCCTCTTCTTCCTCCAGTGCCGCCCGGCCATGTGCGCCCCTGCCCCGCGAGCTCCAACCGCCGAGGCTGCGCGTGGCTCGCCCTGCGAGCTCCGGCTACCATGGCCGCACGGACGCGGTTCTCCCCGGCGGCAACAGCAGCAGCGCAGCGATGCAGGCTTCTTCATCCTCCTCCATCCTACACCGGCGAGGCGGCGACAGGGGCACGCGCGGCCGTGGAGAACGCGACGCTGGCAGCGCTAGTGCGCGCCATGTCCGGGCAGAGAGATGGCGCGCCTTCCCCGGACACCAGCCACAATGCGCGCGTGAGCCTCCTCCCCTCCACCAGCCACAGCGCCCCGTCGTCATCGCTTATTCGTCCGCCTCACCGTGGCACCGGGGCTCTGCGTCGATGTCGACTTGGAACAGCGCCCTGGACATGTCCGCCGCTGCATGCTCCGCGTTCCAAGCCACCAGCGCTGTAGAAGGTGAGCACCGCGGGCACAACGCCACCCGACGCGCCCCTGCTCGCTCCGCCCGGCATGGCCGCGTGCGCCCCTGCCTGCCATGGCCGTCCCCACCATCTGCTTGCCCAAACATGGTCCGCACGAACGACGACCGGTCCTCGGGGCGCACGCGGCGGCCGCCGCGACGCCGGCGCCAGGACCGCGAGGGTGCGGCTGCAGCGTGGCGCGCCTCGCCGGCGCCGGGGGCTGGGATAGGGGAGCGCGGCCGTGGGGTGGGAGTGGCACCGGCGGCGTGTAGCGCAGCGCGCCACGGCGGGGGTGGGAATGGGGGAGGGTGGATCGGCGATGGCTCCTGCTCACCTTCATGGCTTAATCAGAGACAAGCAACAGTTGTTGAGAGGAAGAAGAAGGTGTCCTAGTCACTGAAAGCGTGGACCCACCCTGCAAAGAGAAAGAAGGGAGAGGATAGGGCTATGACAGAAGGGTATGTTGGACATTCGCATTGCTCGGGCCCACATGTCAGAGCATACTAACGGCAAAAACAAAACAGAATGGAGACAGAATGGCTTGCAGGTGAAAACGAAGTTCAACTTGGGCATACAGGTGTGAACAAACTTTTTAGTGGCATGGAGGTCGGACGAACTTTTTTAAGGGTATACAGGTAAAAGGCCCCCATCCCAGATAGCTGCATGTTATGTATATCGCTAAGCAGATTGTATCTATTTATGATCATGTCAGTCATGGATGGTATCATTGTCATGAGGCTGCAATTGACAATCAGTATATCAATGTTACTGGGTTCCATCGATGCCTTGGCAAATAGGTCGTCGATGACCGTGAAGATGACTAGCTCTGCCTCCATACGAGCTAAGCTAAAACTAGGAATGAAAGGGATGTAATGGTATGAAGAGGGGAGGCATGTCTCGTCACCAAGGCTAGAGCGTCTAGAAATGTTGCTTAGGAAGGAAATGTTATCGCCATCAAGGCAATTTGCTAGGCGAGTATTCTCAATCCACGAGGCCGAGGAAGTTCGATAGTTTGAGTTAGGACCGAAGCAAGCATACTCAACAAGGTACATTGTGCGTGGATGTCTGGTAAGATACTTGACAGTTACAACGGTTATGAGTAAGAAAGCCAGGAGGTGACGGATGGGTAGGTTGTTAGTGGACGAGGTGAGTAGACTGCTGTCTTGGCAAATCTGTGTGAGCTTGAGGATCATGGCAATCATGGTATTCTTGCTGCAGAAGATATTGGTGTATATTGTTCGCAACTGTCTGAGATACTTGTTCTTGGCTTGCAATCTTGCGCATATATATGTATCCTGTGTTTAAGTTATAGCAAGCATTTGAGTTATGTAGATGCCGATTTGTTAATGAAGTAGAGGACTGCTGGGAAGGTGTCTTAAAGTTGCTATCAATATACTAGTAACTTGTCATGCAAAGAACATGTGCCCTTTATTTTTGCCGCATGCAACACCTTGCGCATAAGGAGTTGCTAATGCAGGACTCTGGATTGTCAGGTAATAATCTTCAGACAATTAACTAGTATTTCCAATGGATCTCCCAAAACATTGTAAAAAGGACAAACTGTAGGACGATATTACCTGCGCGCGCTACGACCAATAGCAGTAATACACACGTGCTTTCCTATTCTACTTCTCCCTCGTGCGTTACTGTTAATCTTCCCCAATGATTCCCTGCCCTGCCGCCCACCTCCACCACCACCTGGGTCATCGGCGACCTCCCGACCCACCAACCTCCGCTGCCGAACGAGTCCGCCCACCCTAACTTCATCAGCCTTTGCCCCCGCCATCTACCCATAGCCAACCTGTCCAGTTCCGTCTGGCTCGGCGGCGCTGCCGCCACCTTGCCCACTACCTGCGAACCGCCACCACCGCCGTGTCAACACGGCTGCCGCTAGGCCGGCCGGCCTGAATCTACAGAAGGTTAGAGGAAAATAGAGAGGACAGCGCTGCAACCTTAACCTCTGGACTGGCCACCACCACTGCCGCCACCGCCTCAATTCACCGCCCAGCCACGACACCCTTGCCGCCGGCCGTTCCGTCCGACGCCCAGCCGCTACTCACGCCCCACCCCCGTCATCCTCCATTCTGGTGCGAGGCATCGCATGCACCGCTGACGATAGCGGCGCGCGCCGTATAAGAATCATGTTACCCAATGGATGTCCCATAAGAGCATCCCCAATCGTTTGGCAAATAGGTTTTGCATTTATGTATGTGCAAAAAAATCTAAAAAACACATATCCAATGGTTTGACAAATAGAATTGGCATTTTGGTTAACTTGGCAAAAAACTGGGAAGGACTCTCATATATGCCAAGCCGGCTCGGGTTTGGCATTGCTCGGTCACGAGAATTCCTGCCCCCACGCATGCTTCACGCCTCCCTCCGCCGCAATTTTCTCTTTTTTTTTTACCAAGTGAATAATGCCAAACTATTAAAAATTGCCTTTTTTTTAGATTTGTCATATTTAGTTGGGACTTGGCAAACTTTCTCATTTGCCAAATGAAATATACAAAATGGTTTGGGATGCTCAAGTATAACTGTAGACTTAGCATGGAAAGCTGTATTCATCGTTACCCATGCCTGATCAATAAAAAATAGGCACCTAAAATATAGGACAACTGTTACGGTATTATTACCCATATGTATGGTGTGTTTAAGTCACAGACATGCTATCAACAATAACTTGTCGTGCAAAGAACATACGCCCCCTCTAATTTTCAGGTCCTGTCTCCACAATCTACTCGCGGGTCGTACAAGTATATACTACACTACTAAAGCATCTCTAACAGTCTTTTTTAACCCACTATATCACTTTAATTACCTTCCAACTGTTTTTATCTTGTTTTGTACTTTGGGGAGCTAGCTCTTTTTTTCGAAAGCGTGCTTGAGCACGTGCTGCTTTAAGAGAAGTGGGAGTGGTCACAAGACCGATACAAAAAGATTCGCGGGTAATCCAAGGGTTACCAACGAAATCCTCAACACAACACAAAGCAAGAAACATGAGGGGGTGACCTCCACCTAATAACCCCAGCAAGCTGAACCTAATACAACAAGATAGCTCAACACCTAGGTAGCCGCAGCGATCGGAACCAAAGAAGAAACTCGTGACGGTCATGCATCCGTCCCCACCTCAGCGACCTCAACGACCAACACGGGCGGAGACGCGTCCATGGTGGCAAAGTAACCCGCTCCTCCGAGTCACAGGGGCCAAAGCCCCCGGACCACGGGCGAGGAGCACACACAGAAACTAGTTGGCATACCTAGGTGAGGAGGAACATGAAGCACAATCAGGCGCAGCACGATGACCAGCGGAACCGCGAGGGCGGCAGGCGAGATCCCAAGGCGTGAACTTCAAAGACAACGCCCTCAGGAGGGCATGCGACACCGTAGCGCCGCCACTGACTGCCCAAGCCGGGCTAGGTTTTCACCTCGAAGATCACGCAGGGCGCCAACCAACCATCCCAGGAGCAGAACGGAGCGAAGAGCGACGTGCACTGGCTGCCTTGCCACCATGGCAGAGACCACGGGCCACACACCGCCACCGGTCCTGCCGCCACGGCAACACCAGAACGGTGCAAAGGGCGACGTGCACCACCGTCTCTACCACCATGGCAGAGCAGGAGGCCACACCACCCCCGGTCCTACCACCACGGCAGCACCGAGCACCATCCACTCAAAGCTCCACCGGGGGGGGACCAGCCAGCTCCCAGATCCGGCGGGCCCCACGGCAAGGTCGCCGGCCACCACGCCGCCGGCCGGGCTGAGCAGGCCGCCGCCGCGAGCCCCGCCGCCACCCATGTCGAGGCAGATCCGGGCCCCAGCCTACCGGGTCCGGCCCCGGAGGTGGTGGGTCCGGCCGGCCGGCGGCGGGCCACGCCGGAGCCGCCTGGAGTCGAGCGCCGCCGGGAGGCACCGGATCCGGGGCGGAGGGTGCCGGATCCGGGGCCGGGGGGCCGGAGCCGCCCATCCAAGCCGCCGGCCACCACCAGCCGCCATGGCCTGAGGAAGAGGCGGACTGGGCCGCCACGTGCCAGAACCGGTGCTGGGAACACCGGATCCACGCCCAGGGATGCCAGAAGCTCGCCGGAGGCCGGCCGCCGGAGTTGAGGAGGAGGGGGGCGGCAGGAAAAAAGGGGGTGGAGGAGGGGCTGGGCGCGGACGGGGCTCCTTTTTTGGGGGGCGCCGCCGCTGGCCGCCGCCGCCGCGGGCAAGAGCGACGGCGGCGGTCGGAGGGAGGCCGGGGAGGTGGGGGAGGCTCGGCGGCCTGTGGCGGCGCCGCCCGAGTCGCCCACGAGTATAATTATACTTGCTGAGCATAACTACTATGTAGGTGGAGAAAAGGGAGAAGAGAGGAGAAGTGGGCTATAGCTTTCTTGCTGAGGTGGAGAAAAGGGAGAAAAGAGGAGAAGTGGGCTATAGCTTTCTTGTATTAATTATGAAGCGATAACCACTATGTAGGTGGGCTGAGAGAAGGCTACAAAGAACTTTACAATCAGCTTGCTGGTTGTATTATTATCCTTACTCTAAAATCTCTATGTAGAAATATCTTAAAAATTTCGATTATCCAATCAGATATCTTACGTGTACATATTTGAATGCCACGTTGTCATATACATTTTTTCAACATTTCAGGGGGTGTGTGTGGGGGGGTGGTGGTGGGGGGGGGGGGGGGGTTCGCACCTGATTTTATTGATTTATGGCATTGTTTACATGATTATGAGATGTACAATAAAGGAAACAGAAGTAGATGTTGCACAAGTAGGTAGGAGGTAGGAAGTAGGATAGTCCAGATTAGGACATCATCATTCTCTGATCATAAAATATACACCAAGCATCAACCACCTTTTTATCTCTTTTTAGCATTCTTGCCCGTAGCCTCATTTTTGCAAGATAGAAGAAGTTGTGTCAGGTTTACAGCCTCACCACGGAAGTCAAAGCCGTTTCTTCGCTTCCAATAGTTGCATAGCTAGGAAACTTACCTGATGCCCAACTATTCGAATATAATTCATAGTATATGAAATCCAAGAAAATATTCAAATATCCACAAATAAAAGAGCTATGGATCAACACCAGCGGACAAGAAGGAGCGCAATCACACCACTCACTATGGATGCACATACTCGTGTACGCGTACGTGCCCGCGAGTAGATTGGAGGCAGGATTTGAAAATTAATAGAGGGCGCATGTTCTTTGCATGGCAAGTTATTGTTAGACAGCAGCTTTAAAACAAGCTTCCTCAGCAGTCCTCTACTACTTTATTCCACAAAAAAAATCAGCATACTGTATGTTGTGACTTAAACACACCATACATATGGGCAACACTTGTCCTATATTTTAGGTACGTAATTTTTTATTTAATGTGCACGCAACATGTAGCTTTGTAATTTGTGAATTGTCTTTTGTGAGTTGTCCTTTTAATTATACAACTTGATTTCATTGTACTGATTGTGTAAGATTATTGCCTGAAACTCAAACACCTGCATTATAGCATCTCCGATTTTTGTCAAGCATGGATGGCTGTCATCTAATAGGGTTAGTGCTTAGTTTGTTGGTCTCCTTTTTTTCCTTTTTATTTTTTGCTTTTCTCTGAGCTCTTTAAATCTAGTAGACGGTTGAACTGTAATAATGGATTGGTTGAGTGCAAAACTTATGAAGACGCCAGAATAAATTTATCCTTTTCTCAAAAATGTGCAAGGTAATTGTCTTTTTTCCATGTCTTAGCACGTATTTAATTACAAGCAAAATAATTACACGACACAGCGACGACAGAACTCTCCTACCCAAGATTACAAGCCACCAAACTGGTGGTAGACGAGCTGGGACATAGCAAAATAGCAAGGAAGATGCGATGGGAAATAACCCACGACTCCATAACCCTCAACTCCTGAAAATTAGAGGGTGCATAATAGCAGGTTTAAAACACCTTCCCCACCAGTCCTCTACTTTATTCACAAATCGCCATCTATATAACACAAATACTTTAACTTAAACACACATGCGTCGCAAGGTTGCATGCAAAGAGGAAGTATCTCAAATTGCTGTGAACAATATAATCATCTTTTGCAGCCACAATACCATGTTTGTCATGATCCTCAAGCTCACACAGATTTGCCAAGACAGCAGGCTACTCACCTCGTCCACTAACAACCTACCCATCCGTCACCTCCTGGCTTTCTTACTCGTCACCGTTGTAACTGTTAAGTATCTTACTAGACATCCAAGCACAGTGTACCTTGTTGAGTATGCTTGCTTCGGTCCAAACTCAAACTACCGAAGTGCCCCAGCCTCCTTGATAGAGAAGCTTCGCCTAGCAAATTTCCTTGACGATGATGGCATTTCCTTCCTAAGCAACATTTCTAAACGCTCCGGACTTGGTGACGAGACATGCCTCCCCTCTTCCCACCATTACATCCCTCCCATTCATAGTTTTACCTTAGCTCGTATGGAGGCAGAGCAGGTCATCTTCACGGTCGTCGATGACCTATTTGCCAAGGCATCAACCGAACCTAGTAAAATTGACATCCTGATTGTCAATTGCAGCCTCATGACAATGATACCATCAATGACGGACATGATCATAAATAGATACGGGTTGCGTAGCGATATACAAAATATGCAACTATCTGGGATGGGGTGCAGTGCAGGACTGACCGCCGTTGGGCTGGCAAGGAACCTCCTGCGAACCACGCCCTACGGTGCACATGCGCTGGTGGTATCTACTGAGATTTTGACTTGCAACTCCTACGCAGGGAAGAAGAGATCGACGCAGCTGACCAACATGCTGTTTCGCATGGGAGGCGCTGCCATTTTACTCTCGAATTCAAGGGCCAATGCTCGGTTTCACCTTCTGCACACCTTGCGGAAATCCACTGGTGCCCAGGATAGAGCATACCAGTGTGCTTTTCAAGAAGAAGACGACGAGGGGAACCTAGGGGTTAATTTGTCCAAGGATCTTGTGGCCATCGCTGTGTTAGCAGCCAGAGCACACAGGAGGACGCTGGAGACAAGCCTTCGGCAAGCTCGGCTGAACCAGATGACGTCAAGAGGAAAAGCTCCCGCGCCAGGCGGCCCAATCGCCTCATCATGGGCTCCCAGTGGGCCAAGCCGTAGGAATAGACACAGCTGCGCTGTGCGGCTTCGGTCAGGCTTCGGCCTTGTATAAGTATCAGTAAGAGAGAGAGAGAAGGCAAAAAAAGAACAAATACCCAAATTACAATTTAATCATTCATCGTTCCTCAGTTATCGTCTCTCCCACGGCTCCTCCCGTGTTCTTCCTGCCTCTACTCTTCTGTGCTCTCCGATTCCCCTTCCTGTGCTGCCCAAATCCCTAGTTCCTTGCTAACACTTGGTATCAGCCTTCAATTCGATCCCGGCCGGCGTCGATTTCGTATTCCATCGGCCGATTTGCAAACGCTCTTTGGTTGGATCGAGTTCGCCGGCGTTAGTGAGCTGCTGCGCCGACGAACTCTCTGTAATTCCAGAGCACGCGAGTTGGTTTGTGGAGGAATCGCGCCGCCACACCACTACCATTCTGGCTTCACCACCACCACCGCCACCCCCGCTGCCGCCCAAGCCACCCATCCGCATCCAATACGCCCGGAGAGCACCCACCGCACCCGCCGCCATGCCTGCCGATCTGGACTTGCTGCTGACAGAGATCCAGAAGCTGGCCGCCTCCACGGAGAAGCAGATCGGTGAAGTCAATTCCAACATCGACCGTCGCTTCCTCGCCATGGACTTGGCCCTGGAGGAGCGCTTCCTGGAAGTGGATCTCAACATCGAGCGTCGCATCTCGGAGGCGGAGCTGCGCTTGGACGCCAGGCTTCAACCTCTCGAGAAGATCACCGCCGACATCCATGGTTGGCGCATGGGTCAAGCCGGCGTCCTCGACGATCTTCGTCTCCGCGTCGCCAAGCACGAGAAGTACTGGACTCGCGCGTCCGTCGACACCAAGGGCGTCTACGCCGTGGCGCCGTTTCCAACGGATCGACCGCGGGCCCGTGGATCTACACCGAGGCGCCGTACACCGCGACGCCAACCGCGCCACCAACGTGCGACGCCGAGCTGCCAACCCCTGCGTCGGCGAGCGCAGCCCCATTCACTGCGTCGACAAGCGCCGCCCCGATCACTGCGACAACCAGTGCGACTCCATCAACCAAGGGGGACGACTCGGCAGCGGGATGGGACGCCTCGTCGTTCAAGTTCGAGCAGCCGCCGGTGGCGTTTTACACTGAAGCGCCACCAACATCGGAGCAGTACGCCGCATTCAAGTCTACGAGCTATATGGCTGCTCGGCCCAGCGGGCACCGCGACGAACATTGGCACCGGGAGGGTGAGCACGGGGTTGTCAGCACCCTGGTTCATCCCCCGGTCACGGGTATGGACTACAACCACTCACCCCTGTCAAATTACATGGCACAGCTCAGGATCTCGTTCAATCTCACAACCGTCCCCCAGACCCATATACACATCATTCGGGGAAAATTCCTAAGATGGATTTCCCTTCCTTCGATGGTACCGATCTCTGTTTATGGATCGAGTGTGCTCAGGACTATTTTCGCCTTAATTCTGTGGATCCAGCAATTTGGATTTCCTGCTCTCGCATGCATTTCACTGGAACAGCAAAGAGCTGGATCCAATCCATGTCCACTAAACTCAGAACCATGTCCTGGTCAGATTTCTGTTCAGCTTTGCATACTCGTTTTGACAGAGACCAGCATGAGTCGTTGCTTCGTCAGTTAGATCGTGTTCATCAAACAGCTTCTATCCAAGCATACATCGATAAGTTTGCTCATCTTATTGACCAGCTCACCACATACGATTCAACCACAAATCCTCTTCACTATATCCATCGTTTCATTGGGGGCTTGATTCCTGAGATCCGAGCTGTGGTTATGGTACTTAGTCCACGTTCCCTCGATGCTGCGTATTCTCTGGCTTTACTGCAGGAAGAGGCGACGGGTTCACACCTGCGACGGGAATTCAGGCGCGGCGATGGCCCGTCTCAGCGATGGAATCAGAGGATGCCTGGTCCTCCACCGGGTGCAGATAAACCGCAAGCTGCTGTACAAGGCGATGTCAAGCGGGATCTGCGGCAAACTGAGCGTGGTCTTTCTGAGCTCAAAGCTTACAGAAGGGCGCAAGGACTCTGTGACCGTTGCGGGGAGAAGTGGTCCAGGCAGCACAGATGCGCCAATCAAGTGGGTATTCATGTGCTGGATGAAATATATGCTTTGTTCAGTCCTGACCAGGTTTCAGAAGAGTCCCCAACAACAACTGAAGATGAGGAAGAGGAAAATTTCTGTGCCTGTGAAACTTTTAATGCTGTACAGGGCACCGTGGGACCGAAAACTTTGCAGTTTCGGGGTGCATTTTGTGGGACACCAGTGTTGATACTACTGGATTCTGGCAGTTCCTCATCTTTCATTAGTACTTCCTTGGTTGATACTTTGCAGACTCCAACAGTTCCTGCTCCTGCACTGTCGGTCAGAGTGGCCAGTGGACATTATCTGCAGTCAGTATCTTCTATTCCTCAAGCTGAGTGGACAATTGGGGACTACACATTCCGGCATCATCTCAAAGTCTTACCTCTTTGTTCCTTTGATATTATCCTGGGGTATGATTGGTTGGAACTTTTCAGCCCAATGAAGGTGGATTGGATTCATCATTGGTTAGTCATTCCATATCATGGGGTTTCAGTTAAATTGTTGGGGGTTTCTGCTGATGACAGCTCTTCTGCTCCTGATGACTTGCTGGTACAGTTGTTTGGGTTGACTACAACTTCAGTGGAGTCTCCTCCAGAGTTGCTTCCTGAGATTCAGCAGCTGCTGCAAGACTTTCCTTCTGTGACATCACCACCAACTGAATTGCCTCCTCCTCGAACTTGTGATCATGCTATTCCTCTCATTGAGGGGGCTAGGCCAGTGAACATCAGAGCTTACCGTTATCCTCCAGCTCTTAAAACAGAAATTGAGACTCAAGTTGATGCTATGCTTAAACAAGGCTTGATTCAGCCCAGTTCTTCTCCTTTCAGTTCACCGGTTCTCTTGGTACGCAAAAAGGACAAGTCCTGGAGATTTTGCGTGGATTACCGCTATCTCAATGCCATGACAGTTAAGACATCTTTTCCCATACCTGTCTTTGATCAGCTTATGGATGAACTGGCAGGAGCTCAATGGTTTTCAACACTGGATCTGCTGGCAGGATACCATCAAATTAGAATGAAGCCTGGGGAAGAATATAAAACAACATTCTCCACTCACTTTGGCCATTATGAGTTCACCGTCGTCTCGTTTGGGCTATCTGGAGCACCAACAACTTTCCAGGGTGCTATGAATGAAACTCTTAAACCAGTTCTGCGCATATGTGCCATTGTGTTTTTTGATGCTATCCTCATCTTCAGCAAGACCTTTGAGGAGCATCTCATGCATCTTCGTCAAGTGTTTCAGCTGCTGGCCAAGGATAAATGGCACATTAAGCCATCCAAGTGCAAGTTTGCTAAGCAGCAGATTTCTTACCTTGGGCATGTCATCAGCAGTCAGGGTGTCGCCACAGACCCCAGCAAGGTAACTGATGTGCAAAACTGGCCCGTGCCGACAAATATGAAGGATCTGTGCAGTTTCTTGGGCCTTTCCGGTTTCTATCGCCGCTTTGTGCGCCACTATGCAGTCATTGCCAAGCCGCTGACTGAGTTACTCAAGAAGAATACATTATTCCTGTGGACTTCTGAGCATGACATCGCCTTCAACACACTCAAAGACAGACTGACTTCAGCTCCCATTTTGGCCTTACCAGATTTCAGTCAGACTTTCTGCATCGAGACAGATGCTTCGAACAAGGGTGTGGAAGCGGTGCTACTTCAGAATGGACATCCCTTGGCATTTCTCAGCCGTGCTCTTGGTCCCAAGAATCAGGGTCTTTCAGCTTATGAAAAAGAATACATGGCCATAGTCATCGCAGTCCAGCATTGGCGCAGCTACTTGCAGTTGAATGAATTCGTCATCTATACTGACCAACGCAGCTTGGTACATCTCAATAAACAACGACTTCATACACTGTGGCAACAAAAGGTTTTCACTAAGTTACTGGGACTGCAGTACAAGATTGTGTACAAGCTGGGATCTGAAAACAGAGTGACAGATGCCTTATCACGGCGGGCCGACCATCAAATTCTGTTTGCAGTGTCTGGTCCAGTGCCTCTTTGGCTGGACCGTGTGCAGGCCAGCTATGCTCATGATACAAAGGCTCAAGACTTGATCACCAAGTTGGCAATCTCGGCTACTGCAGAGCCACATTTCACATTAGTGAATGGATTGCTCAGGTATAAAGGGCGATTGTGGATTGGTGCCGATGCCCAATTACAAACTGATATCATTCATGCTTTCCATAATTCTGCTGTGGGAGGACACTCGGGCTTTCCTGCTACCTATCAGCGTATCAAACAACTCTTCTCCTGGACTGGACTGAAATCAGCTGTCAAGGAATTTGTGTCAGCTTGTCCAACCTGCCAACAGGCCAAACCAGATCGAGCCAGGTATCCGGGATTACTTCAACCATTACCGGTTCCTTCTATGGCCTGGCAGAGCATCTCAATGGATTTCGTGGAAGGGTTGCCTATGTCACAGGGCAAGAGTTGTATTCTGGTCGTTGTGGACCGTTTTTCCAAATATGCTCACTTCCTGCCTTTGGCACATCCCTATACAGCTCTGTCCGTTGCCAAGGAATTCATGAAGAATGTGTACAAACTCCATGGCCTTCTAGAATCGATCGTGTCTGACCGTGACAAGGTGTTTACCAGTCAATTGTGGCAGGAGCTCTTCCAGTTAGCCAAGGTCGACCTGAAGATGTCTACTGCATATCATCCACAAACCGACGGACAGACCGAAAGGGTCAATCAATGTATGGAGATGTTTCTGCGTTGCTTCGTCAATTCCTGTCCGACCAAATGGATGGACTGGATCTACCTCGCTGAATTCTGGTACAATACGACTAATCACTCATCGTTGGGGTTTTCTCCTTTCTATGTGATTTATGGGCATCATCCTCGACATTTTGGCATATCTGCTGATTCAGCAGCACCTGTTATACCACTGGCTGACTGGATCCAAGAGAAGGCTTTGATTAATCCACTTATTCAGCAACATCTATCTCGGGCTCAACTCCGCATGAAGAAGCAAGCAGATAAGTCAAGATCCGAGCGGCAATTCAATGAAGGGGAGTGGGTTTATCTTAAACTCCAGCCCTATGTCCAAGCTTCGCTAGCACCAAGATCTAATCAAAAGCTGGCGTTCAAGTTCTTCGGTCCATTTCAGATTCTACAGAAGGTCAGTGCAGTGGCTTATAAACTGGATCTTCCATCTTACTCTTCGATCCACCCTGTATTTCATGTGTCCCAGTTGAAGCTCGCCATACCTACAACTCATAAGGCTGCTCAGTTACCGGCATCGTTGGAGGGTCTGCACATCCCCATGAAAGTTTTGCAGCGCCGCATCGCTACTACATCTTCTGCAGTGGTACCTCAGGTGTTGATACAGTGGTCCGGCTTATCATCAGACCTCGCTACCTGGGAAGATTATGAGTCAATCAAGCAGTGTTTTCCGACGGCTCCTGCTTGGGGTCAAGCAGCTTCTCAAGCCAGGGGGGGTGTTAGCAGCCAGAGCACACAGGAGGACGCTGGAGACAAGCCTTCGGCAAGCTCGGCTGAACCAAATGACATCAAGAGGAAAAGCTCCCGCGCCAGGCGGCCCAATCGCCTCATCATGGGCTCCCAGTGGGCCAAGCCGTAGGAATAGACACAGCTGCGCTGTGCGGCTTCGGTCAGGCTTCGGCCTTGTATAAGTATAAGAGAGAGAGAGAGAAGGCAAAAAAAGAACAAATACCCAAATTACAATTTAATCATTCATCGTTCCTCAGTTATCGTCTCTCCCACGGCTCCTCCCGTGTTCTTCCTGCCTCTACTCTTCTGTGCTCTCCGATTCCCCTTCCTGTGCTGCCCAAATCCCTAGTTCCTTGCTAACACGCTGGTGAGGCACTGAAGGCCAACATCACCAAAATAGCCCGTCTTCTGCTTCCGGTCTCTGAGCAGCTATCATTTTTGCTCTCCTCCATCGCACGAAAGGTGTTCATCATGAAGAAAACTACAGGGCAGTATGTTCCAAATTTCGGCTTGGCCGTCGAGCATTTCTGCATACATGCTGGTAGGAGAGCAGTGATTGACGCAGTGCAGCATAGTCTGAATCTATCAGATGAGCAGGTTGAGTCATCGAGGATGACACTGCATCGTTTTGGAAACACATCTAGCAGCTCCGTATGGTATGAAATGGCATATTGTGAGGCCAAGCAGTCAATGAGAAAGGGAGATCGAGTTTGGATGATTGGATTTGGGGCTGGGTATGATTGCAATAGCACCGTGTGGAAGTGCATTCGACCAGCTTATAGTGCCGACTCAGCATGGGCAAACTGCATTCATCGTTACCCAATGGAAGTCCTAAAATAAATCCATCCTACTGCCATGAGTAAAGAGTAGGTACAGATGGACTAGCAAAATATGAATACATGAAACCGTGAATCCTTTGAGGCATGTTCAATCACAATTACTAGATGCTTGGAGTAGGATCCGGTCTTTGGTATGTTCATCTCCAAAAGCACATTTGGTCTCCCTCTTTTTCCTTCTTGTCCTCTCCTCAATAACAGCATGCATGCCTCTCTCTCTCCAAGTTGTGCATGGAGTTAATAAGTTACTCCAAGTTTGTATTCCAAATGAACATATTGGACCTCTTGACATTTTGATTTTTCTAAAGTGACTGGATTGTTTCCTGATCCACATTGCATATATGATTTTGTTGGCTATTCAGAGTGATCATAGCACCAATAGAGAGAAGATTTTCAAAAGTAAAATTACTTAGGTCATATATGCATACTACAATGACATCGAAAATTGATTAGGTTTTCTACAATAGCATTAGCTACAACATTACGAAAAAGGTTGCTTATAAAGATATTACCAAAAGATTTAGGAACGAATAGTAAATGGATGGCACATTTCATCTAAAATATACTAGCAGTTTAGTAATTAAGAGTTTTCTATATTTTTTTTGGAAAAATGTAATCAAGAAATTATATTATTGACAAGATTAGCAAAACGATCTTTTTTATTTAACAAAAAATGGATCATATTTTTTATTTAATAACTATGTTCAAAAAATTATATCATTTTTAATAACTGAAATTATACTTACACTTTTATATATTACAGGATTACCTTTTTTTGTTTAAAGTAGGGACTAGATTAAAATCTTCTCCTGTAACAGTGGGACCCTTCCAGTTATCTTTGCGTTCAAAACTCCAAGTTACCCTATTCATAGGGGAAACCATACACAATAATTAATCTTCAAACAAACTTGTCTTGGCAATTTTTTATCATGGCGGCCACACTAAACTTGCCATTCTTCCAAGCTAAACCTCAAACTTTCTATCATTCAAACCAACTAGAATACCTCCAGCAGTCCATACCACTGGGAGACAGTGCCAACTAAAACCTTTATGAACCTAGTTGAGGAAAGTGCCTTGAAACTTCTCTTTTTTGGTTTCCTAAAAACCCACAAAATCTAACTAGTTGTCATTAACAAAATCAGTAATGCACTTAACATGACCTTCTTTATTAAAGCCTCTAACATTCCAAAATGCACCTCTCATTTTCAACCTTGTTTATATTATTTTGATCCTTGCCTCTAGAGACAATTTGTGCCCAAGAGTGTTCAGTTTCCACTCTATTTTCCTTAACAAGAGTATTCTTAATGATACTCAAAGGAGGATATTCCTCACCTAAAATATCAACATTCAGATCATCTGGGAGGTTAACCTCAGGACTATTTTCCTCAAACCTCCTTTTATCCACTAATTTTTTATTTTAAACTATCAATAGTTGTATTAGCAATCAAGGTATCAATACCCAAAGATATTCACACACTAAGCTTTACCGAGTAGGGTAGCATTGTTTTCACAAGCAAAAGAATTAGGTAGTACCTGGCTCCAATTTTTTGGCTTTCTTCATTTCCTGAGCCCTCCGCATGACAGTCCTCAGGTTCCTTGGTCTGGGAATCCTCTGTATGCGTCCCCATCCTAACTTCCTCTTCCGATTCTTCTTTGCTTCCTCGTCATACTCTAGTTTGAAATAGAGTAAAATGCATGTATAGGCCATTAACTTGTGGGCAGGTGTCGATTTAGGCCAACAACTTCAAAAGTGCATTTTTTGCTCCAAAAACTTGAGAAGTGGTTCATAAATAGGCCATACCCCTTTGTTTCATGTTTATATTTGCAGAAACCTCCCTATATCTATTTTTTCTTTCACAAGTTCGTCCTTCACCGGCGACGGCGAGGTCTCCGGCGACGGCGAGCTCGTGACCGGCCAGCGCCCCTCCACCCACGGCACCCGGCGGACCCGGCATAGCGCCCCTCCCCCCACGGCGGCACATCCCATGCTCCCCTGGGACCGACCCGCGGCGGCGGCGCGTGAGAGCACCGGACGGGAGCGCGTGGGAGCTCCCAATCGTGCGCGTTCCTACGGCGTACGACGAAGGCTGCGCGGCGGAGGGGGAGGAGCGTCTGTCTCCCAGATTGACGACGAGCGCACGGCCCCGTCTCCCGACGGGCACGGCGACGACGCCCTTCTCCCTGCGCGACGACGGCGCGGAGCCCCTGGAGCTGCGGTGCCCCGTCCCCTGCAACGCAGATTCGCGAGCGGCGGCGGCGCGGCCGCTGCCGCTGCCGTGGCGCTCCTGCCCCACGCGCCTATGCGACCCGGCGGCGAGCTCATTCCACTTCGACCAGCAGCATCGGTCTCGCCCCTGCCCCTGCCCACGGCGGCGGGCGCACTGGGGACGCGACGACGGAGCCGCCCCTACGCCGTGCATGGGGATGGCGCGGCACCAGCCTTCCACCACCGGTTCGGCGGCGGCGTGGTCCATTTGAGCGCAGGCGTGCAGGCCGCGGGAGCCCTGTTCTTCCGCGATCCGCGGCCGTGAGGGCCACCTCCGCCCGATCCGCGGCCGTGAGGGCCACCTCCGCCCCATCCGCGGCGGCCCCTCCCCCTCAGTCCCCTCACCGGCCAGCTGTGGGCGACGGCGAGCTCCGCCACGCCGCCGCGGGGCGCGCGCGACGTACGTAGTGCCGGAGACCTCGCCGTCGCCGGTGAAGGACGAACTTGTGAAAGAAAAAATAGATATAGGGAGGTTTCTGCAATATAAACATGAAACGAAGTGGTATGGCCTATTTATGAACCACTTCTCAAGTTTTTGGACCAAAAAATGCACTTTCGAAGTTGTTGGCCCAAATCGACACCTGCCCACAAGTTAATGGCCTATACGTGCATTTTACTCTTTGAAATACATATAAGCATAGACATCTACTAATGCACACCAATTACAAACTTTAGGAAAGAGTACGGATGAAACTAGAAAGAATAACGATGTGGTAAATAACACGTATGTATGTATATAACTTAATTAACTGTATAAGGTCAGTTCAGAACTGAAAGCAGTTTAGAACCACCTTTCAGAGACCAGCAAGCAAACACCTTGCGTGCATGAACCATCCAGACATCCATGATCGCTGCAACAACTGCAGCCGCCCCAACACGAGAGAGTGCAAAATCGAACGCAGAGAGAGCGGCGGAGGTGTCTTGGACCACGGTCAATGATTGTGCGACGGTGATGGCTACTTTCTCAAATCAATCTCAGACGCGGCCCGCCAGCAGACTTCCTCTCTCTCGCTGACAACGGAGCAGCTAATCCACCCTAGACGACGCACCAGCCCTGGGAGCACGAGCTGGGGATCGGCGCCTCGCGAGGCGACGGCCGACGGAGACGCTCCGTCCCCAGGATAAAATCGGGTAACCTCTCTTGTCAAAAAAAAAAAAAAAAAAAAAAAAAAAAAAAAAATGGGGTAACCTCTGGTTCACATAAAAAAGAATAGAATGCATATCTCGATTCCACATACATTTTTACAATAAAACTACTAACTAAAAATAATGTGATACAAAAAAAAATCTAATTATTTTTGAAACAAAGACAAATATCTAATAATCTAATATAGACTATTTAGTTTATTCCTGCCTATCTTATCTTCATCTACATTAACAAAAACTAAACCTAAAGATGAAAGTTTGAACTTTTTTTTTTGCGAAACGAAAGTTTGAACATTTAAAATCCACACGGGATGCAATGTAAAAATACAATTTATTAGTGAAGAAAAAATTAAATGGATTTCGGTGTCTTCGTCCTTTTGATTGTTCATTCTAAGAAGTCAACAAAAATGGAGGCCCGGCCCATCGCGTGAGCTGGTACCCTAGGGGGGGGCCCCGGCGGCCGCCACCCGACCCGCGCCGCCGCCGCCGCCCCGGCGCAGCTCCGCGCCGGCGGCCCCTCACCCTCCCCCTCCGGTCCCTCCACGGACAGCTCCACCCCCTCCCCACCCCAGCTCCTTCTCTGCTTCTCTCCTCCCCCACCCTGACGGCGTACCATGGTCGGCGCGAGGCCGCCGGCGGCGGCTGCCGCGGCGAGCACCGTGGACGCGGCGCTGGCGGCCGAAGTGGCGGGCGCCCCCCTCGCAGGTGGCCAGAGCTTCTCCGTGCGCGCGCCGGCGCGAGGGCCGCCACCGCCTGCCACGGGACCGGCCGGCGCCGTCGCCGATGGGCCGAGCTCCGGCCACGGGGCCGCCCCCACCGCCTGGGGCACGACGGCGCCCGGCCCTCTGGCGGGCCTCTCGCCGCCCCTGACGTCCTCGGCGGGCATGGCTGGGGCGCCGCCGCCCTCGCCCTCGGGATGAAGCGTGCCCGCGGCCGCCGGCGAAGGAGCGCCGCCCGGCTCGCCCGTGGGAGGCCCGGCGACCGGCGATGGCGTTGGGGCGGCCCCGGCAGCCGGTGCCTCGCTGCCCCCAACGACTATGTCGACCGGGACCTCTCCTGCCCCGTCCAACGCCGCTCCCGGGACGACCGCGCACCAGGTGTTCGACGAAATGCCAACCCCCACTGGTGAGCTGCTGGCGGCCATGGCTGGGGCCGGCCTGGAGGGGGGGGTCCCCTCGGCGGGTCCAGCAAGACCCGCCCCACTGTTGCGTTCGCCCGGCACGCTGGCTGCAGGGGCGACGGCCTGCCTGGAGGTGGGGGACACCCCGGCTCGGGTTGAGGCGCCCTCGGCTTCCGCGGACGTCAGCTCCGCTGGGCAGGGCAGCAGCGCCCTTTCCCCGCTCGCGGACCCCTTCTTCCCCTCCTCCGCGGGCCGACCCAAGACCGTGCGGTGGGCTGACGGCGACCTCACCGACTGCTCCGACGATGACGAGCCTGCCTACGGGATGCCGCGCCACCTCTTCGTCCCAGGCCAGCCCACCCGTGTCCTTGAGGTCGGGGAGACCTCGGCCAGGCTGTGCTCTCCTGCCCTGCACGACCGCCCGTCGCGGGACCTGGAGGACGGGGAATGCACGCCGTCTGTCGGCGAGGGCGCGCCGCGGCACCGGCGTGGGCGGCGCCGCCGAGCGCGCCGAAAGCCGGCGGCTGGCTGTTCGTCGAATGCCCCCAAGAACTCCTCTACAGCGGCCTCCAGGGTCACCGCGCGCCGACGTCTCGGGCCGTCCCCGGAGCCGAGGGCTCCAGCCCGACGGCGGCTCGGCCCGGTGGCCACCTCCCGCGTGCCGGTCCCTCGGAGGCTCGGCCCAGACCCGGAGCCACGGATCCCGGCGTCGAGACGGCTCGGCTCCAACCGCCGGGCTTCCCCTCCAGACAGTGACGGCTGGCGTGAGGTGCTACCCTGCAAGCCACCTCCGATGGCCGGTGCGCGCATGACAGCGGCGAGGCCGATCCGGAACGCGTGCCAGCCTCCGGCCGCCGGCAGGCGCAGGTGGGACGTCGAGGGACGGTGCCTTAACTGCACAGCAACGGGCCACCAGATCGCAACGTGCAAGCGGGAGCCCCGGTGCTGGAACTGCCATGGGCTCAGCCACCGGGCACGTGACTGCACTAGGCCTCCCGGGACGTGTTTGTCCTCCGGGCGGGGGGGCACGGGCGCTGGCCGCGCTCCTAAGTTCAAACGGAGAGCGAACCCCGGGAGCTCGGGATGCGCCGGGGGCCGCTCGTCACCGCCGCGTCGCTCTCCGGGGACGAACGTGGGTGCGCAGGGGCCGGCCCCGTCGCCCCCGCCTTCCTCTGGCGTCGGCGCCAACGTCGCCACCAGGCGCGGCCCTGACGCGGATATCGCCGCCATCCAGACAACGGTTGCTACGGCCATCGGGATCCAGGGAGCTGTAGATCCGATGGTGCCCCGAGGGTTTCATCATCACCTACCCCAACCAGAAGCGCGTGGACAGCGTCAAGCCAACCATGGCGGAGGTTGTGGCCCGACACCGGGAGGGTGCTGTGACACACGACCGCCAAGGACCACCGATCCAGCCCCCGCAGCAGCGGGCCGGGACGGCGACGATGCGGCCACCACTTGGCGCGCCGACCGCCGCTCCTCGTACCGCCACCGGCTCTACTTCGGGAGCCACGGCGACGGAGTCCAGCCGGCCGCGCCGCTCGTGACACCGTGGGCGCCGCGCCGACCGTGGAAGGGCCGACCGCAGGAAGACGCCGCGACAGGTGTGGCGCCCACGCGCGCCACACCCGGCACCTCCCCTGAAGGCTGCTGACGCGGGGGACTCGGCGGGGAGCCTGGAGTCGCCCGGGGCAGACTGGGGGGAGGGGCAGTTCCGGTCGGACACCTCGCCACCCGGCCCACCTGGCGAGACTGACATGAGGACAGAGAATGCAGCCGCCATGGGTGGCTCGGTGGGGAACCTTGAACCACCCGTGGAGGCTGAGGAGGACCCGGATGCTCAGGGCATGTTGGCGTTGCTCGCCCACTGGGGAGAGGAGCTCGCGACTGGGCTGTCGGGCCCCGCTTCGCCGCACGACCTCGGCCGCGCCGACCGCGCGGATGCAGAGGAAACGTTAGGTGACGCTGAGCTGCCAGAGGATGACCCGTCTACGCCAGTGCACGGTGGGCTCGGCAGCACGATGGAGGGCACGCTTGCCCTCCTCGCCCACTGGGGAGCGGACCTCGATGAGGGTCCACCGGGCTTCCCCGTCCCGGGTGCCTTCCCGCAGCTGGAGGAGCGGCAGACCACCCCACCCCGGTGGGAGACCTTGTGCGACGCAGACGACGAGTGGACTGCGGCGTTCGCGGGATTTACCCCACAACGCCGCGTCCACGACGCACTGGGGGACGCTCTGGCGGAGGCCGTCGAGTCCGACTCGAACGTCGAGGGGCAGCAGACGACAAGAGGACCGACGACCGGCGGGGTAGACCCAGCGGGGAGCTTGGAGTCACCCGCGGGGCACCTGGGGGTACTGGGCCGTGCTGTTGACACACCGCCGGCCCTAGGGATAGGCCCACCTGTGCGGGGCCTCTGGAAGCCCGCCCAGGACCGCGGCAGCCGCCGACGAGGCGCCGCCGGGGTTCTGCACACCTGTCTCCCGGAGGTCCGCCGCCGACTCGCCGACCGGCGACGCGGGAAGCCCGGCCAAAGATGGCTCCCTCACGGGGCGACTCAAGAACTTCACCAACAAAATCTTCCACAAGGCGACCACCCCACTTCTTCCGGCCAAGGTGGACGACTCCAGCTCCATCAAACTGCCAAAGCGGAGCAGGCGCATTGCCGCCAACCCCCTCTCCAAGTACCCGGTGGCAAAGAGAGGCGAGATCCTCGCCATGCGGAAAATGGGGTTCATCGAGCCACAGCCGACGGTGGAGGGACAACTGAAGCTGGACGCGATGTTCGAGGGAAGACCAGGGGATGCTCGAGCCTTGCAGGAGTTGCTCGCAGGCGAGGAGAGTCAACAGCGACCGCGGAGGCGCCGCGGGGCCGGGGGCCACGAATGAGCGCCGGTCACGTCAATCAAACTAGAATGCTAGTGCGTGAGTAATCCGTTATGTACGTGTTCTGGGGTGGCGGGCTGTGTTTCAAATTTGTTAAAACCCCAGAAAAACTTGTAAAACTCTCTTCTTCTTAATACAATGATGCACAAATCTTTTGCGTATTCGAGAAAAGAAGTCAACAAATTGTAGCGTAAATAATCCATAAACCAATTTGTTTAATTAAAATTTTTAAACATAGATGATTGGACCAGCCACAGTAAGTACCTAATCCCGGAAATCATGAGAAAATAAAAAATGAAATATAGACCTAATTCACTATTTATTTAGCTCCCACCTCTGACACCGTGCACCAGTAGTCCAACACCATCAGTCCATCACACCACATTTTAGGGTCCGTATGGCAAGGCTCGTTCCTAGCTTGGGCTCTGGCTCGTCTGTCTGGTGTGTTCGGTTTGAGGACAAGCATGAATGGGATATAGACATCCATGGATTTTGGATATGGATATCCATGTTGGTTGTTTGGGTAGATGTTCAGAGCGAGTCATTTTTTGTTTGTTTGTTTAGATGGATGAGAGTGGATGGAATGAGAATACTTGAGTAATTGTATTTATATTGTTAAAAATAAAAACTAATTATACATTGATAAATATGCACTAACACTAACTTTGTTACGATAATCGCTAACTAAAAATGAAATATGTTAATCAGCACCACTATGGCCCTAATTAGCATACAAAACATGCACTAATCAACATATTAGTACTTATTAAAAGTAATCCATTATAATCACTAAGCAATACTATAACATACTTATCAGAACATGCAGGTCCCTTCTCATGATGGGAAAAGATCTTCCTCCATCCCCCGGCGTCAGGGGCGGAGACACGTCTGCAGGCACAGAGATGATGGTGAGCAGGGACCCGCCATCCACATGCTGAGCAGGCAAGCCATGCACTAGCTGAGTGTGCGGACAGCTTCGCTTCCCCACCTTCGTGAAGCCCACTACCCAACGTCAGCGCCACTGCCCGCACTGCTACGCCCCAAGAGCACAGCCTGGGAACGCAAGGGTGCGCACTGGCCGGATTGACCGGATGACAAACTACCTCTATGTAGGCTGCGAGAGGTGGTTATTATTGGTCTCATCTCCGTTGTCATCCGCCCACTGTCGTCTCTTTGTATGCCCTTCCAAGGCAGAACATAGGAAGAATGGTACCGCAGTCGGTGAGAAGGAAGACGTGGGGGGCGCCTAGCAATGCGACCACCTCCTCCTCGTCCGCCGGTACATCCTCTACAATGACCACATCTCATCCACCATGGTAGACATCGACAGAGGAGAAGGGGCACCTGCTGATGCGTAAGGCCGGGGAGTGCAAGGGGAGGCCTCCACAGAACCACAAGTTGCACGAGGGGACGCCCGCATCAGGCCTAGGGCCTCCTCCATGGGCAGCGTCGGCTGCTCCCCAGCCTTAAACATCGATAGTAGTGGAGGCGCATCGAGCACGTCCACTTCGACGGTCGTGGATCCACCAGCACGGGGAGCATCCGCACCGGATCTAGCCGTCTCCGTCTCTTTCGGTGACGGGCCATCGCCAACGACCACGGATTCGCAGCTAGGCGGCAGCGATCATGCAATGGTGGCACATCATGTGGAGTCGACTACGGGGGGAGGCCGTGTTTGTGGATGTGAGGGGAAGGGGGGTTGGACGGGGCCGCCGGCGCTAGGGTGGCGACCGACGGCAGCGGCAGTGGACGGTTGGGGGTGGCCACCAGCCTAGGGTTCAATCCCCATCACCAGCCCAAGGTGTGTGCTCTGATAGGCCACAGTGCATGCAAGTCTTACACAGATTTCACTGTACAATTATTTCATTTACAGTTACCTTAAGCAGAATTAGGTGAGCGCTTTAGATCATAGCTAGTACCGCAGTACGTAGCAAATGTTATGTGGTAATATCATGTCCGTTCTTAGCATTTTGGTTGGACGGTACAAAAATTCAAATGAGACCCAATGTATAAGAACAATTATTGGAAAGATCTATTTATTTGTTAATCTGTCAACAGTATAATTTCTTGATTACATCTTGCAAAAAACAAATACATAAAAATCATAATTAACTACTACTGTTTCATTTAATGACTGGTAGAATAATTTGTGACTGAATGAACTTGCATGCCTAAAAGGATTCATCATGGTTTCATTTATTCATATGTTGCCAGTCCATCTGTATTTCTGTATATGTGACTGAACATGCCTTATAAGGATTCATGGTTGAAGGATCGGAAACGACGACCAGAGGGGGGTGAATGGGAGCCTCAAAATTTCTTTGAAACTTTCGGGTCCTCGACTCAACAATCACCCCAAGAAGCAATCACACAATCCGATAGTGATCACGACCCTATTGAGAGGGTGGATGTTCCCTAGGAACACAGCGGATCACTACAAAACCAACGCAACAAACCGGAAGCAAATCGGAGACTAAACGGACACACAATAAACGAAAAACAGCAACTCGAGTGTACTATCAGTAGTACCGGTACTACTGTCCGGTAGTACAAGAACGATAGTACCGGTACTACTGTCCGGTAGTACAAGAACGATAGTACCGGTACTACTGTCGGTAGTACCGGTAGTACAAGAATGAAAAACAGCAACTCAGGTGTACTGTCAGTAGTACCGGTAGAGTGCCACCGGTAGTACCGGTGCTACTGTCGGTAGTACTGGTAGTACAAAAATCTGCACGAATAGAACTGCGTGAAAATCGCCCGGGACAAGCAAAGCTCGATTTCTCGATCAAATCAACTCCGATTGCCACAAAATTATTACCGTAGTATTGCAAGGCAATAGGGAGGCTACCTCTAAAAGGTCATGGACAAATTTGACACGAATCGAGAGAAATCGAGAAGGGGATGAAGAAAAACGTTCTTGCACACTCGAACACGAAATCGCGTGGTTGATCTCAAGAGGAATCAGGAGATTTCCTTCGGTGGAAACATCACTCTTGTGTCATAGATCAATCCACCGCAAAAAGAACGAGCTCAAATGGTCTGAAAACAAATAAATCACATGAAGAACACAAGAGGCAAAAAGGAGCTCGAACTGTCTGCCGTATACACCGCGAATGTTCGAGATCCCGAAAGCCACAAAAACAACTCACGAATCACAGACACATGATTAAACCCAGAGAAAACAGCGGATTCTCAGCGACCCGCTTGCCACGCACACTAGTTTGAGTACAAGTCAAAGACTTGCAGACCTCTCTCTCACACAAAGAACTAGAGGAAGGGAAATCCTAAAAGGAGAAATGGAAAATGGAAGAGGTGAGGGAAAGGGAGACCCTCATCCTTTATTTATAGGGGCAAGCCTATTTTACATTCCTTCTTTGCCCTTGGATACATGAAGAGCCAAACCACTTAGCCAGGGGCATAAAGGTCCAACTCAGGCTTCTCTTGATCCGACGGTCACCGGGCCTCCTCACCGGTAGCCTTGCTTCCAAGCAATCTCCCCGATGCCGCCACGTGCCGTCCGTCCGCACTGGACCACCCCAGTTTTGAGGCCCAAACCAGGATAACCCGCCATCGATGATTTTGAGGCGAAACCACCAAACCCTCCGCGAGTAGCGTAGCCCATACGCGTCCCCGCCGTGTACACTTGCGCTTGTCGATGTCCCAGCTGTCGCCACCATGACTGGTCGCCCGGTTCTCAGGTCTCTCGATCCAAGCCTCACGTCCGCCCGTCACCGCACCCGGTCCGTCAGCACGGCACGCCCTATTTGATCTTCACCAACCGTCGACCACCGTCTCCGAGCTCGACAGCTGCACACAACACAAGCCAAGAGACACCATTGTTTGACATGAAGTCGCGTGCCATCGGTTAGTATGAACACACACGTCTTGTGTTGGCATGTTGACAATCACTTATCACATAAAGGTCCACACAATGGTTATGGTAAAAACCATGTGTCCTTAATGGTTTCATGTATTCATATGTTGCTAGTCCATCGGTACCTACACGTACTCTTTACTCATGGCGGTTAGTTGGATTTATTTTGGGACTTCCATTGGGTAACGATGAATACAGTTTGCCCATGCTGAGTCAGCAGTACGAGCTGGTAGAATGCACTTCCACACGGCGCTGTTGCAATCATATCCAGCCCCAAACCCAATCATCCAAACTCGATCCCCCTTCCGCATCGACTGCTTGGCCTCACAATATGCCATTTCATACCAATTGGAGCTACTAGATGTGTTTCCAAATCGATGCAGTGTCATCCTCGATGGCTCAACCTGCTGATCCGATAGATTCAGGCTACGCTGCACTGCATCAATCACTGCTCGCCCACCAGCATGTATGCAGAAATGCTCGACGGCCAAGCCGAAATTTGGAACATAGTGCCTTGTACTTTTCTTCAAGAACACCTTTTGTGCGATGGAGGAGAGCAAAAAGGATAACTGCTCAGAGACTGGAAGCAGAAGAGAGCCACTTGTCCTGATGTTAGCCTTGAGTGCCTCACCAGCAACGGCCACAAGATCCTTGGACAAATTAACCCCTAGGTTCCCCTCATCGTCTTCCTCTTGGAAAACACAGTGGTATGCGCTGTCCTTGGCAGAAGTTGATTTCCGCACAGTGTGCAGAAGCTGAAACCGAGCATTGGCCCTTGAATTCGAGAGTAAAACAGCAGCGCCTCCCATGCGAAACAGCATGTTGCTCAGTTGCATCGATCTGTTCTTCCCTGCATAGTAGTTGCAAGTCAAGTTCTCCGTAGATACCACCAGCGCGTGTGCACCGTAGCGCATGGTCTGCAAAAGGTTCCTTGAGAGCCCTACAGCGATTAATCCTGCACTGCACCCCATCCCAGATAGCTGCATATTTTGTATGTCACTACGCAGCTTGTATCTGTTTATGATCATGTCATTCATGGATGGTATCATCGTCATGAGGCTGCAATTGACAATCAGTATGTCAATTTTACTGGGTTCGATTGATGCCTTGGCAAATAGGTCATCGATGACCGTGAAGATGACCAGCTCTGCCTCCATACGAGCTAAGCTAAAACTAGGAATGAAAGGGATGTAATGGTATGAAGAGGGGAGGCATGTCTCGTCACCAAGGCCAGAGCGTCTAGAAATGTTGCTTAGGAAGGAAATGTCATCGCCATCAAGGCAATTTGTTAGGCGAGTATTCTCAATCCACGAGGCCGAGGAAATTCGATAGTTTGAGTTAGGACCGAAGCAAGCATACTCAACAAGGTATATTGTGCATGGATGTCTGGTAAGATACTTGACAGTTACAACGGTTATGAGTAAGAAAGCCAGGAGGTGACGGATGGGTAGGTTGTTAGTGGTGAGTAGACTGCTGTCTTGGCAAATCTGTGCGAGCTTGAGGATCATGGCAATCATGGTATTCTTGCTGCAAAAGATATTGGTATATATTGTTCGCAACTATCTGAGATGCTTATTCTTGGCTTGCAACCTTGTGCATATATATATGTATCCTGTGTTTAAGTTATAGCAAGCATTTGAGTTATGCAGATGCCGATTTTTTAATGAAGTAGAGGACTGCTGGGAAGGTGTCTTAAAGCTGCTTTCAATATAGTAACTTGTAATGCAAAGAACATGTGCCCTGTATTTTTGCGGCATGCAACACCTTGCGCATAAGGAGTTGCTAATGCAGGACTCTGGATTGTCAGGTAATAATCTTCAGACAATTAACTAGTATTTCCAATGGATCTCCCAAAACATTGTAAAAGGACAAACTGTAGGACGATCTTACCTGCGCGCACTACGACCAATAGCGGTGCACACGTGCTTTCCTATTCTACTTCTCCCTCGTGTGTTACAGTTAATCTTCCCCAACGATTCCTTTCCCCGCCGCCCACCTCCACCTCCACCCAAGTCATCAGCGACCTCCCGACCCACCAAACCTCCACTGCCCGACGAGTCCGCCCACCCTAACTTCATCAGCCTTTGCCCCCGCGGTCTACCCATAGCCAACCTATCCAGTCCTGTCTGGCTTGGCAGCACTGCCACCACCTTGCCCACTACCTACCAACCGCCACCACCGCCATGTCAACACGGCCGCCGCTAGGCCGGCCGGACGGAATCCACAGCCGGGGAAGGTTAGAGCAGGGGCGGGCCTAGCTGTATGCATGGGTATTCAATTGAATACCCAAATTTTCATGCAAACAAATTTATACATGTAGTTTATGTATATCTATATGTAATGAAAAAAGAAAGAAGTCAAAGTAAATGAATGATTTGTGAAGATTTTAGTCCAAAACGTTAGTATATGTTATGCAATTATATCTATGTAATGTTGTACATACCAAATATTAGGATTTGTCAAAAAAAAATTAACATCTTCTATATTTTGAATACTCACCCTTAAAATCCTGCGTCCGCCACTGGGTTAGAGGAAGATAGAGAGGACAGCACCGCAACCTTAACCTCCGGACTGGCCACCACCACTGCCGCCGCCGCGCTACCGGAATCGAGCTGTTTGCCGATGGCCGGCCGCCATCGGCAAAGACAGGAATGCCATCGGCAAAGGGTTTGCAGATGGCAATCTGACGTGGCCATCGGCAAACCCCCGTCGGCAAAAAATTTACCGGTAAAGCCGGGTTTGCCGATGGCCACAGACTTTGCCATTGGCCACGTGGGCCATCGGCAAACCCGCCACGTCAGCCGACGCGCCGTCAGGCTGACGGCGGCTTTGCCGATAGCTGACGTGGGTGTGGCCATCGGCAAAGTTTTTTTTTTGAAATTTTTTTGCCGATGCCTCGGCCGTCGGCAAAATAAGTTTGCCGATGGCCATCGGCAAACCGGGATTTCCTCGACGCATAATCCCGGGTTTGCCGACGGCTAGCCATCGGCAAACCCTGGTAAAAAATTTTTTTTTTTTTTCTGTCTTCTTTGCATTTACACGACAATTGAACACATGCATCACATATATATCATATAACCCACATATATAGCAACAAAATACGATTTTAAGCACATTGCCACATCGATACATGTCCAAAAGAACCCAAACATATCCGAGTCATCCATACACAAGCGAAAGAGTCATACATGTCAATAGTCATCCATACATGTCTCACAAGCTACAAGGCGAAGTGTACCTAGCTCGAGGTGCCGTCCCCGGGGGTCCCAGAGCCCCCAGCACCTTCCTCCCACGGAGACCTACTCGACTGCGGGGCCGTGCCGTACTGCCAGTAGCCGTGTTGCTGCGGAGGGAACACGACAGGCACGGAATGCCCCTGCTGCGGAGGGAAGGCGGCAGGCCCGGAGTGCGCGTGCTGCGGCCACGAGTACCCCTGCGGCGGTGGAGGCGGCCAGACGTACGGCTGCGTGGGGAAGCTCTGGTACGGTGTCCAGCCGTGCGGTGGAGAAGGACCCTGTGGAGAAGCTCCCGGTGGAGGGCTAGCACCTGGAATCGGGTTCGAACCCGCCGACGGTGCCTGCACAAAGAACAAGTGATGTAATTAGTACAACTCCCCTGCAAAATTTCGGCAGCACCTCCCCTGCACGGGGAGGTTCCAAAACCTGCAAAAAACATGGCACGAAGGCCAAACATGGGCACGAAGGCCAACAACCACCAAACATGGGCACGAAGGCCAACTGACGCGACAAGCTAAAGCGACATGCATTGTACTCACCCGACTAGGCCAGGAAGAGGCAGTACACCAGGCAGTGCAACTACCGGTGGTGGAGCGTAGATCGAGGCAGGAGGCTCCTCCATTCCCGGGATCTGGGCTGTGAAGTGTCCCGACATCGTGGCCAACCGATGCGGTAGTGCGCCGTCGGGCCACCACATGCTCCCCGATGGGCCCGATCCCGCTCCGCAATTCTCGCATCAAGCCTCGCCTCAATGGCCGCCTCCCGCTGCTCCTCCTTGGCCTTCATCTCCTCGATCGTGGCCTGCAATATTACACCAGCATGGTTGATGTTATTTGAAGGCAAGCTACATCATGAAGGTAAGCTACATCATGAACCTCCACTTGCCTGAAGACTCGTGATCATCTGCGCGCTGCTCGGCTGCCGAGGCGCTATGGGGATCTGCGATCCGCCCCCACTTTCCCGGTCTTTCCCGCGGATCTCGGTCGCCGTCTCAAGGAGGACGGGTCGATGGCGCCGTTGGCCAAGTAGTACCGGCCGTGCCGCTTGCTTCCCTCCTCCAATCCTCATCAGGAGGTCAGTGTCCAGGGGCGTGGTGGCGGGGTCGTAGGTGTCGCCATGGCGCTCTCGAGCTATGGCGGTGTACTTGGTGAGCTTGTCGTAGACCGCCGGGCTGGTGTACTTCTCGGCCCGTGCGACGAGCTGTACACGGTGGTGGGCGCTTTCGCTTTGCCGATGTGAGCAAGCGCGAACCCTGTGAACTCGTTGATTTGCTCACCACCATGCGATGTCGACTGCGAGGAAAACACAAACATGGTTACAAGTAGTGACAATTGAGCGCTATAACAAATGCATCAACAGAAGCATACCCATGTGTCCATGAACTCTGGCAGGTTCTGGCTCCCTTGGTGGTGTGAGACCCCTGACCGGTCGAGCTCCGCCTTGCGTTTCACCCGACGTCTTCTGCGCTCCGCGTACGCCACCCTCTGACAATTGCAAGCCAGCAGTCCTCGTACTTGCTGCACCAGCCCGGAGGCATCTGCATGACATTCAAGTTTTTGATATTACAGATAATGAATGGAATGTGTCATGTAAGAAATCATAACGGATGTTTCCCGCCTAATTACCCGCGCACGCTCCTCCGTGAGGTCGGTCTCCTCCTGACAAGACAACTCCTGGGCTTGTTCCTTAATTATCTTCTCCTTCTTGATGTTGGCGTAGTAGCTGATGATGGCCTGGGTACGTGCCTCGTAGAACATGTCCCCGAGCCGGTCAGCGCACACCAAGTCCCCGCTGGCTGCGACGCCCCGCACGGGGTCCCCCTCCTCCAACTTGAAGTACAACTGCACACAGGCATCAAACATCATTTCATTGTTTGAAAGAAGTCCAACGAATAATGTTGTATTGAGATATGTGATGCGATGCAAAGACTCACCCAAAACTCATCCTTGATCTTCTGAGCAAGGACTATGCGTTGGTCGTCCTTGACAAGGTAGAAGTCCTCCCATTTCTCCGGCACGATGGTCACACCCTTGGGGGTGACGACCAAGCCATGGTAGTGCTTCTTAATCGCGGGCTCGGATGCTAGTGGGACAGCGTGAACACTCCTTTTTTGTCACCTTTTTCCAGCCCCCGCACGAGTCATTAACAAGCAATTGTTAGTACGCATTTTGAATTTGAAAATGTCATATGAACAATTATAGAAATCAACAATGGTTACTTACTTGGCCACGGGCCGAATCACCGGGCGCTCGTCAGCGGCTGGCAGGTGCGTAGGGAGCCTGGTGGGGCCGCGCTGGAACGACTTTCGAGAAGCTGTGGAACTCGAGCCGCCCGCGGACTGCTCGTCGACACCCGGGAGGTCATCGTCGTCGCCCTCGTCGTCTCCGCCGCCGCCGCCGCCACCGTCATCGGTCGTCGTCGTCGTCGCCCCCTCCTGGGAGGCCATCTCGAACAGCCTCCTCGACGGCGTGCAGTGTCGCCCGCTGGGGGCCCTCCGACCCCGACTGGTGGACGGCTCCACCTCAAGCTCCTCGTCCTCGTCCTCGTCCTCGCGGTGGTCGGCCGCCACGTGCTCCTCGTCCTCGAGGTGGTCGTCCTCGCGGGGGACGGCCGCCGCGGGCTCCTGCATCGTACCTCGACTTGACCCCCGTTCGGCGTGACCGTCCTCCGCCCGGCATGTTGTCGAGTGCCCGCAATGACAAAGATTTGAAGAGTTAGTATTAATAACAAATACTTGTAAAGAAACATAAATGCAAAGCAAAATTAATAACTGCAAGGTAATATTAATAACAATATAGTATTACATGAATTAGAAATTATCTCCGCGAAAGGCAGTATTGCCGGCGAGCACCAACGGTGTTGCACGGCCCCCCCAACCGTGCCTCCCTTGGTAGGTGCAAAATGAGATGCTGCATGGACAGGAAGAAGCCGGGTGGAAATATCATCTCCAACTTGCAGAGCAACAGAGGTACTTGTTTCTCCAGTTCAACACAAACGTCCCGAGACAACTCCTTGGCACAAAGCTGGTGGAAGAAAAAGCTCAACTCTGCCAGGACGCGCCACACTGGCTCAGGGAGGTATCCCCGGGTCATCGCAGGAAGGATCCGCTCAATCTAGATGTGGAAGTCATGACTCTTCATCCCTAAGACTTTGCCAGTCTGCAAGTTCACTGCCATGCTCAGATTCGCCGCATACCCATCAGGGAACCTTAGCTTCTTCATCCACTCCAGTGCTTCCTTCCTATGTGGCCTCTTCAGGATGTAATCGGCCGGGCCCTTCTTCCATCTCTTGCCTGGCGCAGGGGTCTTCATCACTAGATGTGGTCTATCGCAAATCGTTTTAATGTCCAGTCTAGCCTTAACGTTGTCCTTTGACTTCTTGCCAATCTCCATGAGTGTTGCCCGAGTGCCTCGGCGACATTCTTTCTTGTGTGCATTACATCGATGTTGTGTGGAAGAAGAAGGTCCTTGTAATAGGGGAGCCTAGTCAAGCCCGAGATATGAGTCCACATGTGGTCGGTACCATATCCTTTAAAACAACCATTCACAGGATCAATTTCGAGAGCCTCTATCTGTGCAAGGTTGTCAGCTGGGCTCTTTTCCCGAAGGATGGGGCCGGTGACTTGAACCCCTTTCATGAAGTGCTTTTTATCTCGTCTCGTTCATGGTCCTCCTCTAGGAATTGATGATGTTTGTCGAAAGAAGAATACTTGCCACCCTTGGCCAGCCAGGTGAACATCACATCTGCCTTGCATGTTGGGCAAGGGAACTTCCTGTGAACACACCACGCGCTGAATAAGCCGTACGCCAGGAAGTCATGCACTGAGTACTGGTACCACACATGCATCGTGAAGTTCATCTTCGTAGCTCGGTCGTACGTCAGTACCCCCTCTTCCCATGCTTTCTGCAATTCATCCCACACTAGCTGCATGAACACACCCATATTGTGGCTCGGGTGTCCAGGTATTATTAGCGTCAAGAACAAGTTCTTGGGTTCGAACATGACGCCGGGGGGAAGATTCAGGGGGATCACGAACACTGGCCAACAAGTGTACGGGGCCGCACTCATTCCAAACGGGTTGAACCCATCTGTTGCCAGTGCTACGCGTACATTCCGAGCCTCCTTGGCCTTTTCAGGATTCATGGCATCGAAGTGCTTCCATGCATGAGCATCCGCTGGGTGCTGCATCTTGTCACTGTATCTTTTGCCATTCTTGTGCCACGTCATTTGTTTCACTGACTCCTCTGTCATGTACTACCGTTGCAGCCTCGGTAGTACAGAAGGTGCTTGTATCACCATCACGGGGATCTTAGATTGTTTCTTACCGCCATCACCGCCTTCTACCTCCATGTATCTAGAGGCTTTGCACTTCGGACAGTGTGTTGATGTCTCTTCGTCTCCCCGAAACAGGACACACCCGTTCTTACAAGCTTGGATCGGGTCATACGGCATCTTGAGTGCTCGAAGGAGCCTCTGTGACTCGTACATGCTCTTCGGCAACACGTGAAGCGCCGGAAGCAGCCCGCCAACCGTCGCCAACACGAGATCAAAACCTTCTCGACTAATGCCCAGTGACGACTTCAACCCTATTAGGCGTGAAATGGCATCCAGTTTAGAAATGTGGGTGTTCACATGAAGGGGCTGCTGTGCCGCCTCCATCATGGCGTAGTACGCCATTGCAGTGTCCTCTGGATCTTGTTCCTCCACCTCCGTTCCTTCAATGGCGCCAACGTCTGCCAGCAAGTCTGCCATTCCGGCATCTGCATCAAACCCCTCGAGGTCCGGTATCACCACCGCCTTCCTAAGCCGTTTGCGTTCCCCATGGAGAGTCCATCGGGTGTAGTTTGGAACGTATCCGTACTTCCAAATATCATGGTACATCGGCCGCCTCTCTTTCCTTGTCTCGTTCTTACACTTGGCACAGGGACAAAACACCCGAATCGACCCTTTAGCAGATGGGCCAAATGCTTGCTCTAGAAATTCATTGGTCCCCTTTACCCATTCCTCTGTATGGTCTTTGAACCCCATGTACATCCACTCACGGTCAGCCATCCTCTGTCATGCGCCAACATAAGCGAGTAATAGAAACAAGAGCTGCATCTACAAGGCGTTCCTACCATCTAATGGGTCAAGGATAGGTCCTAATCCCACCCGAGGATGCGTAGATGAGTGTTGACGGGAATAAAGACCAGTTTTGATACACTAAGAAACCCGTCAACAGTCCTCGATAGAAGGAAGATAAGCATCACATGAGCATATTTATCACTAATAAAGTTCCACTTCTATTCTTAGCTTGTGAAATGCACGAAAGCTGGAAATAGGCCCTGTGAGACCGAAACCCGTGTCATCGACCCGATTCTCGGTCTCACCGGGATCGACCACCAAGCGGGGTCCCTGACATTCTACAGGAGAGCCTGATCCTGGATCCAAATGTACCACAACTCAACATTCCACCCCATTGGTACATTGGACCAAGGATCCACATAGAAGCAAGCAAGATATCAAGTGAACCCAACTTCGGACAAGACTACACGTGACAAGCCAGGACAGCACCAGGAAGCTGCCAGGTGGGCCAGGGGCCCAGTGCCAGGTCGGCCGACCAACATTTGGTGGCCTGACACCTTGGCACTGCTCCCACTGCCACCTGGACCCACAGGTCAGCCAACCCCTGGTCGGCCGACCTGCAAGTGGGCCCCACTCAAGGTCGGTTTGCTTCCACCGCCTTCCTGCATGACTCCCACGTGTCCTACACCAAGAGACGTCCATTCAAGTCGGTGGGAAGGTCGGTTTGATCCAACGGAGCATGGCGGAGAGCACACGGATCGCTGACGTGGCGCTGGAGTAACCCCTACTCCACCTCCACTATAAATACCCCCCTAGTCCCTCATTGTAAAGTGTCCCCAAGTAGTTCACAATAGTGTTCTCAAGCTCAAGCTCTCTTGGGAGATCAAGAGTAGTGTAGTCTAGTCTGGAGTGGGAGTTAGAGTCGAGTCGAGCGAAGCTCGGGTCTCCGGAGTCGTCTTCTGGAGAATCTGGTATAGCTCTTGTACCTTACTTTTGAAGTACTTTCCTTATATTAATATAGTCTTGCTTTACTTTATTAAGTATTTACTTTGAGTACTTTACTTTCAGTATTTACTTAGTGCACTGCTATACTAGTGTAGTAGTGTTGTGTCTTAGTCTCATTAGTGTAGAGTCTGAACTAGTTTAGTGTCTAGATCCTTTGTGTGTGTTTCACTACCAACTGGGGCCGAGGTTACGTACGTGGTAGCCAAAGTCTTAAGACTAGATTAGGCGAGGTGCTTAGGCTAGTGCTTAATAGTGGATGCACCCTATCTGTCTGGTGTGTTCGGTTTGAGGACAAGCATGAATGGGATATAGACATCCATGGATTTTGGATATGGATATCCATGTTGGTTGTTTGGGTAGATGTTCAGAGCGAGTCATTTTTTGTTTGTTTGTTTAGATGGATGAGAGTGGATGGAATGAGAATACTTGAGTAATTGTATTTATATTGTTAAAAATAAAAACTAATTATACATTGATAAATATGCACTAACACTAACTTTGTTACGATAATCGCTAACTAAAAATGAAATATGTTAATCAGCACCACTATGGCCCTAATTAGCATACAAAACATGCACTAATCAACATATTAGTACTTATTAAAAGTAATCCATTATAATCACTAAGCAATACTATAACATACTTATCAGAACATGCAGGTCCCTTCTCATGATGGGAAAAGATCTTCCTCCATCCCCGGCGTCGGGGCGGAGACACGTCTGCAGGCACAGAGATGATGGTGAGCAGGGACCCGCCATCCACATGCTGAGCAGGCAAGCCATGCACTAGCTGAGTGTGCGGACAGCTTCGCTTCCCCACCTTCGTGAAGCCCACTACCCAACGTCGCGCCACTGCCCGCACTGCTACGCCCCAAGAGCACAGCCTGGGAACGCAAGGGTGCGCACCGGCCGGATTGACCGGATGACAAACTACCTCTATGTAGGCTGCGAGAGGTGGTTATTATTGGTCTCATCTCCGTTGTCATCCGCCCACTGTCGTCTCTTTGTATGCCCTTCCAAGGCAGAACATAGGAAGAATGGTACCGCAGTCGGTGAGAAGGAAGACGTGGGGGGCGCCTAGCAATGCGACCACCTCCTCCTCGTCCGCCGGTACATCCTCTACAATGACCACATCTCATCCACCATGGTAGACATCGACAGAGGAGAAGGGGCACCCGCGATGCGTAAGGCCGGGGAGTGCAAGGGGAGGCCTCCACAGAACCACAAGTTGCACGAGGGGACGCCCGCATCAGGCCTAGGGCCTCCTCCATGGGCAGCGTCGGCTGCTCCCCAGCCTTAAACATCGATAGTAGTGGAGGCGCATTGAGCACGTCCACTTCGACGGTCGTGGATCCACCAGCACGGGGAGCATCCGCACCGGATCTAGCCGTCTCCGTCTCTTTCGGTGACGGGCCATCGCCAACGACCACGGATTCGCAGCTAGGCGGCAGCGATCATGCAATGGTGGCACATCATGTGGAGTCGACTACGGGGGAGGCCGTGTTTGTGGATGTGAGGGGAAGGGGGTTGGACGGGGCCGCCGGCGCTAGGGTGGCGACCGACGGCAGCGGCAGTGGACGGTTGGGGGTGGCCACCAGCCTAGGGTTCAATCCCCATCACCAGCCCAAGGTGTGTGCTCTGATAGGCCACAGTGCATGCAAGTCTTACACAGATTTCACTGTACAATTATTTCATTTACAGTTACCTTAAGCAGAATTAGGTGAGCGCTTTAGATCATAGCTAGTACCGCAGTACGTAGCAAATGTTATGTGGTAATATCATGTCCGTTCTTAGCATTTTGGTTGGACGGTACAAAAATTCAAATGAGACCCAATGTATAAGAACAATTATTGGAAAGATCTATTTATTTGTTAATCTGTCAACAGTATAATTTCTTGATTACATCTTGCAAAAAACAAATACATAAAAATCATAATTAACTACTACTGTTTCATTTAATGACTGGTAGAATAATTTGTGACTGAATGAACTTGCATGCCTAAAAGGATTCATCATGGTTTCATTTATTCATATGTTGCCGTCCATCGTATTTCTGTATATGTGACTGAACATGCCTTATAAGGATTCATGGTTGAAGGATCGGAAACGACGACCGGGAGGGGGGGTGAATGGGAGCCTCAAAATTTCTTTGAAACTTTCGGGTCCTCGACTCAACAATCACCCCAAGAAGCAATCACACAATCCGATAGTGATCACGACCCTATTGAGAGGGTGGATGTTCCCTAGGAACACAGCGGATCACTACAAAACCAACGCAACAAACCGGAAGCAAATCGGAGACTAAACGGACACACAATAAACGAAAAACAGCAACTCGAGTGTACTATCAGTAGTACCGGTACTACGTCCGGTAGTACAAGAACGATAGTACCGGTACTACCTGTCCGGTAGTACAAGAACGATAGTACCGGTACTACGTCGGTAGTACCGGTAGTACAAGAATGAAAAACAGCAACTCGGGTGTACCGTCGCAGTACCGGTAGAGTGCCACCGGTAGTACCGGTGCTACGTCGGTAGTACCGGTAGTACAAAAATCTGCACGAATAGAACTGCGTGAAAATCGCCCGGGACAAGCAAAGCTCGATTTCTCGATCAAATCAACTCCGATTGCCACAAAATTATTACCGTAGTATTGCAAGGCAATAGGGAGGCTACCTCTAAAAGGTCATGGACAAATTTGACACGAATCGAGAGAAATCGAGAAGGGGATGAAGAAAAACGTTCTTGCACACTCGAACACGAAATCGCGTGGTTGATCTCAAGAGGAATCAGGAGATTTCCTTTGGTGGAAACATCACTCTTGTGTCATAGATCAATCCACCGCAAAAAGAACGAGCTCAAATGGTCTGAAAACAAATAAATCACATGAAGAACACAAGAGGCAAAAAGGAGCTCGAACTGTCTGCTGTATACACCTGCTGAATGTTCGAGATCCCAAAAGCCACAAAAACAACTCACGAATCACAGACACATGATTAAACCCAGAGAAAACAGCGGATTCTCAGCGACCCGCTTGCCACGCACACTAGTTTGAGTACAAGTCAAAGACTTGCAGACCTCTCTCTCTCACACAGCAACTAGAGGAAGGGAAATCCTAAAAGGAGAAATGGAAAATGGAAGAGGTGAGGGGAAAGGGAGACCCTCATCCTTTATTTATAGGGGCAAGCCTATTTTACATTCCTTCTTTGCCCTTGGATACATGAAGAGCCAAACCACTTAGCCAGGGGCATAAAGGTCCAACTCAGGCTTCTCTTGATCCGACGGTCACCGGGCCTCCTCACCGGTAGCCTTGCTTCCAAGCAATCTCCCCGATGCCGCCACGTGCCGTCCGTCCGCACTGGACCACCCCAGTTTTGAGGCCCAAACCAGGATAACCCGCCATCGATGATTTTGAGGCGAAACCACCAAACCCTCCGCGAGTAGCGTAGCCCATACGCGTCCCCGCCGTGTACACTTGCGCTTGTCGATGTCCCAGCTGTCAGCCACCATGACTGGTCGCCCGGTTCTCAGGTCTCTCGATCCAAGCCTCACGTCCGCCCGTCACCGCACCCGGTCCGTCAGCACGGCACGCCCTATTTGATCTTCACCAACCGTCGACCACCGTCTCCGAGCTCGACAGCTGCACACAACACAAGCCAAGAGACACCATTGTTTGACATGAAGTCGCGTGCCATCGGTTAGTATGAACACACACGTCTTGTGTTGGCATGTTGACAATCACTTATCACATAAAGGTCCACACAATGGTTATGGTAAAAACCATGTGTCCTTAATGGTTTCATGTATTCATATGTTGCTAGTCCATCGGTACCTACACGTACTCTTTACTCATGGCGGTTAGTTGGATTTATTTTGGGACTTCCATTGGGTAACGATGAATACAGTTTGCCCATGCTGAGTCAGCAGTACGAGCTGGTAGAATGCACTTCCACACGGCGCTGTTGCAATCATATCCAGCCCCAAACCCAATCATCCAAACTCGATCCCCCTTCCGCATCGACTGCTTGGCCTCACAATATGCCATTTCATACCAATTGGAGCTACTAGATGTGTTTCCGAATCGATGCAGTGTCATCCTCGATGGCTCAACCTGCTGATCCGATAGATTCAGGCTACGCTGCACTGCATCAATCACTGCTCGCCCACCAGCATGTATGCAGAAATGCTCGACGGCCAAGCCGAAATTTGGAACATAGTGCCTTGTACTTTTCTTCAAGAACACCTTTTGTGCGATGGAGGAGAGCAAAAAGGATAACTGCTCAGAGACTGGAAGCAGAAGAGAGCCACTTGTCCTGATGTTAGCCTTGAGTGCCTCACCAGCAACGGCCACAAGATCCTTGGACAAATTAACCCCTAGGTTCCCCTCATCGTCTTCCTCTTGGAAAACACAGTGGTATGCGCTGTCCTTGGCAGAAGTTGATTTCCGCACAGTGTGCAGAAGCTGAAACCGAGCATTGGCCCTTGAATTCGAGAGTAAAACAGCAGCGCCTCCCATGCGAAACAGCATGTTGCTCAGTTGCATCGATCTGTTCTTCCCTGCATAGTAGTTGCAAGTCAAGTTCTCCGTAGATACCACCAGCGCGTGTGCACCGTAGCGCATGGTCTGCAAAAGGTTCCTTGAGAGCCCTACAGCGATTAATCCTGCACTGCACCCCATCCCAGATAGCTGCATATTTTGTATGTCACTACGCAGCTTGTATCTGTTTATGATCATGTCATTCATGGATGGTATCATCGTCATGAGGCTGCAATTGACAATCAGTATGTCAATTTTACTGGGTTCGATTGATGCCTTGGCAAATAGGTCATCGATGACCGTGAAGATGACCAGCTCTGCCTCCATACGAGCTAAGCTAAAACTAGGAATGAAAGGGATGTAATGGTATGAAGAGGGGAGGCATGTCTCGTCACCAAGGCCAGAGCGTCTAGAAATGTTGCTTAGGAAGGAAATGTCATCGCCATCAAGGCAATTTGTTAGGCGAGTATTCTCAATCCACGAGGCCGAGGAAATTCGATAGTTTGAGTTAGGACCGAAGCAAGCATACTCAACAAGGTATATTGTGCATGGATGTCTGGTAAGATACTTGACAGTTACAACGGTTATGAGTAAGAAAGCCAGGAGGTGACGGATGGGTAGGTTGTTAGTGGTGAGTAGACTGCTGTCTTGGCAAATCTGTGCGAGCTTGAGGATCATGGCAATCATGGTATTCTTGCTGCAAAAGATATTGGTATATATTGTTCGCAACTATCTGAGATGCTTATTCTTGGCTTGCAACCTTGTGCATATATATATGTATCCTGTGTTTAAGTTATAGCAAGCATTTGAGTTATGCAGATGCCGATTTTTTAATGAAGTAGAGGACTGCTGGGAAGGTGTCTTAAAGCTGCTTTCAATATAGTAACTTGTAATGCAAAGAACATGTGCCCGTATTTTTGCGGCATGCAACACCTTGCGCATAAGGAGTTGCTAATGCAGGACTCTGGATTGTCAGGTAATAATCTTCAGACAATTAACTAGTATTTCCAATGGATCTCCCAAAACATTGTAAAAGGACAAACTGTAGGACGATCTTACCTGCGCGCACTACGACCAATAGCGGTGCACACGTGCTTTCCTATTCTACTTCTCCCTCGTGTGTTACAGTTAATCTTCCCCAACGATTCCTTTCCCCGCCGCCCACCTCCACCTCCACCCAAGTCATCAGCGACCTCCCGACCCACCAAACCTCCACTGCCCGACGAGTCCGCCCACCCTAACTTCATCAGCCTTTGCCCCCGCGGTCTACCCATAGCCAACCTATCCAGTCCTGTCTGGCTTGGCAGCACTGCCACCACCTTGCCCACTACCTACCAACCGCCACCACCGCCATGTCAACACGGCCGCCGCTAGGCCGGCCGGACGGAATCCACAGCCGGGGAAGGTTAGAGCAGGGGCGGGCCTAGCTGTATGCATGGGTATTCAATTGAATACCCAAATTTTCATGCAAACAAATTTATACATGTAGTTTATGTATATCTATATGTAATGAAAAAAGAAAGAAGTCAAAGTAAATGAATGATTTGTGAAGATTTTAGTCCAAAACGTTAGTATATGTTATGCAATTATATCTATGTAATGTTGTACATACCAAATATTAGGATTTGTCAAAAAAAAATTAACATCTTCTATATTTTGAATACTCACCCTTAAAATCCTGCGTCCGCCACTGGGTTAGAGGAAGATAGAGAGGACAGCACCGCAACCTTAACCTCCGGACTGGCCACCACCACTGCCGCCGCCGCGCTACCGGAATCGAGCTGTTTGCCGATGGCCGGCCGCCATCGGCAAAGACGGGAATGCCATCGGCAAAGGGTTTGCGAGATGGCAATCGACGTGGCCATCGGCAAACCCCGTCGGCAAAAAATTTACCGGTAAAGCCGGGTTTGCCGATGGCCACAGACTTTGCCATTGGCCACGTGGGCCATCGGCAAACCCGCCACGTCAGCCGACGCGCCGTCGTCGGCTGACGGCGGCTTTGCCGATAGCTGACGTGGGTGTGGCCATCGGCAAAGTTTTTTTTTTGAAATTTTTTTGCCGATGCCTCGGCCGTCGGCAAAATAAGTTTGCCGATGGCCATCGGCAAACCTGGGGATTTCCTGACGCATAATCCCAGGTTTGCCGACGGCTAGCCATCGGCAAACCTGGTAAAAAAAAAATTTTCTTTTTTTCTGTCTTCTTTGCATTTACACGACAATTGAACACATGCATCACATATATATCATATAACCCACATATATAGCAACAAAATACGATTTTAAGCACATTGCCACATCGATACATGTCCAAAAGAACCCAAACATATCCGAGTCATCCATACACAAGCGAAAGAGTCATACATGTCAATAGTCATCCATACATGTCTCACAAGCTACAAGGCGAAGTGTACCTAGCTCGAGGTGCCGTCTCCGGGGGTCCCAGAGCCCCCAGCACCTTCCTCCCATGGAGACCTACTCGACTGCGGGGCCGTGCCGTACTGCCAGTAGCCGTGTTGCTGCGGAGGGAACACGACAGGCACGGAATGCCCCTGCTGCGGAGGGAAGGCGGCAGGCCCGGAGTGCGCGTGCTGCGGCCACGAGTACCCCTGCGGCGGTGGAGGCGGCGGACGTACGGCTGCGTGGGGAAGCTCGGTACGGTGTCCGGCCGTGCGGTGGAGAAGGACCCGTGGAGAAGCTCCCGGTGGAGGGCTAGCACGGAATCGGGTTCGAACCCGCCGACGGTGCCTCGCACAAAGAACAAGTGATGTAATTAGTACAACTCCCCGCAAAATTTCGGCAGCACCTCCCCGCACGGGGAGGTTCCAAAACCTGCAAAAAACATGGCACGAAGGCCAAACATGGGCACGAAGGCCAACAACCACCAAACATGGGCACGAAGGCCAACTGACGCGACAAGCTAAAGCGACATGCATTGTACTCACCCGACTAGGCCAGGAAGAGGCAGTACACCAGGCAGTGCAACTACCGGTGGTGGAGCGTAGATCGAGGCAGGAGGCTCCTCCATTCCCGGGATCTGGGCTGTGAAGTGTCCTGACATCGTGGCCAACTGATGCTGGTAGTGCGCCGTCAGGGCCACCACATGCTCCTGATGGGCCCGATCCCGCTCCGCAATTCTCGCATCAAGCCTCGCCTCAATGGCCGCCTCCCGCTGCTCCTCCTTGGCCTTCATCTCCTCGATCGTGGCCTGCAATATTACACCAGCATGGTTGATGTTATTTGAAGGCAAGCTACATCATGAAGGTAAGCTACATCATGAACCTCCACTTGCCTGAAGACTCGTGATCATCTGCGCGCTGCTCGGCTGCCGAGGCGCTATGGGGATCTGCGATCCGCCCCCACTTTCCCGGTCTTTCCTGCGGATCTCGGTCAGCGTCTCAACAGAGGACGGGTCGATGGCGCTGTTGGCCAAGTAGTACCGGCCGTGCTGCTTCCCTCCTCCAATCCTCATCAGGAGGTCAGTGTCCAGGGGCGTGGTGGCGGGGTCGTAGGTGTCGCCATGGCGCTCTCGAGCTATGGCGGTGTACTTGGTGAGCTTGTCGTAGACCGCCGGGCTGGTGTACTTCTCTGGCCCGTGCGACGAGCTGTACACGGTGGTGGGCGCTTTCGCTTTGCCGATGTGAGCAAGCGCGAACCCTGTGAACTCGTTGATTTGCTCACCACCATGCGATGTCGACTGCGAGGAAAACACAAACATGGTTACAAGTAGTGACAATTGAGCGCTATAACAAATGCATCAACAGAAGCATACCCATGTGTCCATGAACTCGGCGCGGTTCGGCTCCCTTGGTGGTGTGAGACCCCTGACCGGTCGAGCTCCGCCTTGCGTTTCACCCGACGTCTTCTGCGCTCCGCGTACGCCACCCTCTGACAATTGCAAGCCAGCAGTCCTCGTACTTGCTGCACCAGCCCGGAGGCATCTGCATGACATTCAAGTTTTTGATATTACAGATAATGAATGGAATGTGTCATGTAAGAAATCATAACGGATGTTTCCTGCCTAATTACCTGCAAGTACTGCTCCTCCGTGAGGTCGGTCTCCTCCTGACAAGACAACTCCTGGGCTTGTTCCTTAATTATCTTCTCCTTCTTGATGTTGGCGTAGTAGCTGATGATGGCCTGGGTACGTGCCTCGTAGAACATGTCCCCGAGCCGGTCAGCGCACACCAAGTCCTGCTGCTGCGACGCCCGCACGGGGTCCACCCCCTCCTCCAACTTGAAGTACAACTGCACACAGGCATCAAACATCATTTCATTGTTTGAAAGAAGTCCAACGAATAATGTTGTATTGAGATATGTGATGCGATGCAAAGACTCACCCAAAACTCATCCTTGATCTTCTGAGCAAGGACTATGCGTTGGTCGTCCTTGACAAGGTAGAAGTCCTCCCATTTCTCCGGCACGATGGTCACACCCTTGGGGGTGACGACCAAGCCAGGGTAGTGCTTCTTAATCAGCAGGCTCTGGATGCTAGTGGGACAGCGTGAACACTCCTTTTTTGTCACCTTTTTCCAGCCCCTGCACGAGTCATTAACAGCAATTGTTAGTACGCATTTTGAATTTGAAAATGTCATATGAACAATTATAGAAATCAACAATGGTTACTTACTTGGCCACGGGCCGAATCACCGGGCGCTCGTCAGCGGCTGGCAGGTGCGTAGGGAGCCTGGTGGGGCCGCGCTGGAATGACTTTCGAGAAGCTGTGGAACTCGAGCCGCCCGCGGACTGCTCGTCGACACCCGGGAGGTCATCGTCGTCGCCCTCGTCGTCTCCGCCGCCGCCGCCGCCACCGTCATCGGTCGTCGTCGTCGTCGCCCCCTCCTGGGAGGCCATCTCGAACAGCCTCCTCGACGGCGTGCAGTGTCGCCCGCTGGGGGCCCTCCGACCCCGACTGGTGGACGGCTCCACCTCAAGCTCCTCGTCCTCGTCCTCGTCCTCGCGGTGGTCGGCCGCCACGTGCTCCTCGTCCTCGAGGTGGTCGTCCTCGCGGGGGACGGCCGCCGCGGGCTCCTGCATCAGGTACCTCGACTTGACCCCTGTTCGGCGTGACCGTCCTCCGCCTGGCATGTTGTCGAGTGCCTGCAATGACAAAGATTTGAAGAGTTAGTATTAATAACAAATACTTGTAAAGAAACATAAATGCAAAGCAAAATTAATAACTGCAAGGTAATATTAATAACAATATAGTATTACATGAATTAGAAATTATCTCCGTGAAAGGCAGTATTGCCGGCGAGCACCAACGGTGTTGCACGGCCCCCCAACCGTGCCTCCCTTGGTAGGTGCAAAATGAGATGCTTGCATGGACGGGAAGAAGCCGGGTGGAAATATCATCTCCAACTTGCAGAGCAACAGAGGTACTTGTTTCTCCAGTTCAACACAAACGTCCCGAGACAACTCCTTGGCACAAAACTGGCGGAAGAAAAAGCTCAACTCTGCCAGGACGCGCCACACTGGCTCGGGGAGGTATCCCGGGTCATCGCAGGAAGGATCCGCTCAATCTAGATGTGGAAGTCATGACTCTTCATCCCTAAGACTTTGCCAGTCTGCAAGTTCACTGCCATGCTCAGATTCGCCGCATACCCATCAGGGAACCTTAGCTTCTTCATCCACTCCAGTGCTTCCTTCCTATGTGGCCTCTTCAGGATGTAATCGGCCGGGCCCTTCTTCCATCTCTTGCCTGGCGCAGGGGTCTTCATCACTAGATGTGGTCTATCGCAAATCGTTTTAATGTCCAGTCTAGCCTTAACGTTGTCCTTTGACTTCTTGCCAATCTCCATGAGTGTTGCCCAGAGTGCCTCGGCGACATTCTTTTCTGTGTGCATTACATCGATGTTGTGTGGAAGAAGAAGGTCCTTGTAATAGGGGAGCCTAGTCAAGCCCGAGATATGAGTCCACATGTGGTCGGTACCATATCCTTTAAAACAACCATTCACAGGATCAATTTCGAGAGCCTCTATCTGTGCAAGGTTGTCAGCTGGGCTCTTTTCCCGAAGGATGGGGCCGGTGACTTGAACCCCTTTCATGAAGTGCTTTTTATCTCGTCTCAGTTCATGGTCCTCCTCTAGGAATTGATGATGTTTGTCGAAAGAAGAATACTTGCCACCCTTGGCCAGCCAGGTGAACATCACATCTGCCTTGCATGTTGGGCAAGGGAACTTCCTGTGAACACACCACGCGCTGAATAAGCCGTACGCCAGGAAGTCATGCACTGAGTACTGGTACCACACATGCATCGTGAAGTTCATCTTCGTAGCTCGGTCGTACGTCGCACCCCCTCTTCCCATGCTTTTCGCAATTCATCCCACACTAGCCGCATGAACACACCCATATTGTGGCTCGGGTGTCCAGGTATTATTAGCGTCAAGAACAAGTTCTTGGGTTCGAACATGACGCCGGGGGGAAGATTCAGGGGGATCACGAACACGGGCCAACAAGTGTACGGGGCCGCACTCATTCCAAACGGGTTGAACCCATCTGTTGCCAGTGCTACGCGTACATTCCGAGCCTCCTTGGCCTTTTCAGGATTCATGGCATCGAAGTGCTTCCATGCATGAGCATCCGCTGGGTGCTGCATCTTGTCACTGTATCTTTTGCCATTCTTGTGCCACGTCATTTGTTTCACTGACTCCTCTGTCATGTACTACCGTTGCAGCCTCGGTAGTACAGGAAGGTGCTGTATCACCATCACGGGGATCTTAGATTGTTTCTTACTGCCATCACTGCCTTCTACCTCCATGTATCTAGAGGCTTTGCACTTCGGACAGTGTGTTGATGTCTCTTCGTCTCCCCGAAACAGGACACACCCGTTCTTACAAGCTTGGATCGGGTCATACGGCATCTTGAGTGCTCGAAGGAGCCTCTGTGACTCGTACATGCTCTTCGGCAACACGTGAAGCGCCGGAAGCAGCCCGCCAACCGTCGCCAACACGAGATCAAAACCTTCTCGACTAATGCCCAGTGACGACTTCAACCCTATTAGGCGTGAAATGGCATCCAGTTTAGAAATGTGGGTGTTCACATGAAGGGGCTGCTGTGCCGCCTCCATCATGGCGTAGTACGCCATTGCAGTGTCCTCTGGATCTTGTTCCTCCACCTCCGTTCCTTCAATGGCGCCAACGTCTGCCAGCAAGTCTGCCATTCCGGCATCCGCATCAAACCCTCGAGGTCCGGTATCACCACCGCCTTCCTAAGCCGTTTGCGTTCCCCATGGAGAGTCCATCGGGTGTAGTTTGGAACGTATCCGTACTTCCAAATATCATGGTACATCGGCCGCCTCTCTTTCCTTGTCTCGTTCTTACACTTGGCACAGGGACAAAACACCCGAATCGACCCTTTAGCAGATGGGCCAAATGCTTGCTCTAGAAATTCATTGGTCCCCTTTACCCATTCCTCTGTATGGTCTTTGAACCCCATGTACATCCACTCACGGTCAGCCATCCTCTGTCATGCGCCAACATAAGCGAGTAATAGAAACAAGAGCTGCATCTACAAGGCGTTCCTACCATCTAATGGGTCAAGGATAGGTCCTAATCCCACCCGAGGATGCGTAGATGAGTGTTGACGGGAATAAAGACCAGTTTTGATACACTAAGAAACCCGTCAACAGTCCTCGATAGAAGGAAGATAAGCATCACATGAGCATATTTATCACTAATAAAGTTCCACTTCTATTCTTAGCTTGTGAAATGCACGAAAGCTGGAAATAGGCCCTGTGAGACCGAAACCCAGGTCTACTGACCTGATTCTGGTCTCACCAGGATCTGACCACCAAGCGGGGTCCCTGACATTCTACAGGAGAGCCTGATCCTGGATCCAAATGTACCACAACTCAACATTCCACCCCATTGGTACATTGGACCAAGGATCCACATAGAAGCAAGCAAGATATCAAGTGAACCCAACTTCGGACAAGACTACACGTGACAAGCCAGGACAAGCACCCGGGAAGGCGCCGGGTGGGCCAGGGGCCCAGTGCCAGGTCGGCCGACCAACATTTGGTGGCCTGACACCTTGGCACTGCTCCCACTGCCACCTGGACCCACAGGTCAGCCAACCCCTGGTCGGCCGACCTGCAAGTGGGCCCCACTCAAGGTCGGTTTGCTTCCACCGCCTTCCTGCATGACTCCCACGTGTCCTACACCAAGAGACGTCCATTCAAGTCGGTGGGAAGGTCGGTTTGATCCAACGGAGCATGGCGGAGAGCACACGGATCGGCCGACGTGGCGCGGAGTAACCCCTACTCCACCTCCACTATAAATACCCCCTAGTCCCTCATTGTAAAGTGTCCCCAAGTAGTTCACAATAGTGTTCTCAAGCTCAAGCTCTCTTGGGAGATCAAGAGTAGTGTAGTCTAGTCTCGGAGTGGGAGTTAGAGTCGAGTCGAGCGAAGCTCGGGTCTCCGGAGTCGTCTTCGGAGAATCTGGGTATAGCTCTTGTACCTTACTTTTGAAGTACTTTCCTTATATTAATATAGTCTTGCTTTACTTTATTAAGTATTTACTTTGAGTACTTTACTTTCGTATTTACTTAGTGCACTGCTATACTAGTGTAGTAGTGTTGTGTCTTAGTCTCATTAGTGTAGAGTCTGAACTAGTTTAGTGTCTAGATCCTTTGTGTGTGTTTCACTACCAACTGGGGCCGAGGTTACGTACGTGGTAGCCAAAGTCTTAAGACTAGATTAGGCGAGGTGCTTAGGCTAGTGCTTAATAGTGGATGCACCCTATCGTTGATTGGTATATCCATTCACTTTCCGACGTATATTAGCGGGGGCGATTGTGACAGAACGCAGACCCCCAGTTGGCTCTATTTGCGTCAGGGATAGGCAGCAGGGCGTCCATAAGCCAAAGGTTCACTAGAACAGGGGATGAACCCTCCTGTTTGTCAGCCGACTTCCCCTATCACACAGATTGTCTAGGCATTAGTTTAGTTAAGTCATTACACTAGTAAGAATAGAACACAGGAGTATAGTTAGATACATAGGAGTCCTTACTCACTCGTTGTCCTCCCACCTAGCTAGCTACCTACTAGTTACCTTTAGTCTATCACTCATATCAACACTTACCCCTTTATCAATATTAATAGCTTAGATTGAGTAGAACCACCACGGGTATCCATCACCCATTTGCTAGAGAGTCTTAATCCGCTTCCCGTGAGCGAACTACAAATTCGACACCGGAATACTCACCCGGTTGAAGTGCTACAGTGGTATCTGTGCGCTTGCAGAGTTACCCTTGGTCAGTCTTAAGTTGTCGCTAGAATCTAGCTTTGCTTAGTATTCTTAGGCTGTTGCCGGAGGAGGAATTGGGACACCCTCTCTCTGGTGGTAGTTCGGGTTTGTAGTAGGCTTAGCTACCAGACGCCAGTCGTATTTATCTATTTCTAGTGATTGCGCTAAGATTTGCCAACAAGCATTTCTGGCGCCATTGCCGGGGAAGCGCCGTTTTAAGAATCTCTAGTAAATTGGAATCTGTGGTCTACTCTTAATCTAAGTATCCGTAGTGTTAGGGGCTTATCCTTCACTTGTCCTGTTTTTGTTATCATCCTTTTCTAGATAGTGCATGAGCGGTTTCAGTCTGCCATCGAACTTCGTCGAAGATCTCGAGAAGTTCTTTGAAGAGAGCTAGACGCTTGAGTCTAGTCCCTCCTCGCAGAATCATCTCGAGCTCGAACCGTTTGTGGAAGGAAGTCCCGCACCGTTGTTGAGAGTCATGGCTCGAAGACCATCGCCGAGTTCTCGTCGCCGTCGGCCCGACTTTGTCGCTACGGGTCCGAACGTGAACTTGGGCGATGCGACTTTTGAACTCAAGCCTGCACTGATCAACATGGTGCAAGCCAATCAATTCTGTGGAAAGCCACATGAGGATGCCAATGCCCACCTCCAACACTTTCTGGAGGTGTGCAACACCTTCACGGTCAAGAACGTCACTGCAGATGCCGTTCGCCTTCGTCTTTTCCCATTCTCATTGTTGGGAAAGGCGAAGCAATGGTTCTACAACAACAAGACCGAGGTGACAACTTGGGACAGATGTGCCAATGCATTCCTCAAGAAGTTCTTTCCCGCGGGCAAGACCAATGTCCTGCGCGGGAAGATCTCAAGCTTCCAACAAAAGTCCGACGAGACGTTTCCCGAAGCATGGGAACGTCTCAATGAGTACATTCAGGCCTATCCCCACCACGGGATAGACGAATGGCTCATTATTCAAGGTTTCTACCATGGGCTGACTGGCGTAGCCTGGAGTCACCTTGATGCTTCCGCTGGAGGGGCATTCCTGCAACACAATGTCAGGGATGCCAAGGAGCTCATCGAGAAGATAGTGGTCAACCAAGGATGGAACAAAGAGCGCCTTCAACCCAAGAAGAGAGGTGTCCATGCCCTTAGCGAGGTGGACATGCTCTCTGCCAAGATGGACCTCCTGATGAAGAAGATAGAGGGATCATCCTCTAACAAGGAAGTGGAGGCCATCCAGACTCCTGCCGCTATCTGTGCTGTGGGTACTGACCCATGGTGCGAGGTTTGCGGAGAGGAGGACCATTCGGGCAACAACTGCTCCATGACTCAGGAGGAGGTGAGCTTCGTCAGCAACAACAACAACAACAACCACTTCAACAACGGGAATCGGCCCCAACAACCGCAATGGAGTTCACGCCCCTTCTACCAAGGCCAAGGTATGGGTTACAACAATAATTCTGGTAATTCTTTCAATAACCAACCTTCCTTGAAAAAACTTGTCTTTGGTCAAATTAAAATTAATGATGGTCTTAATAAAAGAATGATGGCTAATGACAAGATCTTAGAAAGTCTTAGTGAGAAAATGGATAGCTTTAACTCTGCTATGAAAAATTAGTTGAGCTTTAATAAAATGCTAGAAAACCAGTTAGCTCAATTAGCAGCAGCTGTCCCCACTTATGAGCAAGGTAAGATCCCAGCAAAGCCGAAAGACCCTATTGAAGGTGTCAGGCTGGTAACTACGAGGTTCGGTAAGCCTCATTCTCGTTCTGTTCGGGTAACGGTGGATTCACCATTTGTCCCGAAGAAGGGAGATCCTGGCATGCCAACGATCACTTGCCAGATCGGACCGCAAACCTTTGACAACGCCTTCTGCGACCTTGGATCCGGTGTCAACATCATGTCCAAGGTAACTTATGATAACCTGTTAGGGAGCCCGTTGCACCCTACATATGTGCGTTTGCAGATGGCAGACCAAACCATCCGGTTTCCCGAGGGGTTGGCACGGGACATCTTACTCAGAATTAAAGATGAGTATATCCCTATCGATTTCCTGGTACTGGATATGGGAGCCAACGTTGAAGTACCGCTCATCCTGGGACGACCATTCCTGAACATGGTGGACGCCACCATCTACGTGCAACATGGCGAGATGTACATGTCAGTCCAAGGACGGTATGTGAGTGTGCCTTTCAATGGTTTTAAAGCTAACATGCAGGCACAAGCACCCCAGAAGCCGCGTCGTCAACACCGCCGACGGAAAAACACTAAGACCGCTAAGTCGGCCAAGAAGGCCGAAGTGAAAGAAAAACCCACCGAGCCAGAAGCCGAAGTCAAGCAAGAATGGCGGAAGAAGGAGACACCCTCATGGTCCCCATCTCCGGGACCAACTGAGGTGTCCACTGAATGAACCCGACAGGAGAGGTCCTGCTCTATGGACCTAAAACACGGAGCCCTCCGCTGACCAGGTATGTCAGTAGTTATCTCATTTATTTTTATGCATTTCAATTCTGCATTTCCCTTTTCAATTGCATGTTTTACCTTCACAATTGCATACTTTTCATTTTAATAAAATAAAGTTAGATATAGGTAATAAAATTTGAGAAGAGTGTTTAGAGAAAAGTTGAGTGGTGGGGGCACCAAGGCCTGGCCGACCGACCTGACCTTTGGGGTCCACCACCTCCCTCTTCACTCTAGCTAGAAGCAGGGATCCAAGGGGGTGCACTAGCTGCCCTGGGGCTCACAAGCCCAGGTCGGCCGACCTGGACTTGGTCCCACCAGGCACCCAGCTGCCTCCCACTGCTGACACACAATGATCCTATGCCCATCCCACTAGCCAGAATTCGAAGAGAGATGGTCCAATGCTCATCACTTTAGCTTAGGATGCTACTTTAAGCATGAGAATGCTTTAGGGAACACACCAACAGCTAAAAGCAAGCATAGGGAACAACAATGCATGCTAGGAGACAACCTTTATCCTTGTCTCCACTTTTGCCCTTTCCTTTTCTCTTTCACCAAACACTAGACATAGGAATCCGAATCAACCAGCAGGAATCTTGGACCAGGACCACCACCACCTTTATCAGACAACCAGACAAAACATGTCCAAAGTGGTGGGGTGCCAGATCCTTGGTCGGCCGACCAACGTTTGGTCCCATCTTCCTGACTTTTTGCAAGCACGAGGCTAGATTCCTTGTCTAAAGTGAGACACAAGAGCACAAGGCCCTAGGTGGTGGTCGGCCGACCAGCCCTTTGGCTGGGTTGGCCTTGCCCTTTCACCCCTATAAATACCACCCCAATGTGAGCTCAAACCCACACCACAACCAGCAGAATCATCTCGAGCTCACTTGGCCTTCTCTTCTCTCTTAGTGTTTCAAGCCTTCTCAAGTCTAGTGTAGTAGTAGTCATAAACCCAAAAACCCAAAAACATTTCCCTTTCTCTCTTAGTAGTGTAGTAGAAAGCTTGGTCTTGTTTGCCCACTAGTGTAGTTAGGATGAAGAATCCCTTCCAAAAGTCTAGCAAAAAGAAGGGTGATGGCTCGTCTTCGAGCTCTCGCCAATCCGAAAGTAGGAGCCATGAGAGGGAGGAGGAAGAACAAGTGCACCATCTTGTCCCTGCCATCATCCCTGGCAGAATGATGGAGCCTCTTAACAACCTCATGGTCACCCATGAGGAATTAGGAAAGCTCTATACTCTTCGCACTTGCGGTTTCCAGCACTCCGCCCTCTTCGACCAAGAACTCCTCGACAAAACAGGTATGAGCACCGACTTTGCCACAGTTTTCAATACCATTGGTTGGTCCTCATTTTGGCAAATTCCTGAGCGTGGCATAGAGTTACTCACCCAAGAATTCCTTTGCTCACTAAAATCAAATGTTTTGGGTGTTAGCTTCCGCATGTTTATCAATGACTATAACTTGTCTTGGAGTGAGTTGAGTGTTGCTCTAGGCTTTGATCAAGATTGCATACTAGATGAAGAGGTTGCTTTAGCAAATTTTAATCTTGCTGTCTTTTGGAAATCAATCTCTGTATCCAATGACTGGTCCAATCCTAAACCCAAGCAAATTCATAATCCAACCTTGCGGTTTATGTTCTTTTGGATTGCAATCACCCTCTTCCCTAGGACTGATATATCCAGAATAGGTCTTAAAGAGATGCAACTCATGTATGTCATGGCTAATAAAATCAAGTTTGCCGCTGTTAAAATGCTAGTACACTTTTGGGAGAACTCTGTTGTTCAAGAAGCACCCATAGGCTTTACTTCATTCATAACTAGAATTGCTGAAACCTTGGGTTTACTTGAGGGGAATATTTATGAGTTTATGCCTACGGAGAGACCAATTATTCTTGAAGAGATGTTTATCCGAGTTGGTCTAATCAAAAGAGATCCAAGAGGTGCGCTTAAGACGACCTATGGGACTGATGCATTCGAAGTCTCTCTCCCTAATGAGAGGCTTTGGTTGTAGAATGTCTCATCACTAACCCTGGACAGAAGGGGAAGACCTTGTCCTATTGCAGGGACGGATAGAATGACGAGAGCACGAACCCGTGCTGCTCAGGAGCAAGCTGGCCCCTCTCATGCTGCACACAATGAGGAAGAGGAGGTGAGCTCTTCCCACACGGGAGCACCTCCTCACTCCAGGACACCTTCCTGGGCACACACTCCTCGCCCTCGCAGAGGGAGACGTCAGCCGCCGACCGAGATCAAAGCACTCACCCAGGAGGTGGAGAACCTCCACATCGAGCAGCAGGCCACGTTGCAAATCATGCAACAGAACTTGGACATGGTTCAAGGCATCCACACGGAGGAAGAGCACCGCTGGGACCAGTGGAATGCCTGGTTTCCACCACAGTGAGCAAGAGACAAGCTTGGGGGAGATCCTCTCCCCCACTAAGGTAAGTTCATTCAAGGTATGTTTCCAATCCCCCTCATTTAATTCTTGTCTTTTTGCACTTTAGTTATTGATTTATCGCTTATAAAAAAAACTAAAAATTTAAAAATCCAAAAAAAATATTTACTTGCTTTATTTCCCTTTTGTACATATGCTTCATGTGTGCTAGTCTTTCTATGGAAATGATGATGAAATTGCTAGTTAATGTTTCTCTAGTGCTTGTTTACAACTTAGCACTTCTCTAAGTCCTGGATTACTTGGCACCTTTAACCATCATGAACTTGATCACTTAGTGGGTTGCAAGTGCTAATACAAAGTCTAAGTTGTTGTGAGATATGAGATAGTTAAGATAGGAGCTCTACTCTAATGTTCCAAGCACGCATGATTGCCAGAGAATTCCTTTTAAAATGAATGAAAAACTTAATTGTTCCTCAATGGTGTTGAAATTCCTACCACGGCCATAAATACCTTGATATATCCAAAAGCCTTCTACATAAGCTACTTGCTTGCATTGAGTTTGGTTAAGACTTGTAGAACCTTTGTTAGAGGTTTGTCGTGGCCCTAAGATCAAGATTCACAGATCACCAAATATGTTGCTACTAATCCGGAAGTACGCAGCCATGCTACTCCTACCCTGGGGGTACGCATCTTACTACCATCATTTATGCTACTCCTATCCTAGGAGTACACATCTCACCATTCATCATTATGCTACTCCTACACTGGGAATACGCATCATCATCCATACCACCATTCTTGTGTTGCTTCTACACTGGAAGTACGCACCTTCACCATTTTTATCCTATAGGTTGCTCCATGCTCCAAAGTTAGAAAATTCTCTCAGTTATCATTTGTTAGGTGAGACACATCTCATAAAGGCTAGGCATCTATTGAAAAAAAAGAGAAAGAAAAGAAAGAGCTAGCCTTGTCTCAATAGAAGTAGAAAGAGAGAGAGCATCAAATGAAGGAGCAACCTCATCCACCATACATCCACCTTTCTCTCATTACCTTACCATCCATTCCATTCATCCATTCCATTTTACATCTTGATCTAAGGGTATGATGAGTCTCTTCTGTGGTCCAAGATCTCATTCTTTCTTAACTAAGACAACATATGCCATGCAAATATGCTATTCCTTGACATACCTACTTAAGCTCCATATAAAGCCTTATTAGAGGTAGGATGTCTTTGAAAGGCAAACACATGCTGTGCCTTAGTAAGGATTCATACAACACTTGAGTGACTTGAGAGAAACCATTTGAGGAACATTAAGACTTCTCTTGAAAAACTTATCAAAAACCTCTGGCCTGAAACTTGCTAAAAGAATGAGAAAAGTAGATGCTCTAGTCAAAATTGTTCTGTCTTCCAACATCTCAAGGCTGAGTTAATGCCATAAGCCCCATGGGTGCTAGAGTAATATGGGTGTGTTAACATTGCTAAATTTTCCATTCAAGGAGAAGTTCTTTGTTGTGCACTTAGTACTATTGAGATGTTAACTTAGTAATGATACGAGATCCAATCGAACCAAGTTTTGATCGTTTGCTCGGGACGAGCAAAGGTTAAGCTTGGGGATCTTGTTGACGGGAATAAAGACCAGTTTTGGTACACTCGAAACACGTCAACAAGTCCTTGATAGAAGGAAGATAAGCATCACATGAGCATATTTATCACTAATAAAGTTCCACTTGTATTCTTAGCTTGTGAAATGCAGGAAAGCTGGAAATAGGCCCTGTGAGACCGAAACCCAAGTCTACTGACCTGATTCTGGTCTCACCAGGATCTGACCACCAAGCAGGGTCCCTGATATTCTACAGGAGAGCCTGATCCTGGATCCAAATGTACCACAACTCAACATTCCACCCCATTGGTACATTGGACCAAGGATCCACATAGAAGCAAGCAAGATATCAAGTGAATCCAACTTCGGACAAGACTACACGTGACAAGCCAGGACAGCACCAGGAAGCTACCAGGTGGGCCAGGGGCCCAGTGCCAGGTCGGTCGACCAACATTTGGTGGCCTGACACCTTGGCACTGCTCCCACTGCCACCTGGACCTTCTAGAAGGGGAGTGGGACCCACAGTCAGCCAACCCCTCGGTCGGCCCGACCGCAAGTGGGCCCCACTCAAGGTCGGTTTGCTTCCACCGCCTTCCGCATGACTCCCACGTGTCCTACACCGAGAGACGTCCATTCAAGTCGGTGGGAAGGTCGGTTTGATCCAACGGAGCATGGCGGAGAGCACACGGATCGCGACGTGGCGCGGAGTAACCCCTACTCCACCTCCACTATAAATACCCCCTAGTCCCTCATTGTAAAGTGTCCCCAAGTAGTTCACAATAGTGTTCTCAAGCTCAAGCTCTCTTGGGAGATCAAGAGTAGTGTAGTCTAGTCTGGAGTGGGAGTTAGAGTCGAGTCGAGCGAAGCTCGGGTCTCCGGAGTCGTCTTATGGAGAATCTGGTATAGCTCTTGTACCTTAATTTTGAAGTACTTTCCTTATATTAATATAGTCTTGCCTTACTTTATTAAGTATTTACTTTGAGTACTTTACTTTCAGTATTTACTTAGTGCACTGCTATACTAGTGTAGTAGTGTTGTGTCTTAGTCTCATTAGTGTAGAGTCTGAACTAGTTTAGTGTCTAGATCCTTTGTGTGTGTTTCACTACCAACTGGGGCTGAGGTTACGTACGTGGTAGTCAGAGTCTTAAGACTAGATTAGGCGAGGTGCTTAGGCTAGTGCTTAATAGTGGATGCACCCTATCGTTGATTGGTATATCCATTCACTTTCCGACGTATATTAGCGGGGGCGATTGTGACAGAACGCAGACCCCCAGTTGGCTCTATTTGCATCAGGGATAGGCAGCAGGGCATCCATAAGCCAAAGGTCCGCTGGAACAGGGGATGAACCCTCCTATTTGTCAGCCGACTTCCCCTATCACACAGATTGTCTAGGCATTAGTTTAGTTAAGTCATTACACTAGTAAGAATAGAACACATGAGTATAGTTAGATACATAGAAGTCCTTACTCACTCGTTGTCCTCCCACCTAGCTAGCTACCTACTAGTTACCTTTAGTCTATCACCCATATCAACACTTACCCCTTTATCAATATCAATAGCTTAGATTGAGTAGAACCACCACGGGTATCCATCACCCATTTGCTAGAGAGTCTTAATCCGCTTCCCGTGAGCGAACTACAAATTTGACACCGGAATACTCACCCAGTTGAAGTGCTACAGCGGTATCTGTGCGCTTGCAGAGTTACCCTTGGTCAGTCTTACGTTGTCGCTAGAATCTAGCTTTGCTTAGTATTCTTAGGCTGTTGCCGGAGGAGGAATTGTGACACCCACTCTCTGGTGGTAGTTCAGGTTTGCAGTAGGCTTAGCTACCAGACGCCAGTCGTATTTATCTATTTCTAGTGATTGCGCTAAGATTTGCCAACTATGAGGTTAGCTTCCATGCTCCGCTCCCGTCCGAGATGGAATTTCGGCAGCATCTCCCCACTGTTCTCCTGATACATGTCCCGACTGGGAGAGTGTGTATCCGGAGAACAACGGTGTATCCGGAGAACAACGGGGAGGGGCTGCCGAAACTCTGACTTGGACGGGGGCGGAACAAGGAAGCTAACCCATCTACGCATCCTTGGGCTGTCCAAAAAACGTGGACAATCCGAAAGAGACACCGTCGCAGATATGCACTGATCCGCATACCAACGACCGTGAATCCCTTTCAGACGGGAGACGCCTAACTCGGTTACGCAATGTACTTACAACAACTATCAGACACAGATGTGATTTATACTTAGGGTGGTGGCACAGAGGCGGGTACCGGGCCGGTGGAGAGTCGACGTGGTGCAAGAAGACCCACAATGCCCACAAAGAAGTTCGTCATCACCGAGTACCCCCACAGGTCCTCCTCCTACAAAAAGAGAAAAAAAGATTAGTATCCACTCAAAATTTCGGCAGCACCTCCCCTGCATGGGGAGGTTCCAAAACCTGCAAAAAACATGGCACGAAGGCCAACAACCACCACGGCACGAAGGCCGATAAGCATAGCGGCATGAAGGTCGACATCACAACGGCACGAAGGCTGACAAGAAGAGAAGGGTTCATATACCTTGCTATCATTGCCGAATCGTGCCGTGGTTGTTGTTGGCCTTCGTGCCATGTTTTTGCAGGTTTTGGAACCTCCCCGTGCAGGGGAGGTGCTGCCGAAATTTTGAGTGGATACTAATCTTTTTTTCTCTTTTTGTAGGAGGAGGACCTGTGGGAGGTACTCGGTGACGACGATCTTCTTCGTGGGCGTTGCGGGTCTTCTTGCACCGCGTCGACTCTCCACCAGCCCGCTACCCGCCTCTGCATCGCCACCCTAAGTATAAATCATCTCCGTGCCTTATAGTTGTTGTAAGTACATTGCGTAACCGAGTTAGGCGTCTCCCGTCTGAAAGGGATTCGCGGTCGTTGGTATGTGGATCAGTGCATATCTGTGACGGTGTCTCTTTTGGATTGTCCACATTTTTTGGACAGCATGAGGTTGCGTAGAGGGGTTAGCTTCAATGTTCCGCCCTCGTCCGAGTCGGAGTTTCGGCAGCCCCTCCCCGTTGTTCTCCGGATACACACTCTCCCAGTCAAGACGTGTATCGGGAGAACAGCGAGGAGGTGCTGCCGAAATTCCGTCTCGGACGGGAGCGGAGCATGGAAGCTAACCTCATCTATGCATCCTCGGGTGGGATTAGGACTTATCCTTCACCTATTAGATGGTAGGAACGCCTTGTAGATGCAGCTCTTGTTTCTATTACTCACTTACGTTGGTGCATGATAGAGGATGGCTGACCGTGAGTGGATGTACACGGGGTTCAAAGACCATACAGAGGAATGGGTAAAGGGGACCAATCACTTCCTAGAGCAAGCATTTGGCCCATCTGCTAAAGGGTCGATTCGGGTGTGGTGTCCCTGTGCCAAGTGTAAGAACGAGACAAGGAAAGAGAGGCGGCCGATGTACCATGATATTTGGAAGTACGGATACGTTCCAAACTACACCCGCTGGATCCTCCATGGGGAACGCAAACGGCTTAGGGAAGCGGTGGTGATACCGGACCTCGAGGGGTTTGATGCAGATGCCGGAATGGCAGACTTGCTGGCAGACGTTGACGCCGTTGAAGGAATGGAGGTGGAGGAACAAGATCCAGAGGACACCGCAAAGGCGTACTACGCCATGATGGAGGCGGCACAGCAGCCCCTTCACGTGAACACCCATATTTCTAAATTGGATGCCATTTCACGCCTAATAGGGTTGAAGTCGTCACTGGGCATCAGTCGAGAAGGTTTTGATCTCGTGTTGGCAAGGGTTGGTGGACTGCTTCCAGCACTTCATGTGTTGCCGAAGAGCATGTACGAGTCACAGAGGCTCCTTCGAGCACTCAAGATGCCGTATGACCCGATCCAAGCTTGTAAGAACGGGTGTGTCCTGTTCCGGGGAGACGAAGAGATAGCAACACATTGTCCGAAGTGCAAAGCCTCTAGATACATGGAGGTAGAAGGTAGTGATGTTAGTAAGAAATAGTCTAAGATCCCCGAAATGGTGATACGGCTCCTTCCTGTACTATCGAGGCTGCAACGGCAGTACATGACAGAGGAGTCAGCGAAACATATGACGTGGCACAAGAATGGCAAAAGATACAGTGACAAGATGCAGCACCCAACGAATGGTGATGCATGGAAGCACTTCGATGCCATGAATCCTGAAAAGGCCATGGAGGCTTGGAATGTACGCGTAGCACTGGCAACAGATGAGTTCAACCCGTTTGGAATGAGTGCGGCCCGTACACTTGTTGGCCCGTGTTCGTGATCCCCTTGAATCTTCCCCCCGGCATCAGGTTCGAACCCAAGAACGTGTTCTTGACACTGATAATACCTGGACACCCGGGCAGCAATATGGGTGTGTTCATGCAGCCAGTGTGGGATGAATTGCACAAAGCATGGGAAGAGGGGGTACTGACGTACGACCGAGCTACAAAGACGAACTTCACGATGCATGTGTGGTACCAGTACTCAATGCATGACTTCCTGGCGTATGGCTTATTCAGCGCGTGGTGTGTTCACGGGAAGTTCCCTTGCCCAACATGCAAGGCAGATGTGATGTTCCTGGGCGGCCAAGGGTGGCAAGTATTCTTCTTTCGACAAACATCATCAATTCCTAGAGGAGTACCATGAACTGAGACGAGATAAAAAGCACTTCACAAAAGGTGTTCAAGTCACCGGCCCCATCCCTCGGGAAAAGAGCCCAGCTGACATCCTTGCACAGATAGAGGCTCTTGAAATTGATAATGTGAATGGTGGTTTTAAAGGATATGGTACCGACCACATGTGGACTCATATCTCAAGCTTGACTAGGCTCCCCTACTACAAGGACCTTCTTCTTCCACACAACATCGATGTAATGCACACAGAAAAGAATGTCGCCGAGGCACTCTGGGAAACACTCATGGAGATTGGCAAGAAGTCAAAGGACAACGTTAAGGCTAGACTGGACATTGAAATGATTTGCGATAGACCACATCTAGTGATGAAGACCCCTGCACCAGGCAAGAGATGGAAGAAGGGCCCGGCCGATTACATCCTGAAGAGGCCACATAGGAAGAAAGCACTGGAGTGGATGAAGAAGCTAAGGTTCCCTGATGGGTATGCGGCGAATCTGAGCAGGGTAGTGAACTTGCAGACTGGCAAAGTCTTAGGGTGTGTTTGGAAACGAGCTGTAGGGGGCCAGGCCGGTCGACCAGGCCGTGGCCAGCCATGGCCAGCCAGAGCCATCCTCCCAGGCTGCAAGGCCACATGTTTGGTGTGAAGCCAAACTCAGCCTGGCCCAAGGGAGATTGGTGTTTGTTTGGTGGCACAAGCGCATATGGATACCTTGCAATGAGAATATGGTAACGTTACCACCTCACCCTCTCCCTTCTCTTCTATAGGACATTTCATCGAAAACTTTATTAGCGTTACCTAAGCAACTTCACCGGTGGCCAGCTAGCTACTTCGCCACCCTGTACCCAACGCTCTCTTTGCAGCCCACGGCCTCCTGCCGTCACGGTCACCGGAGGAGAGGGGGAGGGGATGTCCCCGCGAGCGTGCAGCCTTGGAGCTCGAGGAAAGGGCACGCCACATCGGGCTCACCCACCGTCTCTCCGTCCGGGTGCAGTAGCACATCGTCGAGCATGACCCCCCGCTCTCGTGACGCTGACGGGGGCGTGCGCAGGCGGCTCCTTGGGACACCGCCGCAACGGATCGACTGCACCGGCAACAATTTGTCCCGCCGCCGTCGATCTCGAGGCCGCCGCCGCTGCGGCTCGAGCTCGCGCTTGTCAATGTGGGAGAGAAATTGGGGAATCGGGCTTGCACCACACCACTCGCACCACTTCGCCGGCGCGGCTGTGGCCGTCCGACTACCCTCTACGGCAATCTGCCCCCAAACGATGGCTCGTCCTTCCCGGCGCGTCTTCTTCCCCAACAGCAGCGCGACGACCATGGCCGTCCTCCTTCCCGGTGAAGTCGCGTCTCTTCAGGCGACCTTGGCTGGCACAGGCTCCCTATGCGCGCATAGGCCCACGCGGGGGAAGGTGCGGCGACGCCGCCATCGCGGTCACAGAGGAGCGGTGGAAGGGGAAACGGGCAAACGGCAGAGGTGAGGGAGTCGGGATGGATGGGAGGTGACCCAACTCACTTGCCTGGGCCTCCATCAGCTCACTCCTGGCCCGTGCTGGCCTGGCTCTGGAAAAATGAACCCCCCCACCCTTTTTCCAGAGCCATGAGAGAGTGTGTTTTTTGGCCCGTGGTGGCCTGGCTCGTGAGTGGGCCCAGTGTCGCAAACACAAGCCACTGCAGCCCGGGAGCGCGAGCCATCCTCCTGGGCCGACAACAAACACACCCTTAGGGATGAAGAGTCATGACTTCCACATCTGGATTGAGCGGATCCTTCCTGCGATGACCCGGGGATACCTCCCCGAGCCTGGCCCGTCTACTCCACCCGTGCCCCCTCTTCATTTCACTTGGGCCGAGGCCCACAGCTGGGCCCAAGAGACATGGTCAAGGGTCCAGCTCCTACTAGGGTATTTTATGACATTGGGGGTTGTCATATTTGATAAAACATTTAGTGACAGTCTACCATCGTCACATAAAAATTGTGTGAATCATCACAAAAACCAAACCATCAATTGGCTACTGGCGCATGACAATTTGTGATGAAGCTTGGTACCTTTATGTGACATAAGAAACGTCATCGTCATAAATAGTTCCGGTTCCCATCAATTTATGACACCAAATATTTTTTTGTGTCATATTATGGTACATTATATGACAGAATCAGGCCCCGTCATGAGGAATTTTGTCATAAAAAGACAGATTTCTTGTAGTGCCTGGCAGAAGATAAGTAAGGACCAAGCCCGGGAGTTGTTTTGTCAGAAGGAGACCGACCTCACCGAGGAGCAGTACATGCAGGTAATTAAGTAGGAAACATCCGTTATGATGGCTTACATGACACATTCCATTCATTATCTGTAATATCAAAAACTTGAATGTCATGCAGATGCCTCTGGGCTGGGGCAGCCCGCACGAGAACTGCTGGCGTGAAATTGTCAGAGGGTGGCGTACGCCGGAGGCGTATGCGGATCGCAGAAGACGTCGGGCGAAACGCAAGGCGGAGCTCGACCGGTCAGGGGTCTCACACCACCAAGGGAACCAGAACCTGCCAGAGTTCATGGACACATGGGTATGCTTCTGTTAATGCATTTGTCATAGCTCGACAAGCTCACCAAGTACACCGCCATAGCTCGAGAGCGCCATGGCGACACCTACGACCCCGCCACCACGCCCCTGGACACTGACCTCCTGATGAGGATTGGAGGAGGGAAGCAGCACGGCCGATACTACTTGGCCAACAGCGCCTTCGACCCGTCCTCTGTTGAGACGCTGACCGAGATCCGCAGGAAAGACCGGGCAAGGGGGGCGGATCGCAGATCCCCATAGTGCCTCGGCAGCCGAGCAGCGCGCAGATGATCACGAATCTTTAGGTAAATGGAGTTTCATTCGTCGTTCAATTGTTTCACGCATGATGTAGCTTGCCTTCAAACAACATCAACCATGCTGGTGTAATATTGCAGGCCATGATCGAGGAGATGTAGGCCAGGGAGGCGCAGCGAGAGGCGGCCATTGAGGCGAGGCTTGACGCGAGGCTTGCGGAGCGGGATTGGGCCCACCAGGAGCAGGTGGTGGCACTGACAGTGCACTACCATCGTCAGTTGGCCACGATGTCAGGACACTTCTGGGCCCAGATCCCGGGAATGGAGGAGCCTCCTGCCTCGATCTACGCTCCACCATCGATAGTTCCACTGCCTGGTGTACTGCCTCTTCCTGGACCTGGTCGGGTGAGTACAATGCCTATCGCTTTAGCTTGTCGCGTCAGTTGGGCTTCGTGCCCATGTTTGGTGGTTGTTGGCCTTCGTGCCCATCTTTGGCCTTCGTGCCATGTTTTTTGCAGGTTTTGGAACCTCCCCGTGCAGGGGAGGTGCTGCCAAAATTTTGCAGGGGAGTTGTACTAATTACATCACTTGTTCTTTGTGCAGGCACCGTCGGCGAGTTTGAACCCGACTCCAAGTGCTAGCCCTCCACTGGGAGCTTCTCCACAGGGTCCTTCTCCACCGCTCGGCTGGACACCTTACCAGAGCTTCCCCACGCAGCCGTACGTTTGGCCTCCTCCACCGCCGCAGGGGTACTCGTGGCCGCAGCACGCGCACTTCGGGCCTGCCGCCTTCCCTCCACAGCAGGGGCACTACATGCCTGCCGTGTTCCCTCCGCAGCAGCAGGGCTACTGGAACTACGGCACGGCCCAGCAGGGAGGTTGGTCTCCGTGGGAGCAAGATGGTGGGGGCTTTGGGACCCCTAGGGACGGCGCCTCGAGCTAGGTACTTCGCCTTGTAGCTTGTGAGACACGTATGGATGACTATTAACAAGTATGGATGACTTGTCGCTTGTGTATGGATGACTCGGATATGTTTGGATTCTTTTGGACATGTATCGATGCAGCAATGTGCTTAAAATCGTATTTTGTTGCTATATATGTGGGTTATATGCTATATATGTGGGTTATATGATATATATGTGATGTATGTGTTCAAATGTCATTAAATGCAAAGAAAACAGAAAAAAAAGAAAAAAAATTCCAGGTTTGCCGATGGCTAGCCGTCGGCAAACCCGGGATTATGCGTCAACAAATCCCCGGGTTTGCCGATGGCCAAGGCCATCGGCAACCGACCATAAGTTTGCCGACGGCAAAGATTTTTTTATTTTTTTGAAAATTTTTGGCGATGGCCTCGGCCGTCGGCAAACTTTTGCCGACGGCCGAGGCCATCGCCAAAAAATTTCAAAAAAAAATAAAAAAATCTTTATCGATGGCCGCGCCCACGTCGCCCATCGGCAAAGCCGCCGTCGGCCGACGGCGCGTCGGCCGACGTGGCGTGCTTTTGCCGATGGCCCACGTGGCCATCGGCAAAGGTTTGCCGATGGCTCGACACGTGGCCATCGGCAAACCCGGCTTTGCCGGTAAATTTTTTGCCGACGGGGCTTTGTCGATGGCCACGTCGGATTGCCATCGGCAAACCCTTTGCCGATGGCAATCCGGGCTTTGCCGATGGCGGCCGGCCATCGGCAAAGCCGCCGGATCCGGTAGTGACTAAAGCATCTCTAACAGTCTTTTTGAACCCACTATCATTTTTTTGATGGAAGCCATCTGGCGCACTTTATTCATTTGGAAACATAGTTACATCATTCACCAGAGCTTCTAAGATGAACCTAGGGGTTCATCGACCCATTACAGGATAGTTTTTCCTTCATAGCCTCTCTCGCTAACTCATGTGCTACTATATTTGCCTCCCGATTACAGTGTTCAATCGAGATTGAAATAAAATCTAACCATAACAGATTGCATTCTTCATAAATTGGGGCACTAATCGTTGCTAAAATGCCACCTTGCCTCATTGTATCCACTACCTCCGTACAATCTGACTGGATCCTGATGCGGTTGCACCCCATCAATTGTGCCAATAGAAGGCCTTCCCGTAGAGCACAGACCTCTGCCGTGGCTGCATCTGCCATATTCTCGAAGTAGTTTACCTTTGCACCCAAGAACGCCTCAGTATGATCTCTGACAATCGCACCTGAGCTCCCTGTGCTTGTTTCAGGCATATAGCTTGCATCAACATTTAGCAACAACTCACCTTCGGGTGGTCTTTCCCAACCTCCTTTCTTTTTGTTGATCGTCCTTTTCTACTTAGCTGACCGCTGGTAGTTTGTTGTCAGTGTAGCAATTGATAATGCCGCTCTTGTCGGATTTTGGACAGTCTCCCCATGCACTAGCTTCCGGCGCTCCCACCAGATGTACCATCCTCCAGTTAAGATTAATTCAGCTAGGCCAATCTAGTTTAGCTCCTCTACCTGCCTAGGCATCATGATCATGTCAGCAACTATGAGAGATCCCAATTGGTGAATAGACAATGCCCTGTTGATTTGTTCTGAAACCCCCAGAATGTCCCATATTTCTTTTGCTCGATTGCAGGTGAATAGCACATGCTTGATATCTTCGCAACTTGAATGGCACGATGGACAGCTGCTGGAATTCTCAATATGCCGATTTGCGAGAATGCCTTTACATGGGATTAATCCATGTAATACCCTCCAACCAAAGATTTTGATTTTTGCAGGTACCATCAATTTCCATAGTTGGGTCCATACCTGTTCATCCCCACTGCCACCAGCCTGTTCATTGGCCATATTATCCCTGAACTTGTGCTTCCATTGCAGGTGATTAGCTGATCCCACTGTAAAGAAGCTATTCTTTGTATATTGCCAAGCAACCACATCCTCTCTCCCATGTCTGACCGGGATTTGTAGAATTCTGGCCGCATCAATTTCCCAGAACAGTGACTTCACTAGATCAACATCCCATCTACCCGTTATTGGATCGATGAGCTCATCCACTCCTGTAACCAGATTATTACCACGTGGTGTGATAATTTTCATATTATGGCTTGATGGGATCCAATTGTCCACCCATATCTTAATCTGGGTTCCATCCCCTACTCTCCATATACAACCACTTTTAAAACACTCCAGACCTGCGAGAATACTTTGCCACGTGAAGGAACTTCCACTCTTCGGTTTTGCATTCAGTAATCTGCCATCTGGGTAATATTTAGCCCTCAATACTCTAGCACATAGCGAGTCCGGTTCTAGCAATAACCTCCAGACCTGCTTTGCCAAAAGAGCTATATTAAAGCTTTCAATATCTCTGAATCCCATACCTCCTCTATTTTTTGGAGTACACATCTTCCACCAAGCTTTCCAATGAATCCTTTTATGGTCTTCGTCATCGCCCCACCAAAATTGGGATATGGCATCATTTATCCCTTTGCAAATGTTTTTTGGGATTTTAAACACCATCATCGCAAATACCGGCACGGCTTGAGCAATAGACTTTATCAGGACTTCTTTTCCACCCATACTTAGTAGCTTTTCCTTCCATCCTCTTGTCTTTCCACGGACTCTATCCACTAGATACTGGAAGCAGTCACTTCTATCTGCCCCAACCAACGCAGGGAGACCCAAGTATTTATCAGTAAGTGATTCTATCATGATATTCAGTGATTGACATACCTCCGTCTTAGTCTCTACCCCTGTATTCGGACTGAAGAAAATGCTGGACTTAGCATCACTAACTTTTTATCCCGAGCTCGAACAGTATTTATCCAATATATTCTTCAGCACCTCTGCATTTTCCTTGTCTGCTTGCATAAGAATCAGGGAGTCGTTAGCAAATAGCAGATGTGACACCGCAGGAGCCTCTCTGCATACCGTGACCCCTTTTAACTCCCCTCTACTCTCAGCACCCTTCAATAAGCTTGATAAGCCTTCTGATACTAGGAGAAAGAGATAAGGAGACAAAGGGTCCCCTTGCCTTATTCCCCTCGTTGGTGTGAAGCATTCTGTCTCACTTGAGTTGACCCTCACCTTATATTTCACAGATTTAACACATGCCATAATTAACTTGATCCATCTTTGGTCAAATCCCATCTTCGACATAATCTTCTCAAGAAAACACCATTCCACTCTATCATATGCTTTCTCCATGTCAAGCTTGACCACACATAGGCCTTTTTTCCCTTGCTTCTTTTTTATCCTATGGATGCTTTCATAAGCCACCAGTATGTTATCAGTGATAAGTCTTCCAGGAACAAAAGCACTTTGATTTTCACTAATAACTTCTGGTAAAATTTCCCGGAGTCTATTTGCTAGCATCTTAGAGATCACTTTGTATACGACATTACAAAGACTTATTGGCCGAAATTGGGATACCATAGTTGGGTCATTTACCTTTGGAATTAACACAATAGTTGTGTCATTCCAGCCTTCTGGAATTTTTGCCAATGAAGTGGCTTCCAACACTTCTTTAACAAGATCATCCCCTAATAGCTCCCAGAATCTTTTATAGAAAACTGCATGCATTCCATCCGGGCCCGGAGCTTTGTAGTCCCCAATTTGAAATAGAGCCTTCTTGAATTCTTCAGGTGTGAACGGTGCCATTAGCAAAGTGTTCATCTCTGCTGTGACTGCACAGCTCACATCAGAAATAGCATTTGGGTAACCCATTATCATTTTACCTTCCAACTGTTTTTATCTTGTTTTGTACTTTGGGGAGCTAGCTCCGTTCTCTATTTTTGGCAAGCAATAAATTATGAATAGAGGATGGAAACATTTGGAGATACAGTTGAAGTTGTTAGAGTGTTTTTTTTACCACTAGACGTAAACAGACAAAATGCTGAGGTGGAGAAAAGGGAGAAGAGAGAGAAGTGGGTTATAGCTTTCTTGTATTAATTAATGATGAAGCGATAACCACTATATAGGTAGGCTGAGAGAAGACTATAAAAAACTTTACAATCAACTTGCTGGTTGTATTATTATCCTTACTCTAAAATCTCTATGTACATATATCTTAAAAATTTTGATTATCCAATCAGATATCTTACGTATACATATTTGAATGCCACGCTGTCTAACAAAACTATTCGAATATACATTTTTTGAACATTTAGGGGGTTTGGTTCGCACCTGATTTTATTGATTTATGGCACTGTTTACATGATTACGAGATGTACAATAAAGGAAACAGATGTAGATGTTGCACAAGTAGGTAGGAAGTAGGATAGTCCAGATTAGGACATCATTCTTTGATCTAAAAATATACACCAAGCATCAACCACCTTTTTATCTCTTTTTAGCATTCTTGCCCGTAGCCTCATTTTTTGCAAAATAGAAGAAGTTATGTCACGTTTGAGCCTCGCCACGGATCGGAAGTCAAAGCCGTTTCTTCGCTTCCAATAGTTGCATAGGAAACTTACCTGATGCCCAACTATTCGAATATAATTCATAGTATATGAAATCCAAGAAAATATTCAAATATCCACAAATAAAAGAGCTATGGATCAACACCAGCGGACAAGAAGGAGCGCAATCGCACCACTTGCACTATGGATGCACACTCGTGTAAGCGTACGTGCCCGCGAGTAGATTGGAGGCAGGATTTGAAAATTAATAGAGGGCGCATGTTCTTTGCATGGCAAGTTATTGTTAGACAGCAGCTTTAAAACAAGCTCCTCAGCAGTCCTCTACTACTTTATTCCACAAAAAAATCAGCATACTGTATGTTGTGACTTAAACACACCATACATATGGGCAACACTTGTCCTATATTTTAGGTACGTAATTTTTTATTTGATGTGCACGCAACATGTAGCTTTGTAATTTGTGAATTGTCTTTTGTGAGTTGTCCTTTTAATTATACAACTTGATTTCATTGTACTGATTGTGTAAGATTATTGCCTGAAACTCAAACACCTGCATTATAGCAACTCCGATTTTTGTCAAGCAAGCATGGATGGCTGACATCTGATAGGTTTAGTGCTTAGTTTGTTGGTCTCCTTTTTTCATTTTTCTTTTTTTTACTTTAATCTGAGCTCTTTAAATCTAGTAGACGGTTGAACTGTAATAATGGATTGGTTGAGTGCAAAACTTATGAAGTGGCCAGAATAAATTTATCCTTTTCTAAAAAGATGTGCAAGGTTATTATCTTTTTTCCATGTCTTAGCACGTATTTAATTACAAGGAAAATAATTACACGACACAGCGACGACAGAACTCTCCTACCCAAGATTACAAGCCACCAAACTGGTGGACAGAGCAAAATAGCAAGGAAAATGCGATGGGAAATAACCCACGACTCCATAACCCTCAACTCCTGAAAATTAGAGGGTGCATTATAGCAGGTTTAAAACAAGCAGTCCTCTACTTTATGCACAAATCGGCATCTATATAACACAAATACTTTAACTTAAACACACATACGACACATCGCAAGGTTGCATGCAAAGAGGAAGTATCTCAAATTGTTGTGAACAATATAATCATCTTTTGCAGCCACAATACCATGTTTGCCATGATCCTCAAGCTCACACAGATTTGCCAAGACAGCAGGCTACTCACCTCGTCCACTAATAACCTACACATCCGTCACCTCCTGGCTTTCTTACTCATCACCGTTGTAACTGTTAAGTATCCTACTAGACATCCAAGCACAGTGTACCTTGTTGAGTATGCTTGCTTCGGTCCAAACTCAAACTACCGAAGTGCCCCAGCCTCCTTGATAGAGAAGCTTCGCCTAGCAAATTTCCTTGACGATGATGGCATTTCCTTCCTAAGCAACATTTCTAAACGCTCCGGACTTGGTGACGAGACATGCCTCCCCTCTTCCCACCATTACATCCCTTCCGTTCATAGTTTTACCTTAGCTCGTATGGAGGCAGAGCAGGTCATCTTCACGGTCGTCGATGACCTATTTGCCAAGGCATCAGCCGAACCTAGTAAAATTGACATCCTGATTGTCAATTGCAGCCTCGTGACAATGATACCATCAATGACGGACATGATCATAAATAGATACGAGTTGCGTACCGATATACAAAATATGCAACTATCTGGGATGGGGTGCAGTGCAGGACTGACCGCCGTTGGGCTGGCAAGGAACCTCCTGCGAACCACGCCCAACGGTGCACATGCGCTGGTGGTATCTACTGAGATTTTTACTTGCAACTCCTACGCAGGGAAGAAGAGATCAATGCAGCTGACCAACATGCTGTTTCGCATGGGAGGCGCTGCCATTTTACTCTCGAATTCAAGGGCCAATGCTCGGTTTCACCTTCTGCACACCGTGCGGAAATCCACTGGTGCCCAGGATAGAGCATACCAGTGTGCTTTTCAAGAAGAAGACGACGAGGGGAACCTAGGGGTTAATTTGTCCAAGGATCTTGTGGCCATCGCTGGTGAGGCACTGAAGGCCAACATCACCAGAATAGCCCCTCTTCTGCTTCCGGTCTCTGAGCAGCTATCATTTTTGCTCTCCTCCATCGCACGAAAGGTGTTCATCATGAAGAAAACTACAGGGCAGTATGTTCCAAATTTCAGCTTGGCCGTCGAGCATTTCTGCATACATGCTGGTGGGAGAGCAGTGATTGACGCAGTGCAGCATAGTCTGAATCTATCAGATGAGCAGGTTGAGTCATCGAGGATGACACTGCATCATTTTGGAAACACATCTAGCAGCTCCGTATGGTATGAAATGGCATATTGTGAGGCCAAGCAGTCAATGAGAAAGGGAGATCGAGTTTGGATGATTGGATTTGGGGCTGGGTATGATTGCAATAGCACCGTGTAGAAGTGCATTCGACCAGCTTATAGTGCCGACTCAGCATGGGCAAACTGCATTCATCGTTACCCAATGGAAGTCCTAAAATAAATCCATCCTACTGCCATGAGTAAAGAGTAGGTACAGATGGACTAGCAAAATATGAATACATGAAACCATGAATCCTTTGAGGCATGTTCAATCACAATTACTAGATGCTTGGAGTAGGATCCGGTCTTAGGTATGTTCATCTCCAAAAGCACATTTGGTCTCCCTCTTTTTCCTTGTCCTCTCCTCAATAACAGCATGCATGCCTGTCTAAGTTGTGCATCGAGTTAATAAGTTACTCCAAGTTTGTATTCCAAATGAACATATTGGACCTCTTGACATTTTGATTTTTCTAAAGTGACTGGATTGTTTCCCGATCCACATTGCATATATGATTTTGTTGGCTATTTAGAGTGACCATAGCACCAATAGAGAGAAGATTTTCAAAAGTAAAATTACTACAATGACATCGAAAATTGATTAGGTTTTCTACAATAGCATTAGCTACAACATTACGAAAAAGGTTGCTTATAAAGATATTACCAAAAGATTTAGGAACGAATAGTAAATGGATGGCACATTTCATCTAAAATATACTAGCAGTTTAGTAATTAAGAGTTTTCTATATTTTTTTGGAAAAATGTAATCAAGAAATTATATTATTGACAAGATTAGCAAAAAAATATCTTTTTTATTTAACAAAAAATGGATTATATTTTTTATTTAATAACTATGTTCAAGAAATTATATCATTTTTAATAACTGAAATTATACTATATACTTTTATATATTACAGGATTACCTTTTTTTCTTTTAAAGTAGAGACTTGATTAAAATCTTTTCTTGTAACAGTGGGACCCTTCCAGTTATCTTTGCGTTCAAAACTCCAAGTTACCCTATTCATAGGGGAAACCATACACAATAATTAATCTTCAAACAAACTTGTCTTGGCAATTTTTTATCATGGCGGCCACACTAAACTTGCCATTCTTCCAAGCTAAAAACCTCAAACTTTCTATCATTCAAACCAACTAGAATACCTCCAGCAGTCCATACCGCTGGGAGACAGTGCCAATTAAAACCTTTATGAACATAGTTGAGTAAAGTGTCTTGAAACTTTTCATTTTTGGTTTCCTGAAAACCCACAAAATCTAACTAGTTGTCATTAACAAAATCAGTAACATGACCTTCTTTATTAAAGCCTCTAGTATTCCAAAATGCACCTCTCATTTTCAACCTTGTTTATATTATTTTGATCCTTGCCTCTAGAGACAATTTGTGCCCAAGAGCATTCAATTTCCACTCTATTTTCCTTAACAAGAGTATTCATCTTACTCAAAGGAGGATATTCCTGTAAAAAATCAACATTCAGATCATCTGGGAGGTTAACCTCCGGACTATTTTCCTCAAACCTCCTTCTATCAACTACTTTTTTTCTTTTAAACTATCAACAGTTTTATTAACAATCAAGGTATCAATACCCAAAGAAATATTCACACATTAAGCTTTACTGAGTAAAGTAGAATTGCTTTCAGAACCTGGCTCCAAATTTGTGGCTTTCTTCAATTCCTGAGCCCTCTGCATGACGGTCCTCAGGTGTCCTCCTTGCTCTGGGAATCCTCTGTATTGGTCCCCATCCTAGCTGCCTCTTCTGATTCTTCTTTGCTTCCTCCTCATACGCTAAGTTTCAAATACATATAATATTCTCACTAATCATAGACATCTACTTATGCACATCAAATACAGACTTTAGGAAAGAATACGGATGAAACTAGAAAGACTAATGATGTGGAAACTAGCACGTATGTATGTATAACTTAACTGTATTCAGTTCAGAACTGAAAGTCTGAAAGCAGTTTAGAACCACCTTTCAGAGACCAGCAAGCAAACACCTTGCGTGGATCAACCATCCAGAAATCCATGAGCGCTGCAACAACTGCAGCCGCCCCAACATGGCGAGAGTGCAAAGTTGAAACGCACGACAGAGTGGCGGAGGCGTCTTAGACCACGGTCGATGCTTGCGCGACGGTGATAGCTACTTCCTCAAATCAATCTCAGACGTGGCCCGCCAGCACCCTTCTCTCTCTCTCGGCATCTAGGCTTGAGATTGGGGAAGGTACAGGCCGTGCTGGAGCTTCTGCATCCAGGGAAGAATTCGCCCCTCTTCCCGTGCTTTCGCCTGGCGCAGCTAATCCACCCTCGACGACGCAGGCTCCCACAAGGCCACAACGGTACCGAAGGTCGACGTCAGCATGAGAACATTTCGGTTCTTAATTATTTCAGTTTGGGTCCGGTTGCAACCGATTTTCTTATATAGCAAAGGTTAATACAACAACAAAAAATATAGGTTTTAAAGAAAATTTATGCAACACTACCTCTAATTTAGATAATAATAATTGATAAGGGAACAATAGCAATATAGTAACACAAATACATGAAGTTTTAGCCTTAAAATCCTAAGGGGATGCAATATAAAAATAAAATCTATTATGAACAAAAAAAATGATAGTAGAGAACACAACAAACTATACTAGAAAATAATAAAATGGACTTCAATGTCTTTGTCCTTTTGATTGTTTATTTCTAGAAAAAAGTCAACACATTGTATCATAAATAATCATAAATTCAATTTATTTAATTAAAATTTTGACATAGACTGGATTGGACTTGACATGGGATCTTATTGGAGAAATTATAAGAACACAAATATGAAACACAGATTTGTTTTTTGTTTGGCTCCCACCTTCTTTTTTATAGAAAAAAACAAGTGGCTCCCACCTTCGACACTGTGCACTAGCAGTCCAACACTGGCGCACCATGAACATATATAATATAATTCTAAATGTTATAGAGTGGTTAAATGTATTTGTCAAAAATATGTAGTAGGGCCAAAAGGTCTGCTTGGGTTACGACCGACATTTGTCATGCCAAAATTTTAGTAAGCAAAAGTTTGGTAAAAACCCATAGATTTATCAAGATAAAGATGAGAAGTTAATCAGTTTTGATAGCAAATAATAATCAAAATAATGACTTATAAATATTTGGCTTCGTATTTCTTCGAAGCCAACAACCAATCGACCCCAAGTGACTTGGCCCCACGGCTAAGATCTGGATCCACCAATGCTTTTATGTTTTTCGATTTTTTTGTTTGTTTGCTTATTCAAATGTTAGTCTACACAAACATGGGCCTACTTGTTACAAACATTCGGTCCATGCCGAGTGAAGCCATGATATTGATATCCTTCAATCTGGCTCACCGTCACCGGTGGCGGACCTGGGAACTAAATTGAGCCTGGGCAAAGTAAGGATTAGCATGCCAAAATTAGCATATCCAAACACGTTGCATGCATTCTCCCGCTGAGGCTTGCACGCATGCTTGCAACGCGACCGGCGCCTGGCCTTGGGTGTTCATTCGCCACTAATGTTGCTGTAAAAAAAAACAGTCGCTAATGTTCTCCTCTTTGCTGCCCCGTTTTCCTGAACCACAGACGACCATCCAGCGCTCCAGCTGACTCACTCACACACACACAAAAAAAAAAAAAAAAAAAAAGAAAAAAAAAAAGAAACAGTCAGGACTCAGGACAGATGTGCCACTGCTGTAGCTGACACGATGCTGCTCCTCCTCGTCCACATTTCCGGACTTGGGCCGCGCCATGCCAGCAGGGCAGCCTCATTTCCTGCCTCGCCTTTAATAAGGCTTTAAACCTTCACCATACAGTGTGCACGTCTACAGGGAAGCCGGTGATCGTGCCCAAAATTTGTCGTGGAAACCGTACAAAGTCACTAGTCAGTCAGAATGCACCGTGCGGCACGGAATTTATCTCCTCGCACTTTCTACAAAGGGATCCGATATATCGATGCCTTTCCTTCCCTTGGCTTTAACCTCTTCAATCCGCACCGAGCTCCGCCAAAGAACGCCTATCCACATCATCTGAATTTTTTACCACGGTTAGATCTCAGATTCTACGGATAAGATTTACTGAATCGGCTTTTACTCGGAGCAGCTTTGTCCAGAAGCGGCTCCCATGGCTCGTTTCCACCAGCTTCCGCTTCAAAGCCAGCCCATTCAATATATATACCGGCTTCCGATTCTCTTCCCAGCTAAAAAAAAAAAAAAAAACTGGCCTTATCTCTTTCTCTCGTTGTCTTCTCCGCCTCCCCGACACGGACAGGGGCTGGGGCGACGACGCAAGGCGCGCAGCGGCGGTGGCGGCGGCGGCGGCCCTCCCCCTCCGCCTCTCCTCCTCCTCTCCCTCTCACCCCTTCCCTCGCGGAGCGGCGCGGCGCGTGGCGGCGGCGGGCGCGAGCGGGGTGCGGGGGCGGCGGGCCGCGAGCGGCGTGCCGGGGCGGCGGCTGCGGGCAGCGCGCCGGCGCGTGTGCCCTGCCGGCGGCCGTCCCCGCCCACGGAGCGGCGCGGGGCACGGCCCGGTGGCGGCCGCTGCGTCTTCCACTCGCGCCGCATCCTCTTAGCGCAGGCGGGTCTGCTCCACGAAACCCTAGCAACGTTGGCCTCACCGGCAACTGCGGCGTCCAGGCTCGGCGATTTGCTGTCACGCATCACCCAACGACGACTGCGGGGACAAAGCTCGCCGGTTTGTTACCGAGGAGCGCCACCAGGTACCCCATCCCTTCTCTTCACTGTTGTACGAAACTGAGGTCTGAAACTCTAGCATTAATCCATTTGTATTAGGAGCACCAGATCGCTGACCAAGAACATCGGACGTCCAAGCCTAGAATGTCTGCCATTCATCTTCCAATTCGACTTCCGTTCAGCAGCACCTGCAGCCTGATTTGTGCATATGGTGAGCACACTTGCATTTAGTTTCCGTGCCTTTGGAGGGTCATTTAGTGCTGATCTTGCCTTGGTTAAACATCCGAATAAAAGGTTTCATTTGCAATGATGAATTCATCTAGCGTTGCTGAGTTAGATACACGTTACTATGATTTAGAGATGCAAATCTCATTCCGCTGTGCCACTGCACTGCCCATTTTCAAATTAGGAGGTAGCAATAGTGAGAGGGACTTATTCTATATCAGTGATATAAAAATACAGTAGTTCCTTCACCGCAATTCCATTTAAATTATTTATATACACATATATAAAAATACATTAGTTTCTTGACTACAATTCCATCTAAATTATTTGTACATATATAAAAATATATTAGTTCCTAGAGGTTGACTCGATATATGGTTCATTTCCATTCCCTCGGGAAAATGTAAACAACTATTTTAACCAGATCCATGACAACCATGTCCATAGAAGGATTCACTTTGTAACTTCGAATGATGAGATTACAATGTCTGGTAAGCTTAAGTAGCCATGATTTTCTAAGGACATAGCCTCAAAAATATTACATGCACATGAAACTCATTTGTGAATGCCAATATAATTACAATTAATGTTACAAGCTCTTATTTCTGATTCAGGAAGTTTATATATATATTTTTGTCAACTTAGGCTTCTCTTTTTGACAACTTAGGCTTATATGAATGCTATCGATCTCTCTCTGTTCATTCAGCTATAACATCCAATTCTTTAATTTGAGCAGTGACATTTAGATCTTGCGTCATTTTCAGGAACTAGCTTCTGTAGGTAATTCTATTATCTTGCATCCGTCAATCTCTACTTGCCTAGATGCCTGTCCGTAGCTTCAGCATCACAGTGCTTGGATTTCTCCATTGCAAGTACGGCAGGAGTTACCAAGTGAGTTTGGTTCTTTCTCTGAATTTTAGTTGCTGCAAGCAATTCCATTTTTGTTTCAGCACAGCAGTGCTTGTGGTAATCCATAGAGGATCCGTGCTTGTGTTGATTGGCCAGAAAATTTGCTTCTTGGAACCGTGAATAACAAAAGCTTTCTTCCACTATCCATTGATGAAGTATTAAATTACTTTCTTTTAACTTAAGATATTTTATTCACGGTTGTGGGATTGCTGTTCAGTGCTCTTATGTTGGTCGAAGTGCAGACCCTCTGTTTGCTCACTCGCCTGAACTATTCTGTTTCATAGCTGTCAAAGATATTGTATTTATTCTATTTTGTTTTGTCCTGAGCTCATTGTTTACCCATATGCCTTTTTGAAACCTTGAACTTTGGTTACTAAGATTGTGTCAAAGTAATATGATTCCTCAAATACATGTTTGGCTCATACTATCTTTCTAAAAAAAAATGTTTGGCTCATACTGTTCGTTCTCCTAAATTATTGTACTCAAATCAAACTGTCTTTTTTCTTTAGGTGTGCCATCCATAACTAGGAATTGTTGTCCTTTTTTCTGGTGCTATGTTGGTTACAGAAGAGTGGAGGCTGAGTCATAGCAACAAAGGCCCTTCAGCCATGCAGTGTCTCAGAAACAAACAACCAGGTAAAGAGCTCCACCCAGGATGACTGCGATTTCCAGGTCATGTAACTTGCTTCAGTTTGCCAATAGTATGTTGCTCTTGTTCTTAAATTATTTAATGAGTGGGAAGTATCATATAGAACAATAAAAAGGATTTCACTCAGTATAGTTGCTTCCATCAAGTTTTTGGCTATTTTTGTTAGAACGACTTTTACTCTTTTTTGCGACATCATCACTCCATAAATGAATTTTGAGATAACATCATAACTTCAGTTACTTATTGCCCCCTAAAAGTGTAAATCTCTATGACAGATCTTTAGATGCAGTGCCTGATAAGTCCCTTATGTGGTATGCAACTTCAGTTAAAAGATGCAGTGCCCAGTAAGTCCCTTATATGGTTCCAGTTAGATGAACAATTGTTACCTATCCATAATTTGTTTTAGATCTGATTTACCCTGTATGAAGGAAAAAAATAAATCAGACTTATGTACCCACTGCAGCAGTTCGTGGAAAACAACATTACTTTTTTTTAACTTTTTATTATCGCTTCTTTATAGTTAATAACCTCAAAGCAACCAGTCCTCTACAAAAAATTATTATGACCTGTCATTAACACTTTTGCCCTCCCAATGATTGATCCTTCTTGGGAGTTCAGAAATAATTAGTCCTTTTTCTCGACTGTATGTTTTGCACTTTTGCTCCAATCAAATTTGAATGACTGGTCACTAAGGACATGTCTTTTGGAGGATGACACTCAAATTGGTGTTTCCATGCTGTTGCTACCACATGCATGTGTCACTATCTTTTAATAATGTACAGTGCCCATTTAGGCTATCTCGCCATCTTTTACCATATCAGTGAATATAGATCATGTTTTAGGACTGCATTTAGGCTGTGCTTATGAAAATATTAGTTTGAAATTGAATAGCTAGATACATAGGTCAACTAATGATAGTAGATTCAACAGTTTATAGCTTTGTTTAAATAACAGCCATAAAACTCTGCAGCTTAACATATGAAAAATTAGACGTCCTGTTTTTTACTTGGACAGTTCATTTGTTTTTTTTTCTTTGGCAGCTGTTTTCAGCTCGGACTTTGGAACTGTGCCGACTTGCTAAGGTTTTATTAAAGGAGCAAGGTGCTTAGTTATAAATGGACATGCTCCTTACCGCCAAGAACGATAAAAGGAAGGTAAGAATTTCCAAATTGTATATATTTCTTATTTTTTTTATGCTACTTAGGATCATCAGTCTACTACCTTTCTTATTTCAGCATGCCCTCACTTCCACAATAGAGTCCAATTGAAGGTTGTGTCATGGCTTAAACATACCACTTATAGTAATAGAACAACGCAATTCATGTTCAAATAAAATTTTCTTTGCTCCAAAATTATCGCTATGAAAAAGAGTAGACTGATCCCTATTAAATATCAACAATGTTTAGGTTTCTGATAATAGGTAACTTAGTTTTTATTGCCATTTTCATATGACCCTTGAATGCTTAGTGCAACAAATACATAAGTAGAGTGAGATCAAAGTTCACTAGAATTAAAATTACAGCGCCATTCTTTTTGTCAGATTTCTATCCACTATGTCATGGTACTGTAAAATTCATTTCTCCCTATTTTCTACCTCCTATGTACAGTGGTAAACCATGTGTCTCACCATCATAGATAACCAGTTTAGCACACCTTATGACATAGGAAAAGGTCACACCTTTCCTTATCCAGTTCGTTTGGTAGCCCCATATAAAAACAAAACTTTGTGTCATGATTTGCATAGTGATATGAACATGTTTGGTGAATCGTGAATCGTTTGAAGAGATTTAGTCAACAGTCACGGATGTTTTAAAAGAAAATATGTAATCCTTAGTAGAGCAGCGGTATTGTATAAATTGTTTGGGTTCCACTCCACCTTCCTTTATTTCAATGTTGCTAATTTTCACCCTTTTCATTTTTCCTTTTGATGTGGGACTATAATAACTGAGCATCATTTGTTTCTAATTCTTTCTTTCAGTTGGCAGCTTATGTGGACATGTAAGAAAGAGGCATCCCTGGGGTGATACTAAGTCAATCAAGGTTACAGAATAGTTGAAGTTGTTATATTTTTCCCCCTATATTTGTTCATGTGAACTTCACCATATGGCTTGCACTAAGTCACTACAATTTGGTTATGCTACAGTAGGAAATTGAGAAAGGACTTCTCGAAATTTTAGGTCCAAAAACAGAAGCAAATAATGCTAAACCAATGAAAAAGAAGAAGGAGAAGCCTGTTAAACTTGAGGTTTGTTGGCTGAAATTGCTTCAAGTTTAATATACGACTATTTAGTTATCATATAGTCATTATGGTTTCCAATGATATACAGGAAGAAAAGACTGCAGTAGCAGTTGCTACTCCTGACAAGGAAGTAAATCCCTACTCCATATTTCCTCAGCCAGAGGAAAACTTGAAGGTACCTTGACCATATCAAATTCCTACCATATTCGTCATTGTACGGAATACCTTAATTAGATAATTTTGACATTTGTTATTTTGGTGAGTTAGGTTCATACGTAAATATTTTCGGTGATGGAAGTATATGGAGACCACACAACACAAAGAGCATTTTAGAGACCCCAGTAGGGAGAAGGTATCTCGATTGACAAACATTGTGGATATGGAAGTGAATTGGCATTTTCTTTCCGGCCTTGTCTAAACTTAATATGTTCATTAATTATATACACTACTTTCTCTCGGTCACAAATTCATTGGGGCATTGGTGGCCTCATATACAATAATTAGTAATATGTATGCAAATATAGTATCTAAATAAAAAAAAGTATCTTCCATGATTAATCTGCTACCAATCTACCATCAGTCTTGTGCTACTAATGTATGCGAAATTATAACTATTGATGATGTTAAAGATTAAAAGGTCTTCACCCAAAGGCGAGACTTAAATGTATCTACATTTCGTGATCGAGAAGAAGGATTTTGCGATAAATTGTAAAGATAAGAATGTTGTTACTTTTAGTTGCCGCATCATTTCAGTTGGGTGAAATTTTTGTTTTACGCATGCTTTTCTTTTGTGCTAACTCAATTTTATTTCATTTACATGACTAGGAATCATAGTGATTCTTCCTCCAATTATGTTGAAGACAGATGAAGCTCAAAGTCCACTTCTTCTATAATATTTCTGCCCAAAGATTCTGTCAAGCTTTTCCACATCAACTGCAAGCGTAGTCATTATCGACAATATTTGTATGCCGAACCCCAACAGAAGCAGCAGTCCACTTGGTACTAATCTTATACAGAATTACTGTGTACCACTCTAGCTCTTTTGTACCCTAGGACCATCTCCGATGTACCAAAAATGTGATCAAGTACTATTAAAACATCCTACACTACATTCTGTTTTGTAAATTATTTCCTGCTATGCTACCTCTATGATAATGAAAGCCATTTATAAAATATAGTGGCTTCATACTTACCATATTACAAAATACTGTGGAATTTCATTGTCATCACTAATGATCCTCCATTGTTGGTTCCACATCTCTTCCTCCCAGGCGCGCGAGGGCGTGCCGTGCCACTAGTCTTTCTTGTGCTGCAATCCAAGACCAAAAGCCAAGAGCAGGCCAGCAACCTTTTCTCCCCGCGCCGCACCGCTGCCAAGTCTACTACTCTCCGGATCCCGTACGCCCGCCCACTCTGTGCTCCATCTATCCCACACGCAACGCAGTCGCCTCATAAAAAAAAAAAAAAAAAAAAACCCACACAACCGGCGTCTCTCCCTGTCCACTCGACGCCCGCCACGTGCCCCACTCGCGATTGGCCCACACAGCGCGCCGGTGCAGGCAGATCCGCCCACCGCCTCCGCCTGCCCGCCGATCCCCTCCCCCGCCCCATCCACTGACGCCGCGGGTCCACCTCTCGCGGCCCCACTGGCCAGCGAGAGTATCATCGCCACGGGCTGGTTTATATCTCTTCCACGCCTGCGTGCGGCCTCGGGATATTTTTCCGCCTATCTATAAACTCCGCTGCCCCGTGCGCTCTCGTCGTCTTCGCGAGCTCCAACCCCCAACCCCCAAGGCGAGGAGGCGACGAAACCCTCAAGCGGAGTTAGTCAGCGCGAGGAGGGAGGAGAGAGAGAGTGTGCCGACTGAGGCGGCGGCGGGCGAGATGAAGCTCAACGTCAAGACCCTCAAGGGCACCAGCTTCGAGATCGAGGCGACCGCCGATGCGTCGGTACGGCCCCCTCCTACCCTGTCCTTCTCGCTTCAATCCGGGCGATTCCGTGCAATTCTCGGCGGGTTCGCTCGATTCCGGTGCGGCTCGGTGCGATTCCGCGGCGGTCTGGTGCGGCGATTGCGTTGGCGGGCGGTGGTGGTAGTTCAGGGGCGTTGATCTGAATCTAGGGTTTTTGTTTTTTTGGGGGGCGTCCAGCCTGGCGGGCGGGTGAGGGGGGCCGCTGCGTTCTCGTTCTCTGAATTTAGAGCTCCAATTTCTCACACGGGACATAGTCTAGGGTTTGGGGTTGTCGATGGTTGGAGTTTGGGGATTGTGGTTATGGTGCGGCACAGTGTGTTCGTTCGAATCATCACAGTAATGTGGCGCGGTTGCTGTACAGACGGACGATTCAGCATGTCGTGGTGTTCGATTTATGTTACCCGGCAGTGTCTCTAGTCTTGCAGCATGCTCACTGGTTGTGCTTTCAGGTTGCTGAGGTGAAGAGGATCATCGAGACCACTCAGGGTCAGAGCACCTACCCGGCAGACCAGCAGATGCTCATATACCAGGGGAAGATTCTCAAGGATGAGACCACTTTGGAGGGCAACGGAGTCGCTGAGAACAGCTTCCTGGTTATAATGCTGTCCAAGGTATTTGATGCTCTCTGGTTTATCCCGTCAGCAATGCTCATATTTGAGTGTTTTAGTTTGTGATGAATCATGGTGAATGGATTGCTAGTAAAATGTTAGCTGTTATGTTTTATGCACTGCCTTATGGTGCTCATAAGTTATATGTGGTGGCTTGTTGTCTTGTTTAGTGCTCTAGATGGTGCAGTCATTTGCCTGAGAGTTGGCATTGTGACTGGTTTCTTTGATGATCTCCATGCAAATTGTAAAATTTCTTTGAATGTCTCGCAAAATGTTATTTGATCTCTCAGTTCTGTATATATATACCGACTGGATCTGTATTCCAGAATGCAAGTCTCATATTCAACATATACAGATTTGGATTTGGATTATTTCACCCCTTCCCTTTTCCAGTTTTTTCGTATTTACACTCCCATTTTGACTGCTGTTTTGTGAAATCCAATGACTATTGTCAACTGTTGACTGCATTTTTCAAATAAAATTCAACCTCTACTTGCCTGGGTGATGAATTGGTTGCTTTCAAGGTGATAATGACAACATAATATTCTGAACATTTCATGTTGAATTATGTGGATCTTTTCCTGCTTTGGGCCTAGCTTGAATTTAATTAATATTACTAAATAACAACGAAAATACAACCGAAATAACAACGAAAATACAACTGTCAAGAGTTTTGTGGAATTCGTGTGAAGATGACTTTTAACATCTTTCGTGACCCATTATGTATTTTATATTTTATTTTGAAACTTCAGTTATGATGAACACTGATTAATTTGTTTGTTTAATTAATTTGACATGCATAACATGAATTTTTGTAGGCTAAGGCATCGTCGAGTGGAGCTTCTACTGCTCCTGCTGCAAAAGCTCCTGCAACTCCGGTTAGTTTGGCATAATTGATATTGTTTTTGTATTTCTGTAGTGTTCTTCAGGGTTGCAATGAAAACATACTTGAGCTGTAAAACTGAATTGCATTCCAAATCTGTTCTGTCTTGTGTGGGATAGGATTTGGCATATTATTAGTGTTTTCATTTGTCTTGTGACTTGTACCCATACATGTTTATTGGTATACTTTGGCATATGAATTAGCAGATTTAGTTGTAGTTCCAGTCACCAAATGTATACATAAAGGCAAAAACAAAAGTGAGAGCAATGAGCAAACTGAATCCCTTTTTGGTACTTGTGTTTGAGCATGACCATGTATGTACATAATCAATTTAAGCTGTTGTTACATACTAACAAGTATGTGTTGTATAATACTTGTGAAATAATATTTTCTATTTTGTTTTGGCATTAGTGTTACCAACTGATTTCTTATGTTTTGGTCCCTTGTTAACTTCGCAATAGGCCCAACCTGCTGCACCAGCCCCTGTGGCTCCTGCTACATCAGTTGCAAGAACAACTGCAGAAGCTCCTGTTGCCACAGCTGAAACGTGAGCCATCTTTTCCCCTTCATCTTTTGTGGTGACCCTGTGGCTTCTCTTATGCAATTGTTACTGTCTTCCACAGGGCACCTCCAAGTGCACAGCCCCAGGCAGCTCCTGCTGCTACGGTTACATCGTAAGCTCCAGAACCTTTATAATCACTGACTGATCTGGGAACTAATAGACTGATATTCAAGCCTGTGCACCTTGGACATTTATTTTTAAGTTGTGGTGTACATGTGGATGGTATAATTTAAAATAGAACATAACCTTGTCATGAAGTATCCATAGGGAGCATATCTTGTGTAAAACTTGAAAAACTCCATGTAAAATTAAAAAAAAAAAAACTTGGAAAACTCTCCACTTATAGAAAAAGTTAGTATATGATGCCCACACAGAATTTCAAGACCAGACATCATGCCACCATTTGAGGGATGCAATAAATGCAGGGCTTAGAGGCATAATAAACTCATTATTATTCCACTGTTCATATTTATCAAACAGTTGGCTCTTGTATCCTGCAAATAGGATATGATTTTTGAGACCTTCTGGAAATTATTTTTGACAATCTGATCCCTTATTTTATGTATGTATATCTAAGGTTATTTCCTAAGGTTATTTCTGCTTATTATTATATTATTATAGACATCACATAGGATGGCTCATGCTTATACCCCTTGCAAGCCTACATTTTTTTTCTTTATTTCTTGATGTTATATCCTATATAGTTTAGTACATTAATTCTGCTCTTTCATGTGGTTGTTCTACAGTGGTGATGCTGATGTGTATAGTCAGGCTGCTTCAAACCTTGTATCTGGCAACAATCTAGAACAGACTATCCAACAAATTCTTGACATGGGTGGTGGTACTTGGGAACGTGATACAGTTATCCGTGCTCTACGTGCGGCATATAATAACCCTGAGAGAGCTATAGACTACCTATATTCTGTAAGATTCATCTTAATGAATTGTTTTACCATTTACCAACGCATGTGTTCAATTGTCTCTCATTTTCTAAAAAACCTGTACAATACCTTTTCTGGTATATTGTTCTTTTGTGAAAAGGTAAATTTTTCTTATATTGTAAAAAAGGTTAAACTTTGCAGGTGACAGCAATTATATGCATAATACATTTACTTAGGTTTTATGCTTACTCTGCAAAGGATGGCATACAAATTGTCACTGAAATTAATCTTGCTTTCCTGGTAGGGAATTCCTGAGAATGTGGAGGCTCCTCCTGTTGCCCGAGCACCTGCTGCTGGCCAACAAACAAATCAGCAGGCTCCACCTGCTCAGCCTGTTGCAGCTCCAGTGCAGCCATCTGCTGCCTCTGCAGGGCCTAATGCAAATCCTTTGAACCTTTTTCCTCAGGTATGTGCTGTCAAAGTAGGTGTGCACTTCAATGCTTTGACCTTTTTTTGTATGATATGTGAACAGCTACCCTTTTAGAAACTGTTCACATATTATATGTATGATCAATGCTGACATTTCCCCTTGTTGATGCATCATAATAATGCAAATGCATCTTATCCTTGGCAGTTCTAGTTAATGTTTGTCCTGAAAGTAATGTTCCCCTTCTTAATATTAATTCTTACCTGTTTTCTGATACTAAATTTCTGAAAAGGGTGTTCCAAGCGGTGGGGCCAATCCAGGTGTTGTTCCAGGTGCAGGATCTGGTGCCCTTGATGCCTTGCGACAGCTTCCACAGGTAGTAACTGTGCAGCTTCTTACATATAAATAAGTAAAATGAGCCTGTAATTTACGAACTATTATTTATCCTCTTCAGTTTCAAGCACTGCTTCAGCTGGTCCAGGCTAATCCTCAAATCTTACAGGTGCTTTTACCGTGTTATTGCTTAGTTTTTTTCTTGCCCTTTCATATTTTAATAATTTCACTTGGGTGTGATCAATGATTGATTGATTGTATGGTTTGTTGATTGGCAGCCAATGCTTCAAGAGCTAGGCAAACAAAACCCACAAATACTGCGGTTGATTCAGGAAAATCAAGCTGAGTTTCTCCGCTTAGTGAATGAAACCCCCGAGGGTGGTCCTGGAGGGTAAGCAAAACTACATAATTATGTTAACAAGTCATGAGTACAGAAATATTTACATTGTGCTGTGGTGAACCAGAAACATACTAGGGCAACTAGCAGCTGCTGTACCGCAAACGCTGACGGTTACACCAGAGGAACGGGCGGCTATCCAGCGGGTACATTTCATTTTATAAGTCATTATGTTATTTGCAGTTCTTTTGAACATTCTTTTTGTCTTGACCTGAAATTTTTATGTGTTTTTAGATAATTTGCTCATGTTGTAAATGAAAGTACACAGTTCCTTTGTTGGAACACAAATTTAATGGGCTAGGCAGGATGTAATTCTCAGACAAGAGATAACCATAGTACTTTTACATTATTCCTCTGCTTAGTATAATTGTACATTATTTCTGAAGTTGGGCCTCAGGACTTGTTCCTAATTTCTAGTGCTAGACACTAACCCTAAATACAAATTCTATTTTAAACTGCTATATATAATCCTACAACTCTAGATGTAGCTTCTATTCTACTTGTAGAACACAATTATCAAATTTATATATATGGATAGTGCAGCTTTGCCTTTAGTTTTCTGTTCTGTGACATAATTTGATAGGATCTATGGGTGAATATGGATGGACATGCAAATCTGCCTAGTTGGATAGATTGGTGCCCTATCAAGCTCTGTGGTGCTTGTCTGCCCCTGAACAAAGGCATTTTTTTATGCCAGCATACTCCCAACTCAGAGCTCTTGCTTGCTGTATTTTTTTCCTACTTACATTATTATATTCTTTTACAGCTTGAGGCAATGGGATTTAACCGTGAGCTTGTGCTGGAAGTTTTCTTTGCATGCAACAAGGACGAAGAGCTTGCGGCCAACTACCTCTTGGATCATGGCCATGAGTTTGACGAGCAGCAGCAGCAGCAATAGACTTTAGGTGGGTGATATGGTGGGGTGGATGGAGGAAACCGAGGCAGTTGCAGAACAGCAGAGTGTCGTTTTTATGCCCTCCGCCTGTTGGGAGATACCTGGGTCGTCTATGCTATGCTGCTGACTATCTTTTATTTCTCTATATGTGTTCGGAATGATTAAGTACATATTAATTCAATATGAAGTGTTACACCGTGTTTGATAGCCTGCTCGTAGTGCGTTTTTAGCCTGTTCGTAGTGCGTTTTGGCTTTTCTAGATTATTTTTAAAGCGTATCCAAAGATAAGGGGGAGTTGGTTTTGTACTTGTTTTAATTTATAAGTCGCTTTGATTTTTTTGATTTATTAGATATATTATTATATCTATATACATACTAGCAAAATGATTGAATGGATATTAAAAAAAGATATAATAGGCTTCCTGTATCGCGGGTGCTGTCCCTACTAGCAGCAACCATGAGTCCATGAGTTGAATATGCCTATGCATATCAAACGACAGACTTCGTAACATATAAGCTACTTGCCATTGAAGTAAATCGCCACATTATCCAATCTGAAAAGTAAATCGCCACATTATCCAATCTGAAGAACGAGTACAGAGACAAATTAGGTGCTTGGTTCCCATCTTGCACGCGAGGGCTTAATAAACTTATAAATTATTCAGTCACGAAAGCCTAGGACTGGCATCAGTTGCATAGTTGCATCACAACGAAGCTATAGAGCTATCGCATAGTAATGCATGGAAAAGTGAACGATGCATGGAAGTTGCAGAAACACAGCTCATGTCCTTTTCTTGGACACTGCTGTGCAGCTAGGTGTGGAGCCAGGCTACTCTGCAAGCCATTGATTTTTTTTTTTTTCGAGTTCAAGGTGGCCCCCGGCCTTATATTGATAAGACCACAGTTAAGCATTCATACATCAAGTTGCACCGCCAACAAAAACCCCACAGGCAACAAGTCTCAAAAGGAATAACATCGCCAATTACAGATTAACGAAACCACTTCCATCACCAAAGACAGCTACATCTTCCACGCTTCTTTCAGCTGTGTAAAGTTCAGCCACTTGCCAGCTTCATTAGCTTCCTTCAGGTTGGTTGTCAGCAAGTTTCCAGCTTCCTCAGTCATGACCGACGAGTTCCAATCACCCCCCGCCTGGAAGAGCATCCACTCAGCCTTGCTCTTGGACTGCTTCACCAGGTCAATCGCTGCGGCCTTGCTGCCACCTCCTTCAACTTGTTCAGGGCCGAGACAAAGTTCAAGGCTTGTTCCTTGGGGCACAAAGCAACCCAGATTTTGAGCATAGCTACTACCTTCTGTAGTAACACTCGACCATCCCTCCAACTCGATCCATGAAAACAAAACTCATTTCTTAGCTTGCACAGCCCCCACAGGGCAACAACACAAAATGAGTTTACAACTACAAATTTCTTACTACTTAGCCACTTAGCACCTACAGAGATGAAATCATTTCCAAGAGTAATACCAAATATTTCAGACAAAGCATCCCACAGATACTTAGCAACTGCACAGTCAAAGAACAGATGCTGAACTGTTTCAGCTTCATTACAGAACAAGTAATCAGGGTTTTCTACCTCTCTCCTAACAGCCAAGTTATCCCTAATCAGCAACTTATTTTTAGATAACAACCATAGGAAAAAATGAACACTACGGGGAACTTTTAGAGACCAAACTGCAGACACATACACTGGGGTGATGAAAGGTCACAATGGCTAGAGGGGAGGGGGGTGAATAGCCTAATAAAATTCTTGCAAAGCCACTAAACAACAATTTAGATAGCAAGGTGGCAAATGTGCAAAGCAAATGCTTCAACTAAGCTATGCAAGCCGTCCTACACAATGCAAGGCTACTCAATTCAATTGCACAACAACCACGGTGATTAAGCTACACAATGACGGTTCACCGGAAATCGAACAAGCAATTCTAACCCATAGGATTTAGTCTACACAAAGAGTGGTTCCCGGCCGACCACAACAAGCAATTCTAACCCACGCGATTTTAAGCTACACAAGTAGTGGTACGCGGCCAACCACACAAGCAATTCTACTTTGCGGGAATGTAAAGAGAGGATGAAGGTTTATACCGCCGCGTAGAGATGAGGATGGCCAATCACCGGCGTAGAAACCAATCACCTAGAGAAGCTCAAGCACAATCACAATGGAGGTCGAAGCCTCGGCAATCACAAATCAACACAATGATTTTTACCAAGGTTCACTTGCTTCCCGGCAAGCTACTCCTCGTTGTGGCGATGCACTTGCTTGGTGAGTTGCCTGCTCAATTGGCTCAATGCCAAAGACCCCGACGGGGAGCCGCAATCTCCACACAAGACAAGGATCCACAAGCCACGAGCAATCCACTAGAGTATCCTTTCGCGAATCTCTCGCGGGGAAGGATCAAGAACCCCTCACAAGAACCCGGTGTGGCCTCGAACAATCACCAAGTCGAGCTCACCACCACCCGCTGCTCCAAACCGCCTACGATGACAGGAATCACCGAAGAGTAACAAGAATCCGCAGCTCACTCGATGAACAAGTGCCTCTAGATGCAACTCTCAATGCAAAATACTTGCTCTCACTCAAATCTCTCTCAAGATTAGCAAAGGAATCAAAGAGATGAGTGGGGGAGTGTCTCTCTTGCTCAAAGTATGCTCAGCTATGAAGAAATGGCGAAGAGAACCTCCCCAAACCGACCACCCCTCTATTTATAGGCCAAGCACAAAATAGAGTCGTTGGGGGGGGGGGGGGGGTAGGGCTGCCACTTTCACTGCGCCGAACGCGTCTGGTCCAGGTCCGGCGCCTGCTTCCTCCGCGCGCAGTCGACCGTTGGCTTCAAACCTTGATGACGTCAGCGCGTCCGACGCCTCTCCAACACGTGCGTCCGGCGCCTCGGGTCGGACGCGTCTGACGGTCCCGCGCCGCTGAGACCCTCTCTGGGTAGCGTCCGGCGACCGCTGGACGCGCATGCCCAGCGTCCGACGCCGTGGACGAGGTTGCCAGCCGCCCGAGCCGTGCTAACACGCGTTGGACGCCAGCGCCGCGTCCGTCGCTCGCCCGACCGCGTCCGGCGCCTACGTCCAGGGATGCCATCGCCCAGCAGGGTCTCTGTGCCGCGTCCGACGCGAGGTGCCAGCCACGTCCGGCGCAGCGCAGAGAACCCACCAAGTTGCTTGATCGTCGTTTTCGCGCCGTCGTCGATCCAATGTCCAAACCACTTGTCTTGGGTGCCAACTCCCGCAGTGTAGATCACATCTCAAGCACCGGAGTTAGAGTATCATCTAATGATCATGTCGACAAGTGTTAGCACTCTAGTTAGTCTCTCATGCATCATGCAAAGTCACAACTAGAGGCACTTAGGACCGTGAATGAACCGAGGAAACCCCTCTTGATAGTCGGTTATCGATCCTAAATGTGATCACACTCGCTAAGTGTCTTGATCACTAAACCGGAAAGCCCTATCAAGTATATCTTCGCCTTGATCTCCACGGGCGTTTCCATCCATCACCATAGCTCGGTCAACTCACATGTCCACCATGTCCATCACCATGATCGCAATGCTCCATCATCCACCGTCACATTGCTATGTGTCTAACCACACTTAGAGCAAAGCATTAGCAACGTTGAGTGTCATTAATTACCAAAACCAAACCGGATCTTTCAGGTGATTCCTCTAAAGTTGATTACCCTATATAAGGATTGGGAAGAGTAAACCCCACTAGAGTTAAATTGCCAAACCAAAGCATCCTCACTATCATTCAACTCTATGGTAGAAGCTAATTGAACTACCTCCTGCCACGTGACCATCATAGACTCATCAAAACATCTCCTAAAGGTACACTTAAGATTTTCCCTATCCCAAAGAGATGCTACTGTACTAGATTTCTCATTGACTAGAATATAGATATCCCAATATGGAATGGCCAAGCTGGAGGAACCTAGCCAGTTATCTTCCCAGAATTTACACTTCTCCCCATTACCTAACTTCCATCTATACCCCATCTTGGCAGCTGAAGCTGCCCACATCATACCTTTAAAAAATTGTGAAGCCCCAGCTGTAGAGCTATAGAAAATATTAGGTCTATTAGTGTTATACTTAAAATCTATAAATTGTCTCAAAATTTTCTGCCCATCTAGATTGTATCTTTTAATCCAAGAAGCCAAAAGGCAGACATTTAGATCTCTAATATTTGGTACCCCAAGTCCACCAAAATCCTTAAGCATACTGACACTCTCCCAATTAGCTAAATGGTATCTATGTGCTCCTGGTTCATCATTCCAAAGGCAGTTAGCTAAGTGGGAGTTAATGATCTTAATGGCCCATTTGGGAAACTTAATAAAAGACAACAAATAAACAGGTATACTAGCTAGACAGGATTTAACTAAGACTAATTTTCCTGCATAGGATAACAGTTTACCCCTCCATCCAGCCATTCTTTTCAAAATCTTGTCAACCAATGGTTGGATATCCTCTCTCCTCAATTTATCATAGTGCAAAGGCACCCCTAAATACTTCAAAGCCAAAGTCCCCACAGGACAGGTAAACAAATGAGAGAGGTCATGAACTATTTGAGGACTCACATTCAAAGGAATCAATTCACTCTTGTGAAAGTTGATTCTCATTCCCGACAACTGCTCAAACCACATGAGAACACTCTTCAAATTATTCACATATTCAGACTCAACCCTAGAGAAGAGGATTGTATCATCAGCGTACTGCAATGAAATAATCCCTCCAACTCTAAAACCTTCAGCTACCCCTTTAAGCAGACCCTGTTCAGCCCCTTTTTGCAACATCCTAGTAAGGACATCTCCCACCAGATTGAACAAAAGGGGTGATATAGGATCTCCTTGCCTAAGACCTTTCCCTGGTTTGAAAAAATTACTATCCTCTCCATTTAGGCAAACTCCCACAGAGCCACCCACCACTACTTTCCTAATCCAGCTAACCCATTTGTCATTGAACCCTCTAGTCTTAAGAATTTCAAAAAGAAAGTCCCAACTAACTCGATCATACGCCTTTTCATAGTCTAATTTCAAAATTAAACCAGGCTCCTGAGATTTATGCAAACTATAAACTAACTCATGTGCTACAACTACACTCTCCAGGATATATCTCTCTTGAATGAATGCACTTTGCTGAGGTGAAATGAGTCTACTAATGACCTTGCCTAGTCTCAAAGTTAAAACTTTGGAAAAAATTTTAAAACTACAGTTAATGAGACTAATTGGCCTAAAATTTTTCATGGATCTAGCATCCTCTACTTTAGGAATCAGTGAAATCATAGCAAAATTGAGCCTTTCTAAATCCAGATCCCCTTTCGAAAATCCAAGACCATAAGCATTAGATCCTTTTTAGTTAAATCCCAAAATCTGTGATAAAACATGAATGACAGACCATCGGCCCGGGAGCCCCATCTGCATAACAACTCCAAACTGCTTCCTTGACTTCCTCCTCAGAAAAAGGAGCAGTCAGGAACTCATTTTTAGAATCAGAAACTAGCTCTTCTTCCTTCCAGAAATTAGGACCTAAGGAGACTCCCTGCCTATCCTCTTTCCTAAATGAATCTTTATAAAAGTTAGAAGCAACCTCCATAAGCCCTTTTTGGTCCACAACAGGCCCATCAGGCCCCTCAAGGACCTCTACCCTCTTCTTCCTATATCTCATATTAGCTACTGCATGGAAATAGGAAGTATTTCTATCTCCCTCTAAAATATTTCTGTCCCTAGACCTTTGCCTAGCCTTAATTTCCTCTAAAGCCTAGATCTTATCTAACTCATTAGCCACAAAATCTAGCCTTTGTTGCTCAGCCGCAGAGCCCCACCTCATCTTGCTCTGCTTCTAAATGATTATATTCTAAAACTAAAGCCGCTTTGTCTTTGTTAATCTTGGCAACCTCATTCATAGCCCACCCCCTAAGCACTCTTCTCAAGGTCCTAACCTTAAACTGCCACCTATCAATACTTGAAGAATAAGGACAAAAGGTGCTCCAAGCTTCTGTCACCACCCTAGAGAAGTCTGGATGTTGGAACCACCATTTTTGAAATCTAAACTTTTTCTTACCAAAGCGGACTTGATCTCCAGTGTCAACAACTACTGGATTGTGATCACTAGGCACCCTATCTAAGCAAGATACAGCAGCTAAAGGAAAATGAGTAATCCATTCTACAGAGACAAACACTCTATCTAACTTAGCCATAACCAAACCTTCTTTGGTTATTAGTCCAAGTGTATTTTCTGTTGGATACATCTAATTCCAACAACCCCCACCTATGAACCCACTCATTAAACTCATCCATCCACCTAAAATTAATATTATCATTATTTTTATCGAGGTAAATCTAATAAGATTGAAGTCACCTCCTAAAATAGTAGGACCCTACCAAGCACCACAAACTGAATGAAGTTCATTAATAAAACTCTCTTTTCCCTCTTCATAGGGAGACCCATACACTACCACTAATCTCCAGGAAATACCAGATTTCTTGTCAGTCAACATAACACTAACTGTAAAATCTAAAATGGAGACCAGAGAAGAAGCAAACTTCTCACTATTAATGCCAACTAGGATGCCACCAGCACTCCCTCTGGCTGGAGCAAAAAAACATTCAAAAGGAGTGCTCCTAGTTAAAGACTCTAGATACCCAGCAGTAAAAGACTCTTTCTTGGTCTCCATAATTCCTACAAAATCAGCACCTGAGCTACCAATTTTACTTCTCAAAGAATTTAGCCTACCAACTTTTCCTAGCCCTCTAATATTCCAAAAGAGACCTATCATTTTCTTTTTCTTTGATTTTTCCTACGCTCTACTTTAGTCCAGACTTTCTCTTTTTCAGCCTCTAAAACATTTGAGTCCCTCTGACTCAGAGAAGATTGAGTTGGTGTCTCAGGATCCTCTTCCTGTGAACCCACTGTCTTACTATCATTCATATCATTTGGAGCAACCATATCTGTTGTCCTACTATTCCTAACCACACTGCTACTGGCCCCATCAGGGTCATGCAACATAGTCTGCTTACTACCACAACACTTACTACTAACATAATCTATATCTGGGCATCCCTCAAAATTGCAAGACCTAGAGAAATTCAGATTTCTATCTTGCTCAACCTCAATCATACTATCAACTACAGACTTTCTACCCAACTCTGCTGTTGGAATAGATAAACTAATACAGGAAGCTATAATCAAAAGGGAATCAGAAGACAAAGATTGGTTTTGTTTTTTTACCTTTCTCAATGTCCAGATTGTTCTTCATCTTGAGAGCTTGAGCCTTCTCAGCAACTTTAATGCCATCCTGAGGGATCCTCTTGCTTTTCCTTTCTGGAACAATAGGGCCCCAGACAACTCTTTTGGCTTTGGTCTTCTTAGGCACCTCCCCACCTCCCTCACACTCCACTGTAACAGAATGAATGTGATGCTCTTGAGACTCTTCAACCATAGATCCCAGCTCAACCCCAGACTCCACAGCACTCTGAACATCTTGCTGCCCCAGACCATCAAGCCACACATTTGGTAAATTAATCCCTTCATTTTCAGGATTAGCAACTTTTTGAGATCCAACTTCCCAATCTTCCTCATTGTCATCTAACTCCATAGCCTTCAGCAAGCTGATGCAAGTATCTTCATCAAACTCATTAGCAGCATGAGGAGCCACATGCTCAAGATCAAACAGCAGACTTAGGTTTCTAACTGTCCTACTCCCACTGGCTCCACTATGGCTTTGCTGATTCCCCAGATTTACATCAACTCCAGCAGATTGGTGAGTACCATTCATCCCTCCCCAATCACCAAGGTCTCTAGGTTGGTTGTCACTGTTTCTATCAACATATTTATCTAATTGATCATCATCAGGCAGGTCATCATCACCATCATCATCATTCTTTTTCTCAGACATGCTATCCACTTGTTCATACCCCTCAGTCTTGAACCTGATCACAAACAAGTCATCCCCAAACTCCATCACTCTCTTTTTTGGCACCTTCGCATGATCTCTACACTTGATCTTGACTCTCACCATTGCAAAGTAGCTTGTGAACAATGAATGCCAGTCTACCTCAACCAGTTTACCCAGAGTGGAAGCTACCTGTCTGATAGTGCTCTAGTCACACCACTTTGGAGGGATTGAGCTAACTTGGACCCAAGTTTCCACTAGACTACTAACTGGCTCAATACTACCAGACCACACCATCAAGGAAATCATTACAGCCCCCTCATCCAGATAGAAGTAGGAAACCTTGTTGATGACACAATCCTGTCCACTCTCAAATCAAGAGGAAATTTCACCAGGAAAGTATATTCATCCAAGCCACTAAGCTGCCAATTCCAATTTGGGTCAAACTGGTTCTTCAACAAGGAAATCAGTTTCTCCTGCTCAAAATCCCCTTCTTCCATAGTGAAAATGCCACAGTTATCAAAACCAGTCCACAGTTTGAACCTGCCTTTCTCTGGCGTCAGATCAATATGAAAGAAACCAAGACCTTTATCAGCACTACCAAGGCATTGGGCTGGCTTAACAGGTTCTAGCCACCTAGGACACTTGTCAGCAATGTGATTCTCATTGGAGCAGACAAAGCAAATCTTGGGTTGAGTACAAGCAAAAACAAAATGCCCCTTATCACCACAGTTATAGCAAACATCTGAGAGGCCTTGTCATTACCAGTCTGATCACCAACATTACCAGCAGAAAAAGAAGGCTACTCTACCGAAGTGGTCTGAATCTGCTCAGGCTGCAGTTGGGTTTGGGGAATGGCAACCTTACCAGCATGTGAAGCTTTCGCCTGCTGCTGCGGCTGCATCTGGTTCTTGCCTCTCCCCTGAAACCCTCCTCTACCACCACCAGGCCTGAAGCTTTGACCTCGCTGACCTTGATGGTTGAACTTCCCTGGTACTTGACTTGGACCTTGCCCATGCATCTCTTGCCCATTAAAGGAATTTGGCCCTAGGAACTGACCTTGATTGTAGAAGCCAAAGGGCATGGGACCTTGCGGAAAGGGATTGAAGGGCCCCATCCCCGGCCCCATCGGACCCATCTGGCCTCCCATCGCCGGCGGGTAGAATGGCGGCGGATTGAACCAGCCGCCTCCCCCCAATTCTACTGCTCCTCAGGATTCCTCGGCCGCGGACCACGATCCCCTCGACCCCTGTTCGCCATCCCGTCCTTCACCTTCTTCGCGAACGACTCCCTTCCTTCGCTCCCCCAAGACTTTGTTGCCTCGCTGAGCTTCGTCGGCGACGATACCCAGGTATCAGCAGGGCCAACTGGGTAGAAATCTCCGGGGGAGAAGGACTTGGCTAGCCAGCGATCCCGTCGGATCCAAGCAAATGAACTCCTCTCGTCACCTTTCCCCCGAACCCTAGCTGATTTGGATCGAATTGGGGAATTGGAGGGGATAAACCAGAGCTCTCCGAAGAAATTTTCGATTTCGCCCTCCGCTTCAAACGAATCCTGACCAGATCCCCTCTGCGGGGTCCCCTCGTCGGCGCCAGACTCCGACACCTGGGCCTTCCTCCTGACGCCGCGTGCCTCACCAATGGGGGCCCTCCCCGCCCCTCTAACGGGGAAACCCCACCCCTGGGCCACGTCGCCCTTTCGCGGGCGTGGAGGAGTGCCGCGAACCCGACACGGCAACACCGGGAGGGTCGCCGGAGACGGTGGCCTCCGGCCAAAGCCCCGACGAACCTCCCCGAGCCGAGTCGCCCTCGCGCCGCCAGCACGAGAGAGACGTGTCGAACCATCCATCTAAACCTCTCTCTCAGTACTCAACTGCGCTCCATTGATTTGGCTATAGGGATAGTACATAAGACTATAAGAGAGGTGTTTTGTGACACGATGCAAGGAAGACGACGCGCGGGGGCTGGTCTACAATTGCTGACTAACCATTGACCAGCGAGCAACCGAGCTCACTGCGGCAATGGTTGTTGGTCCAAGCACGCATCGAGCCAATCATGCAGTTCAACGAGAGTGAGCTGATGAGGTAATCAAGATCAGTCCCGTCATCGTCTAGGCCGGCTAGACGGAGAGGCCGGGGATATCTCATATCTGTGGTGGGGAAGGCCGGTCCGGCGGTGCCCGAATCACCGGATCTGGCCGCTGATTCGACTGACGACCGGTTTCTTTGTCGCCGTGGTGGTCGACTTTGGTGCCATCTGTTTGTCCGGCTACCAGCCTCGTGCACGTGCAGTAGTCGTACCATTTTGCGTTTGGCTGTCCTGTCGGGAACCAACGCGCCCCACATTGGCACATTACGGTCAGGAAAGCAGAATTGCGACCTGTAAACTGTGGAGTAGTGGTACTGTCTAGTTATAGCTAGTGCATGGCATCAATTCCCTTTCAAAAAAAAAAGTGCATGGCATCAATCTGCATTTGTAGCAGCAGACTTTTCACATCAATTTGGTAGTGGGTACCGTAGCGCACTGTAGCATTTCGTTTGTATTTGTGAAATATTATCCAAACATTGATTAATTAGGCTCAAAAGATTCGTCTCGCAAAGTACAACTAAACTGTGTAATTAGTTTTTAATTTCATCTAAATCTAGTACTCCATGCATGTGCCGACATTTTGATGTGATGGAGAATTTTTTACTGTGCCAAATTGGCAACCACCAATTTGGTGGAACTAAACAAGGCATCTGCATTTCTGTACGATATAAGCAGTGTATAGTGTATAGGATATGCTAATACAATGTACTCTAGACAAATCTTTGCCACTATAGCACCCAAATACAGTACTTTGCAGCAGCCAGCAGCCACTATAGCAACGAGCAAGGCTCGCCGTCGGTCGCGCCCTGTGTGGATGATGATGAAGCAATAGATTCTGGTACGACAAGACAATCCAATACATAGCTGTTGACTGTTCGTCTGCTGCATCCCGTCCCCGGTGCAGTGCTGGCCTGCCCTGCTGGGCTGTAGATGGAGATTCTTGCACCGGGTTCCAGCTCGCCGGAATCCGCCGAAACGGGCGCTTTCGGCTTTTCTCGCATGGACAAAGACGATGTGCCGCATGCACCACCGGCCCGACCGATCCGCGGATCATTCATCAATCTCATGTGCCGTGACTGTGAGGCTTGCCGGCTGCTCGGCGGCGTCCACTGGTGTGCGTGCTGTGCCGAGAGGACGGCGGAGACACGCGATCCGTTGCCGTCCACGGGCGTGCAAAGCTTCAGCGAGTGCATGACACGTCGACACCGGGTTCCGCAGCGTCCTGCGGCTGTCTGTCTGCCTATGATTCCGTTCCGTGTGAAGGGCCAAATATGTTGCGAAATCCTGTAAAATTAGTAGTGCATCATTACACCAATCATGCATGCACGATGAACTTGTGGTGGAGATCAGATACTGCCGAAGTCATCTACGTACCTCTTTCGGAAATGTTAAAGGAGGTGGGGAAGAAAGGAGACTTTAGAATGGAAATCCTACTCATACAGACGGTGAGTACTTGTCACACGGGTACCATCACTTTTGTCACGATCGATGTGCCTTTGCTGGCTTTGATTGCCCTATCACGTACTACATTTGCATATGATTTGCCTCTGGACAAAACGTATTTTAACTGGATATTAGGAGCTCTATAAAATCTTTGATTTGGAGCTGGAGACGCGTCGAGAATAAATACATAAAGCATTTGGCTTATAGTTTAGATAAAATAAGAAGTACCTAAACAATATTAATGAACTCTTCAAAATATAGATCCCATGTGGTTTTTTTTACAAGAAAAACTGTGGGGGAGTTCCCCACGTGGATCTTAATGCCTCTATATCCACTCACCTCTGTTCTCAGTGAATCAGGTGGTGAGCCTACCGATCAGAATTTGATGGTTTGGAAAGCCTTCTAATTTAAGGACTTATCTGCCAATGCCCATTAGAACAATTTCTTCATAAGAATCATTCCTGCTCAACCAAACATTAGAAATTCGCATAGATTCTTGTAGACAACATACAAAAGACTCTTATTCATTTACACTATATAAAGAAACCCTCTCCATAATGTTCCCTATTCGATCCGCACTAGAATCACTTCTCACTTTCTCCCCCCGCCTTGTTTCCCTACCACAGGGACTCCCTTAGAGATTTAGGGAGTTGGGAGCTAAAAATCAAGGAGTAGAGCTCTACCATGCAAGCCCTAATGTGGTTAGTGATGATACTCCCTCTGTCTCTTCTGAATATAAGGTGTGCATGTATTTCAAAATTCAACCTTTGTTATCTTTGACTAACAATTAGCCTAATTATGTCAAAAGTTTGTATTACAAAAGTAGGTACATTAGATTTGTATTTAGAAATGCTTTCTACTAACCAATTTTTGTTCGTATAAATTATATATTATAAGAGAAATTATACGTCAAAATATGTTCTTGAAGACCATAGCAAGTCAAATTGCGCCTTATATCCGAGGAGGGAGGGAGTAGTAGTTAAGGGTATTGGTGCCACTGGAACCAAATTATTTTGAGCATTTATGTTTGGGGGATTAAGCCGCATGTTCTTCTATTATTGAATAAGTGTATATAGATATTGATAACCCAGATAATATATCGTGTAGCCGAGTGGTATGGTCCCTGTTAAGCTATAAATAAGTGGAGTGGAGATGGCCAAGGCAGATACGTACACTAGACACAGTTGTGGTTGTGCAGAACTGCACAAAAAGAGCACGTCGCCTCCACGGCTCCACCGCCACGAACGGAGAAGGCGGCGGCCATGGCTATGGAGGAAACGAGCAAGATGACAGGCAGGAAGAAGGGTGGTCTTAGAACAATGCCCTTCATCTTCGGTAAGAGAGTTTACTAATCAACATCAGTTGTGTTTACTAAGGGTCTTAATCTCAATTCTCAATTTGTTTGATTTTCTGCGTTTGCAATTACATCCGCAGCTAACGAGGTGGCGGAGAAGCTCGCCGTGGTGGGCTTCTCGACGAACATGCTGACGTACCTGACCACGCAGCTGCACTTGCCGCTGGCGAAGGCCGCCACCACGCTGACCAACTTCGGCGGCACCTCGGCGGCGACGCCCCTCATCGGCGCCTTCCTCGCCGACGCCTGCATCGGCCGCTTCTGGACCATCGCCGCCGCCTCCGTCGTCTACCAAATCGTACGTGCCAATTGCCAAGCAATGCATACAACACTGACGTTGCGAATGGATGAATGATCGATGACTGACGACGTTGCACAGGGCATGGCGCTCCTGACGGTGTCAGCGGCGCTGCCGCAGTTCCGCCCTCCGCCGTGCAAGCCGGGCGGCGCGGTGACGTGCCAGGAGGCGGCGCCGTGGCAGCTGGCCGTGCTGTACGCGGCCCTGCTCCTGAACGCGGTGGGCGCCGGCGGGTACCGGCCCTGCATCGTGGCGTTCGGGGCGGACCAGTTCGACGAGTCGCGGGCGGCGGAGCGCGCGCGGAGCTGGGGCTTCTTCAACTGGTACTACTTCTGCAACGGCGCGTCCATGCTGCTGGCCGTCACGGCGGTGGTGTACGTGCAGGAGAACGTCGGCTGGGGCTGGGGCCTCGGCGTGCCGGCCTTCTGCATGGGCATCTCCGTCGCCGCCTTCGTGGCCGGTTACCCCATGTACCGGAGGCTGGAGCCCGCGGGGAGCCCGTTCACGCGGCTCGCGCAGGTGGTCGTCGCCGCCGTCAAGAAGCGCCGGCTTCCGGCGGCCGACGTCGACCCCGCGAGGCTGTACGAGAACGACGAGCTCGACGCGCCCATCTCCATGTACGGCAAGCTTGTGCACACGGATCAGCTCAGGTACGTACCAAGATAGGATAGAGCATAAGAAATTGCCAAGAAAGGATCACGGACAGGGCAGATCCAATCACAAGGCCATGTCATGTGGCGCCAAAAATGGACATCGTGCCATGTCGCAAGAGACAAGAAGATCACAATTCACAACGCACGGGTCCATGTTTGGAGTCTCGGTTAATTGTAACTGGCACTCCAAATTTAAATTCAATCATATCACTACAAATTTATGTTTCGTAAATAACATAAATTGGAATTTCGATGCTAAAGTGTCACTCCAAATTTGAGTTCAACTGACACCGTTTCCCGGCATGCAGCTTCTTTGACCGCGCGGCGATTGTCACAGACGGCGACCTGGTCACGCTGGACTCCGGCAAGCCGTCGCCGGCCCACGTCCCGAACCCATGGCAGCTGAGCACGGTGCACCGCGTGGAGGAGCTCAAGTCGTTGATCCGCATGGGGCCGATCTGGGCGGCGGGCATCCTGGTGATCACGGGGTCGTCGACGCAGGGCACCTTCTCCCTGCAGCAGGCAAGCACCATGGACCGTCGCCTGGCGCCGGGCCTGTCCACGTTCCAAATCCCGGCGGGGTCCATGACCGTATTCGGGCTGCTCGCCATGCTCGTCACCCTCTTCATCTACGACCGCTTGCTGGTCCGCGTGGCGCGCCGCTTCACGGGGCTGGACCGCGGCATCTCCTTCCTGCACCGCATGGGCGTCGGCTTCGCCATCAGCGTGCTGGCCACCCTGGTGGCCGGCTTTGTGGAGCGGCACCGCAGAAACGCCGCCGCAGCAACGGCCGGCGCTACGGACGCCGGCACGTCGCCGCTGTCGGCCTACTGGCTGGTGCCGCAGTACGCGCTGCACGGCGTGGCCGAGGCCTTCACCTCCGTGGGGCACCTCGAGTTCATGTACGACCAGGCGCCCGAGAGCATGCGCAGCACGGCCACGGCGCTCTTCTGGCTCTCCATCTCGCTCGGGAGCTACGCCAGCACGCTGCTGGTGGACGCCGTGCACCACTGGAGCACGGGGCCCGGCGGCGCCAACTGGCTGCCCGACAACATCAACCACGGCAGGCTGGACTACTTTTACTGGGTCGTCACGATGATTCAGGTCATGAACCTGGTGTACTACTGCATTTGTGCCAAACGGTTCAGGTTCAAACCTCTGCAGCCCCACAAGGAAGAGGAGGAAGAAGGCGGCAAGCCACTTGTGGAGCTGCAAGAGAAGGTTTGAACAGCGTACACTTTCAGCTATGTGCAGGTACACGTCTAATCTAAGGTAGAAAGAATGTACTACCATTAGTGCTTGGAAGATTGTCAGAAACTCCAAGTTAATACCATATGTAAGTATCTGTGTTAGTCAAGTAGATCAAGGAATGCAGGGAGATTGTTCAGGCAAGCAACCTGATAATATTGTCAAATGGTCACATGATAGTTGACAGCATTGTCAATGGACAATGGCGATGAAGCTATCTACTCTACTCCTCAAAATTAAGTCAACAACGAGTACAACTGTAACTAGAAACCAGGCACAAGTCTGAACCATAGGGTCTAGGGATAAACACAACAGTCTTTGCAAGTTGTGAAGACAGATTATGCAAACACATTTCTCAGTGCCCGAAACAATTCGATCTTGAATCCTAGCATAGCTTATACAGATTATTCCATAAGTAATACTCAGACTTGATAGTAGAAAACAGGTTTACGCACACAATCTGACATGAAAATTCCCCCAAGCAGAGCATTTTCAGGTAAACAGACTACGGCGCATTAGAGGTGTCGCCTCTGATCTCTAATCGCACTAGTAGTACTAGTACACACCAGACCGTCCAAGAAGAACGCGCGGGCGAGACGCGAACCTGTCGCGGTCGCGGCGGGATCAGATCAGACGGTGAACTTGATCTCGAAGCCGGCGTTCGGGTCGACGGGCTCGGCGGGGGACGGGACGACGGCGGTGACGGTGGCGGCGGGGGCCCGACGGGGAGGCGGCGGGTGATCATGTCCTCGATCTTGGCGGGGTCCCCGGAGAGCAGGGCCTCCACGCTGCCGTCGCGGCGGTTGCGGACCCACCCCGCGAGGCCCAGCGACTCGGCCGTGGACGCCGTCCAGTCGCGGAACCCCACCCCCGTCACGCGGCCCTTCACCACCACGCGCACCCCCTTCCGCGCGGGCGCGGGTGAGGGCTCCGGCTGCGGCGCGGAGGGTGGTGGCGTCGAGGCGTCGGGGTCGGCGGAGGAGGCCATGGTCGCGGTGGTGGTGGAAGCAGCTGGGCGTGGCGTCGAACTGCTGGAACTGGAAGATTCTGGAAGCCAAGGCTGCCTGCCCTAGTAGGACAGCCCAAGCCCGGCCCAAAAGATTTCGTGGCCTTGCCCGGATGGGTCGCGCTTGTGGCCCGTGGCAGCGGGTGTAAAGTGTGATGGGCTACGGTTGTGGGCTGTTTTCCCTATTTACCTTCTTTTTATTTAAAAATGTGATTTTTTTTTTGTCTATTTACTTGCCTTTCAGCTTCTGTCAATTTTCTATGTTGATGTGCATTATTTTCATTTGCATGCTTCAACATGAGTCCTCCAAAGCTCTAAACTACTCTGCATCGAAGGCTTATCTCCATAGCATCAGTGCACACGTCCTCAATCTTCTCTACAGAAAAGAAATCAACTGAGAGTATCAAAATGTTGGTGTGACTCTTGTCTAAAAAAACATCCTTACTAAAGATATAAATATTTATTTATATATGCAGTATTTTTATTGCTTTGTACCTATATAAACATCATCTATTCATTATTACTAAGCTAATGGCCTTCTTGTTCCTTTGCTAGCCATTCAACTGTGTTTTTTCTCGTAACAAATCAAAATCAGCCAGCCAAAAACGATCCAGCGAACATGGTGATTGTTTCTTTGGTTTGGATTATATTATTGGAAGGTCAGTCTTGCAAGAGTTCATTTCTTTCAAATGCATGTAGTTTATACAAGTTACAAATTTTAGAGTAGCTCTGGGTGATAGTTTCCTATGTGTAAGATTTTTGGACAAGTGCTAAAAAAAAAACACTGCAGGTAGTATACAGAGTAACACACAAAATGCATACCAAGTAGTATTAGGAAGATATTGAAGATTACTTGCACAATGTACACCAAGTACTGTTAGGAAGACACTGGCGATTAATTACACAAAATGTGCACCAAGTAGTGTTACGAAGACGCTGGAGATTACTTTGGTGAGATTTTACTTCTCTTGTTGTAGCTATTAGCTTCTAGATCTCTTAAGTCCTAAGATTGGAAATAAAGTACATCAACTTTGGAAATGAATATGCAAACATGAGTGAGTGACAAGAGAGAAAATTCTATATGAAAAATAGACAAAGATTGACCATTGAATTATGGGTTTCACTAAAATTGAATATAATTTGCCAAACATTTTGCCAAGTATTTAACGACTCTATTTCTACACGAGTTCTAAAAATAAGCTAAACACAACAACAACTCATGACATTTAGGAAAAATCTCTTTTAAGTGTCTAGTTCAATCAATGTACTTATAGAAAAAGTAGGTAAAAAGGTTTCTAAGATGGAGTCAGATTCATTTGTTGCATCACAGAGATTCAACAAATGACTAGCACGCCAGGGACATCGATGATCCTCTCACATCTCTCGTCAACAAGTGGATAGGACACTAGGCAATATCCACAATTTTTCTTTTTCGAAAGAGAATCCATAGAAATATTGAAAGCAAATCTAAACGCAAATTTGTCAGAAACAATCCATAACCATTTCTCTCGGAATAGAGCAGATAATTACAGGCACGACATATATTTGTCAGAAACACCACAGTTCACAAGGATGCATAAGACATGATCACAAGAACCGAGTGCATCAAGCAGTCACGCACAATCCTGGTCCACTCATCGAAACAGCAGCTCCTCGTCGTGATTGAGATTATTTGATTGAACAATGCCGTAAATTAGCACTAACAATATCCATGAAAAGAACGTACTGTACGTGTTCTTCAGTAGACAGATTACCACAGGCGAGTGGCGCCGCCGTTCGCCAATGACCACGCCGCCGCACGGATCGCCGGCCGACGAACCAGCCCACCAGTCAGTCAGGCGGTGGGCTTGCGGTGGAACCCCTCGTCGGGCGCGACGGGCTCGGCGGGGGAGGGCACAACCCCAGTGACGACGGCGGCGGGCGGGCCGACGGGGATCCGGCGGGCCACCATCTCGTCGACGCTGTCGGGTGGCCCGGAGAGCAGCGCCTCCACGGTGCCGTCGCGGCGGTTGCGGACCCAGCCGGCGAGCCCCAGCGCGCGCGCCGTCTCCACGGTCCAGTCCCGGAAGAAGACGCCCTGCACGCGGCCCTTCACCACCACGCGCACCGCCTTGGTGGGAGAAGACTGCTGCTGCGCCGGCGGCGGCGGAGGGTCATTTGGGGCTCCGCCCGCGGAGGCCGCCGCCATGCCGCGGCGGGGTGCGGTGGAGGAGGTGGAGGTGAAGGGGCGGAGGAGGCGCGGGGCGGCCGTGGCGGAGGCGGAGCTGGAGGGGAACATTCTGGAGCAGGCGAGCAGAAATGGAGAATGCGATGCGAGGCGATGGTTGGACCACGGAGTGATTCTGAGGAGCGATCTGGTGGGCCTGTGTCGAGGTAGCCCACTGGACTAGACGGAACCGGAAGCATCCAATTGGGCTTGCAGGAAGAGGCAGGCCCAATTGCTAACAAAATAGGAAAATCAAAGCCATTTTTGCTAAAAAGAAGAGTAAAAATCCAAGCCATTTGCTAAAAAAAAAGAGAGAGAAAAAATCAAAGCCATGGGATGGGATGGACTTACCATCTGATACGGGCAGCATAGCTAATAGATGAAAATTAGCAGATCGCAAAGAACTAAAAAAATCAGTGCACAAGTGATGATTCGATGGGGGCCTAAGCTAGACTTGTCATCCCGTCTTGTAAAGTCATATTTAGCTAATTTTGGGTAAAATATGTCTCCAACAGATTGTCTATCTGCTTTTGTAAAAATAGCCACATGCTATTCCTTGATTCTCGCTAGTCATAAATAACCAATGTTGCTCGCTTGTCAAATCGCCGTTTCTCCGTCTCCCACGCACGCATGACTTTCATGCATTTTCTTATTTCTGGCTAGCGCTATCATCCAGCAATCAATAGCAAATGAGAAAGAACAAATCTCTTGTAGAAGTCTTGTTTTTTTAAAAAGTTTTGTAGTTTACAAAATTACTAAACTATAGGATTTAGCTATTTATTTTAGCATATCTCTTGGAGATGCCAATGTGATTTTATCAAGAAAAAAAAAGCTCCGATGTGATAGTAATCCTCAGCCATCCAGGGCTCACGGCATCACGAGTCATCCCCATCTAACTGACGGTGTGAAACCAATCAAGGCTACTCGCGACAAAGACAAAGAGAGGTATGGTATGGAAGTCGAATCAACGCGCTACAAGAGGAGGCAAAGATGGCGGATGATCATATTGATTTGTTGAGCAAGCGACAAATGGCACCAATACATTGTCAAAGAAAAATGGCACCAATACTCCACGGTGGCGTAATAACTCTCCCTTGCTCCACTAATACGAGGTGATTTTAGGATAAATAAGGAATATAGGCAGTAAGCTGAATGCAATCTTTGTAATTAATTAAAAAATGAACAAGCAGCCCAATATATCATATATCAACATTGTATAAAACAAGTAGTTCAGAGCAGCACCATCACATACTGAAGTAGCCAACACGATCACATATTGATAACACACAGGGCACAGGACAGAATAAAAAAGAAAACACAGACAGACACAGAGTAGAAGGGCACTCTCATTCTCACTCTCCTCACGACGCCTGGTTGCTGGTTGGGAAGAATGAACACTTTCTTGACACCACCGGTGAAGTCGACGCTGATCTCGCCGTACCCCTTCTCCGCGTGCTGCCGCAGGCAGTCCTGCTCCATGTCCACCAAGCAATTGATGTGGGCGATGGTGGACTCGAGTCTCTCTCGGGTCCTGAGGCTGATGGCCAAGGGGCGGTCGTCGCTGAGGGGAGGGATCTTCCGCAGCGGGCGTGCCTTGATCCTCGTGATCTGCGACTCGGGCAACCTCTCCTTGGTCACCTCCTCCGCCATGGCCATCGATCGAGAAACCTTGAAGTTGATCTGGATTGGTGATCGCCGGCGGCTACGTACGGTGTGTATTGAATAATGAATATTGATGCAGGGACGGACGGACCGGGGATCGCAATATATAGCCCCAACTCTGGACGCTATCGGCGATCGTTTCCGTTGCGGATTCCGAGTCCGATAAGCTCCTTCCTCCTCTCACGCGCGCCGCTGACTCCGTTGCGGATGCGGATCCCTTTCTCACGATCGAGTTGCAGGCACGCAGGAACTGCCAGGATCGATTGCCTCTCCCAAGCGATCGATCAAAGTGTTTGTGTCAAAGTGCAAGGAGAAGTAATTTGCAATCGTCTAGATGGGAAAGTTCAGGCGCCGACAAATTTCTTCAGGTCAATCATAGGCCAACCAGCAGGCGGTTCCTCTTGGAGTTTTGACATCAACTCCATCTTCCCAGACCAGCATCAACCTTCAGGACTGCTTAGTGCTTGAGCAAGAAACACTGACAGCCCTGAAGGCGATGGATAGTTCCTCTTGGAGTTTTGACACCAACCTTGAGGCTTGCAAGAAAAAAGACTGCCGACCTTTTAGTACTTAAATTAGTTCTTTAATTTATTTTTATTCCGAGTAAAGTGAGAGCTTTATTAGCTAGACACCAGTGTTAATACAATTGGCTTCCCAGGAATCCGCACACAGGTGCTTGTTTCCACCATGCCGCAGAATGTTTAGTGCGTAGCTAAACTAGCTACAGAATTTGCTACCTCATTACAAACTCTCTTTACTTGGGACACATTGGTTTCCCCTACTAGCCTCTTAAATTGGTTCTTTCTGTAGTAAAAAAATGTGCCCATTGACAAAAACAAACATGTGCCCATTGCAGGGTTTAGGGCGCTTGCGCCCTTCCTAGTGGGCTAGGGCCGTCTTTTCCCCTTAGGGCACCTGAATAGTGTAGCGGCTTAGTTACACCACTCGAAGCACCGCCATGCTAGCCGGCGCCTTGTGTCTTGTGTTCCCGTCCGTTCTGCCTAGGCATCTCACCCATGCGCAAATCGGATTGTAATGTAACTCCTTTTTCCCTTAATGAGTAACGTGCAGCGCACGATTTCAAAAAAAATAGCCCACTATAGCCTTTTGAGGCAGGGTGTCTCTGTTTGTGTTCATATACAATTTAGCCGCTATATCCCACTATAGCCCGATATCTCCACTGATAGCTGTTTTAGATTACACACTCTATTTGTTATAGATTTTTATTTACGTCCAATATGTACTCACAAATTTGCCAGATCAACAGAAGAATTTTGCAGATAGGTAGTACGATACATTTAAACTACAATGCTACAACATAACAAACGAGAGCTTCCTTTGTATACAGAAGATATACATCACACAACACATGGGCAGTAGTACTCAAGTAGTTGCATTGGTACGGTTCTCCGATTACATCTCTTTCCAAAGAAGAAAGGAGTAAGGACCCTCTAAAACTTTGCATGAGAGAGTTTATTCTGTTCCAGCAATCTTTTTCTTCAAGGTCTCAATGTCAGCGGCCAACTCTTCTGCATTCCTGTAATTTGGAGGAGTAAAAGAAGAACCAAAGATATTTTTGTAAGAGAGCTTCTTTGTACAATAACGTAGAGAATGCTAGATAAAAACAAATTTAATTAACCAGGATAGTCACACTGCAATGTCAAGCACAGTTTGAGGTGCATTTCTTACATCTAGATTGCAAAATCACTTTCAATTCTAATTCTAAAACTAAGATGAACTCTACAAATCTCCATATGCAACCTTTTTTATAAAATAAGAGATCTAACAGGCCTCTAATTCTAAAACTTGCAGCTAGCAAGTGCTCAATGTTTCTCAGTTATTGCAGACCCAAGAAGTACTAGAATAAGAAAGTTGATATTACAAAAGCGTTCGACTCAGTCAGATGGGAATATTTGTTGACCCTATTGAATAGATTAGGCTTCCCCCGTCGATGGCAAGATTGGATTGTTGCACTCCTTTCCACCTCATCTTCGAGGGTGACGCTAAATGGCGTCCCAAATGCGCCGATCAAACATGGTCGAGGGTTGCGGCAAGGAGATCCATTATCACCTTTGTTGTTCGTCATAGCAATGGATCCTCTGCAAAAATTGCTACATCTAGCAACTGAAAAAGGCTATCTCTCAAGGCTAAGGGGAAGAACAGCGCAACTCAGGGTGTCGATGTACGCAGATGATACAACAATTTTTCTCAAGCCAACACAGGAAGACATGCTAGCGTTGGCAACCTCCTCACTTTCTTCGGCGAGGCTACTGGACTCAAAACAAATTTTCAGAAATCAAAAATCATCCCAATTCGTTGCGAAGGAGTCAACCTGAACAACATTCTGGCCAACTCTCCTATGGAGATCGCATGCTTCCCGATCAAATATCTTGGACTGCCTTTGACGGTGAGACGACTAAAACGAGTGGACTTCCAACCGTTGGTGGACAAATCGCTTGGCAAGCTTACCCTCTGGAATGGGCGCCAAATCAACCCGGCAGGCCATTCGACCTTGGTTAAAGTGGTACTTACATCTCAAGCGGTCTATTTCCTCACAGCTTTGCATGCCCCAAAGGAAATGCTCAAGGACATTGATCGACAGAGGAAGAAATTCCTATGGGCGGGATCCGAGGCGCTAACTGGAGAAAAATGCAAGGTAAACTGGCCTCGAACAGCAAGACCAAAATATTCAGGGGGCCTAGGGATCCTCCATCTTGGGAAGTTTGCAAGGGCCCTCAGACTGCAATGGTTGTGGCGGAATTGGTCTACAAATGCCGATAAACCTTGGGATGGGCAAGAAACACAGTGCAACAAGGTAGACAAGCTCCTCTTTGCGGCGTCCACAACGCTCACAATTGGAAACGGGGAAATGGCATCGTTGTGGAAGAGTGCATGGCTTAGCGGCCAACGACCCTGTGATGTAGCACCACATCTTTACGCAATCTCCAGGAGAAAAAATAGAACGCTGCAAAATGCTCTGCTTGCTAACAATTGGATACGTGACATCAACCTACAGCATCCGAGCTTTTCTGCCCAACACTTCACCAAGTACACACATATGTGGCGTGCGACTAGGCACATCATGATGACAACGGGGACACCAGATGCTCTCACTTGGAAATTCGAGGAGAATGGAGAATACTCCGCCTCATCAGCTTACCGCGCCCAGTTTATAGGAGCAACCCGCAATAACTTTGAAATCATAATTTGGAAGCCGTGGGCGCCGCCAAAGTGCAAATTCTTCAGCTAGCTTGCCTTACAAAATCGAATCTGGACTGCTGACAGATTGGAAGCACGGAACTGGCCAAATCAAAGGATCTGCCTCCTCTGTAGGCAGCATGCAGAATCGGGTCCGCACCTTTTTAGAGGTTGCAGGTTCACCAAACACCTGTGGAGTGAAAATCGCCTTCTGGACGGCAAACCTCAATGTGCACCCGAATACCTGGCCGCATAGTGACACCCTGGAGAGGTGGTGGAGAGCCATATGAGCAGTACCTTGTGCAAACAGGAGAGGTCTTCGCTCCATGATCATCCTAGTTTGCTGGGAAATATGGAAGGAAAGAAATGCGAGAGTATTTCAACGAGAGGAGTCCACGAACTTTGGGTTACTCCAAAAGATCAAGGAAGAGGTGAGAGTGTGGATCATGGCGGGAGCAAAGCACCTGGTCAATTTCGTGAATCACCACCGCATACATTTTTGATCGTCATAGGTTTTTTCCTTCTTTCGCCTAGTGCGGCGTTTGTTATTTGGTTGGTTGTACTTTGCCTTCTTGGTGTTCCTTCTTTTTAATATAGCAGGCAGCTCTCTTGCCAGTTCGTTTCAAAAAAAAGAAAGTTGATATCAAAGATGTAGAAATGAGAAAAAGGAGAAAAAGAAAAATAAATTCTGATTGCCCTATATAAAAAAGAGCATAGCAGGTTGAGCTACATTGTATTTTTTTTTAAAAATAAAATTCTAAAACTCATAAACAATATTAATTAAACCATTATAGCAGCTCACTTGTGATTAAAACTAAATGCTGAATCCATTATGCAGAGAACAAAATATGTTCATCATGTGCCTATAACAAGAACCATCACCATAGATCTGTGTTCAGCAAAGCATATATTTTTTTCAACCGTTGGGGACGCCGGCAATCAAACACCACTGCAGCCTCTACGCCGACGACGTCATCGTCTTCCTGCACCCGAGCACCAACGAAGCAAGGGCAATCAGAATGATCTTGGGCTCCTTCGGCGACGCCTCTGGCCTGCACACAAACTTGTCCAAGTGCTCCATCACGCCCATCCACGCACCGGACACCGACCTCCGGGGAATCCACATCATCGGGTGCCAGATCTCCGAATTCCCCATCACTTACCTGGGACTCCCGTTGAGCACCAAGAAGATCCCCAAGGCTAGAATTCAGTCCGTTGTCAGCTCGGTGGCGGCAAGGCTGCCGGCATGCCATGGGCCGCTCATGGCGAGGAGCGGCCGCCTCATCTGGATAAAGTCCGTCCTCTCGGCGATCCCAATCTACACAATCATCGCGGACGGCCTTCCTCCATGAGCCATTGAGGAGATCAATGCCATCTGCCGCAGGTTTCTTTGGATGGGCAAGGAAGGTTCGGTCCGGGGGAAGTGCATGGTAGCCTCGCCTGTCGTCTGCAGACCCACCGACCTAGGGGGACTTGGCGTTCCGGACCTACGCCTCACTACCATCGCGCTACAGGCGAGGTGGCTCTGGTTTCAGCAGATAGATGAAGGATGCGCCTGGGCACAGCTGGAGATCCACACGTCGCGGGAGGTGCGGGACTTATACCGAGCTTCCACGTACACCATCCTTGGCAGCGGAAGGAGTACGCCCTTCTGGACAGTAAGATGGATCGATGGGGAGGCGGTGGAAGACATAGCGCCCTCCCTGTTGGCATACATCGGACGGTGGCAAATCAAGGAGACCACGGTGGCAGAGGGACTGCACCGCGGTCCGGAGGGGAGAACCTGGGTGAGGCAAATCTCAGGAGGGGTATCAGTCGCGGTTACCAGCGAGTACCTAAGGCTATGGCACATCATTAATGACACGTCTTTTTCGGACACTGATGACAAGATCATCTGGAGGTGGACCCAAGACGGGAAGTACACAGCCAAGTCGGCCTACAGGGCACTGCTGAGAGCCTCGCACCCGATTTCGGGGTGTACAAGGATCTGGCGCACATGGGCACCCCTTAGGGTTCGGTTATTCCTGTGGCTCGCCATTCGCAGGAGACACTGGAGAGCGTACAGGCGACACCGCCACGGTTTGCAGGCCCGTGACAACTGCTACCTCTGCGACCAGGAGCCAAAAACAATCGACCACATCATTTCAGCTTGCTCCTTCTCCAGGCAGATTTGGTGGTCCATCCTAGCCTTCCTCCAAGCGGATACGTCAAGGGTCGGCACGGCAACCATAGGGGTATGGTGGGATCAATGGAGACAGAGGTGGCACGGAGATAAGCGGAAAGGTGCCGACACGCTGTTCGTGCTGGTGGCCTGGGAGATCTGGAAGGAGCGGAACGCCAGATGCTTTAGGACCGCTGAGGCAAGTGCCCAGCAAATCTTAAACACCATCAAGAGCACTGCTGATCTCTGGATTGGAGCCGGGACACGGAAATTAGAATGTTTAGTGCGTGAGTAATCCGTTTTGTATCCTTTCCGTGGAGGGCAAAGTGTGTTTCAAATCTGTATCCATCCCAGAAAAAACCCTGTAAAACTCTCTTCTACTTAAATACAATGATGCGCAAGTCTTTTGCGTAGTCGAAAAAAAAAGCATATATTTTTGTTGCATCTAATGCTTTGTAGTCGGATTAGGCCTAAAAAGCATTTATTTTTCTATTCGAATAGATGCAGCTAGAACGAAGTCTAAACCACCAAGGTCGTCGCATCCAAAACACATTACAACCATTCTCCAAACACCCATCGGACCACACACACAACCAATTTCGTTGAAGCAAACTTAAAGCTAAAGAAATAAGCATGGTCACAGATACGACGAAGCAGCCAGCCGTACCTCAAAAATGAATCGTCAATCAAGATATCTCTGAACCAAGAAAGCACACCCATCAGTGCACATACCCCTACTCCAACTGCTCACTTGCCGATGCACACCTCCAGTGCCTTGGTAGTCATGTGAAGACTAAGATTTCATTAATCTGAACCACAACAAGCAAGACAGACACCATTAGAGAAGGAACATGAAAAGGAAAATAATAGAAAAAGAACCAACCAACCTACCCAGAACCATGAGGAATAGAAGAACGACGGGTGATGGACAAACGGGGATCTGGTTGTGGAGTCACCTGAGGGATGGATGAAGACGAAGAGGAGCGGCGATGGAGAGCAATCTCGCTGTAGCGAGCCAGCTACGGAGAGAGAAGCAAGATGAGTGGGGCAGCAGCGCCGGAGAGAGAGGGGCGGCGGCGGCGACGACGACGAGGAGAGAGACGAGAGGGAGGAGCAGCGCGGACCGCGGAGGAGAGAGAGGTGAGAGGGGAGAGATGGGAGGGAGGAGCGGCGACAGAGATGAGCTTAGAGAGAGAGGAGCGGTGGCGGAGAGGAGCAGAGATGAGATAGATGATGCGGACGGCGGGCGGCGGCGCGTGCGAGGGAGATGAACGGAGATGAGAGAGAGGGGCGTCAGTAGTGGCCGCGGCGGCGGCAGCAGGCGGTGTCGTTTTGGAGAGAGAGAGAGAGAAAAGATCGAACCTAGTGGACTGAGCAAGTCGTACGAGCCACGAGCCACGGGCACTCTGGCTCTCCTCACGACGCCTGGTTGCTGGTTGAGAAGAATGAACACTTTCTTGACACCACCGGTGAAGTTGACGCCGATCTCGGCATAGCCCTTCTCCGCGTGCTGCCGCAGGCAGTCCTGCTCCATGTCCACCAGGCCGTTGATGTGGGCGATGGTAGACTCAAGTCTCTCTCGGGTCCTGAGGCTGATGGCCAAGGGGCGGTCGCTGAGGGGAGGGATCTTCCGCAGCGGGCGTGCCTTGATCCTCGCGATTTGCGACTCGGGCAACCTCTCCTTGGTCACCTCCTCCGCCATGGCCATCGATCGAAAGACCTTGAAGTTGATCTGGATTGGTGATCGCCGGCGGCTACGGTGTGTATTGAATGAATATTGATGCAGGGACGGACGGACCGGGGTCACAATATATAGCGCCGCGCAACTCTGGACGCTATCGGCTATCGTTTCCGTTGCGGATTCCGACTCCGATCCGCTGCTTCCTGCTCTATCTCACGCGCGCCGCTTATTCCGAGGCGGATGCGGACCCCCTTCTCACGAGTTGCAGGCACGCTGGGAGATTGCCTCTCCCAGGCGATCAAAGAGAAGGCTGGAAGCAGCGGCGCAACTCCCGCGCGATCAAAGAACTTTCGTCATGCACAAACTACTGTTCGTCTGCGCTGCAACAACACTCATTGCGTTGAGGTGTAAGAAGTAAACTGCAAAGTTCAGGCGCTGACAAATTTCTTCAGGTCAATCATAGGCCAACGAGGCAGTATCCTCTTGCAGTTTTGACTTTTGACATCAACTCCATCTTCGTTACCAGACCAGCATCAAGCTTCAGGACTGCTTACTGCACCTTTCACTGAGCCAGAAACACCGACAGCCCTGAAGACGATGGATACTTCCTCTTGGAGTTTTGACATCAACCTTCAGGCCAGCTTACAAGAAAAGGAGACTGCCGACCTTTTAGTCCTTCAATTGGTTCTTTCTGTAAAGTGAGAGCTTTTAGCTAGACACAGCGTTAATACAATTGGCTTCCAGGGAAACCCGACCACACACAGGTACTTGTTTCCACCATGCCGTAGAATCTTTAGTGCGTCTAGCTAAACTAGCTACATAATTTGCTGCCTCATTAAAAACTCTCTACTTGAGACACTTTGGTTTCCCCTACTAGCCTCTTAAATTGGTTTCCAAATGGAAAATAATAAGGCCCCTAGGCCTGATAGAATTCCCATTGAGTTTTACCAACACTGTTGGCCAATCATTAAAAATGATATAATTAATCTTTTTAATGATTTCCATGAGGGCAGAGTGGATATTGCTAGGATCAATTATGGGATCATTACCTTTCTTCCTAAAGTCCAGGATGCTTCCAGAATTTATCAATATAGACCAATTTGCCTTCTTAATTGACTATATAAACTTGTCACTAAAACTCTTACTTTGAGAATTGAGCCATTTGCCAATAAACTGATTCATCCTTATCAGACAGCCATTATGAAGGGTAGACACATAACCTCTGGTATCATGTGCTTACATGAGATTATGCATGAAACTAAGAGAAGAAAAAAATTGGTATTTTTCTTAAATTGATTTCAAAAAGGCGTATGATAAAGTGTGTTGGGACATGTTGTTTGAGTGTTTGAGAATGAGAGGGTTCGATGACACTTGGTGTGGGTGGATGAAACAAGTTGTGACTAGAGGGACTATTAGTGTCAAATTTAATGATGTTTGTGGGTCATATATTAAGAGTTATAAGGGTTTAAGGCATGGAGACCCTCTTTCCTATACTCTTTAATTTTGCTGCTGACTACCTAACTAGGATGGTGAATAAAGCTCAGCAAAATGGTCTTATCATTGGGCTGGTGGAGCATTCTGCAATATGCAGATGACACCATAATTTGTCTGAAACATGACTTAGAAAAGGCTAAGAATATGAAATTCTTACTTTACATGTTTGAGCTGGCTTTTGGGCTAAAAATCTACTTCAATAAGAGTGACGTGTTAGTAGTTAATGATGATCTTGATTGAGGGCAAACATATGCTGAGATATTCAATTGTGAAGTAGGCTCGTTCCTAATCAGATACCCGGGTATTCCAATTACCCCTAGTAGGCTACATGTGATTGATTGGAAGCCTTTGACTGAAAAATGCTACAAAAAATTGATTGTGTGGAAAGGGGGTTCACTAACCATGGCTGGAAGATCCACCCTGATTAGTGCTAGCCTTAATAATTCTCCCATGTACCTCATGTTTGTCTACCCTCTACCTAAGACTGTCATTAGTGAAATGGATAAGATTAGGAGGACTTTCTTTTGGCAGGGGGGACAAAGAGAAAGTATCATCTCATTAAGTGGGTGAGAGTGTGTAGAAGCAAGAAAAAAGGTGGGGTTGGAATCAAAGATTTGACCAAGGTGAACATTAGCTTGATGTATAAGTGGTGGTGGAAGTTGGATACTGAGGATGATTTATGGAAGCAATTAGTGAGAGCCAAGTATCTTAGAAAAGACTCTATTCATTCTACCTCCCACAAGATCAATGACTCACCTATGTGGTCTGATCTGTTAAAAGTTAAGGATATATACCTGAAGGGTAAGAAAATATTGACTTATAATGGGCAAAAGACAAGATTTTGGGAGGATGCATGGCTTTATGATAAAGCTTTGGCACAACTGTTTCATGAGCTTTATGCTCTGTGCAATCAGAAAGGGGTCATGGTGGGGGATTTGATTAGGGGTCAGGTAAATGTTTCTTTTAGAAGATGGTTACCTTCTCATCTTAGTGATAGCTGGAAACATATTTGGGAGATGGCTATGCATTTTAACCTGACTGTGCTCTGACAATGTTGTCTGGGATTAGGAGAGGTGTGACAGGTTTACGGTCAAGTCCATCTACAAATAATTAACTGAGGGGGATTGATTATGTGAAAAAGATCTGGAAAGGGAAAATCCCTTACAAGATCAAATTCTTCATGTGGCTATTGGATTAGCAAAGTAATACTAACTAAGGATAACTTGTTGAGAAGAAATTGAAAGGGAGACCTTACTTGTTATTTTTGTGATGAAAATTAGTCAGCTGAGCATTTATTTTTCTGCTGCTCTGTTCCTAAGGTGGTATGGGCGTGTGTTGCTGCTTGTTTTGGCGCTAATGATATCCCTAGGAGTCTTGATCAGTGTTGGGTTTGGCTTAAGAAGTGGTTCCTGGAGGTTGGGGGGGGGGGGGGTTCATGTGATAGGAGTCTCTGCTATATGTTGGGCTTTGTGGAAGTCCAAGAACAACACTTGTTTTAATAAAATCGTCATCAAGAGTCCACTGGAAGTTGTTTGCCACGCAGGTGCACTGATCAAGTTTTGGGCAGGTCTATACCCAGAGCTGAAGCGCGCGGAGCTTGAAGCTAGAGTCAATCTCATGATCAAGCTGGCCATGGAGATCCTGACTACCAAGAAGCCAAAAACAGAGGCCGGTTCGAAGGAGGGTGACAAAGATGATGGTGGTTCAAGCGAAATGGAGTTAGTCGTTCCTGATTTTTTTCGACACGAGGACCATTCCCCATTTCCATTAATAACAACGGAAATACTGGTTTGTTTTGGAGTTTTTGGGAAGCACAGCACAAGAGCAGATAAGCTGGATACTAGGGATACTAAGCCCACTAAAACGACCAACCTACCACCGCGCGCCCTTAACAACATTTTTCAAGCCCTGGAAACAACTGCCACCCAACCAACTGGGGGAAACTACCGACCGAATAGAGAAACTTCTCCACGATTACAAAACATAGTTCTTGCCACCGATTCCCTAACCACCGACGCCTGCTGACAGGTCGGACCAGGGACGCTTTTTCCATCATGGCTGATCTTGTTCAGGGGCTTCAATCAGCTGCAGATGCACCTTCTTCTTCTTCTTCGCCGCGAGCTCCGAGGCGATCGCCAGCATTGTGTAGTTAGTCGTTCCTGATGTTTACAAAAAGAAAGAGGGAGCCGTTGTCTGGTTACAGTTCGTTTTATTCCTCTTGGGCGGGTTGCATGATGTCTCTGTTTTAGTAGCTCGTTTATGCTGGGTGGTGCAGCGCCCCCATTTTCTTAATTGTCTTTTCTCCCGAACATGTGTTGGATACTGGTATTTCCGTTATCAAATATCAATGGAAATGGGGAGTCCTCAAATTTTTTTAAAAAAAAAAAAAATAGTTGAGAGCAGCACCGTCACATACTGAAATAGCCAACACGATAAACACGATAATCAAAAAGAAAACACAGACAGACACAGAGTAGACGGGCACTCTCACTCTCCTCACGATGCCTGGTTGCTGGTTAGGAAGAATGAACACTTTCTTGACGCCACCGGTGAAGTCGACGCCGATCTCGGTGTAGCCCTTCTCGGCGTGCTGCCGCAGGCAGTCCTGCTCCATGTCTACCAGACCGTTGATGTGGGCGATGGTGGCCTCAAGTCTCTCTCGGGTTTTGAGGCTGATGGCCAAGGGGCGGTCGTCGCTGAGGGGAGGGATCTTCCGCAGCGGACGTGCCTTGATCCTCGCGATGTGCCACTCGGGCAACCTCTCCGTCGTCACCTCTTCCGCCATGGCCGTCGGTCGAGAAACCTTGATCTGGAGTGAAGATCGACGGCGGCTACAGTGTGTAACTGTGTATATTGATGCAGGGACAGCGGTGTGTATATTGATGCAGGGACGGTACGGGGGTTGCAATATATAGCCCCGCGCAACCATGGACGCTACCTGCTCATTTCCGTTGCGGATTCCGACTCCGATCCGCTGCTTCCTCCTCTCACGCGCGCCGCTGATTCCGTTGCGGATGCGGATCCCCGTCTCACGAGTTGCAGGTAAGGATGAAAACGGTCGGAAACGGTCGAAAAACTCCTCTATTGTTTTCTACATTTATATTTAAATACGAACGCGAAAACGAAAACGGTATAGTCGGAAACGAAAACGAAAACGAACTTACGGTATTTCGAAAATGAACCAATTCAAGCGGACGTATGTCGGAAACGGTCAGCGTACGAAAATTCAGTATGAAATACCAACCCACTTTAAAGATGTGTATAACCAAACTAACACGTGCATGATTTAGTTCAAGTGCACATAATAGAATAAGGGGTGCATGACGTAGTCACCGACACACAAATACAAATTTAGAACAAGAAATTAATAGGACATGAACATCTACAGTTCATCGGCATCATCCATGATGTCAGGATCATTTCCATGTCATTTTCTTCCTCGTGGCTCCACAATACGGAGTGGAGGATGGAGTCACTGACTCACGACCGTGCGGCGCCGCAATACGGGAGTGGAGGGAAGGCGATACGGGAGTGGTGGTGGGATACGGGAGTGGTGGTGTCTAAGGTTATTGTTGGCGCTCCTTATTGCATATAATTTGACCACCAAAGTAATCCAAAATGACCAAATCCATGGTGCATCATAGCAAATATATTATTTATCTAACAAGTTTCGCAAGTTTTGGTTTTCAAACTTATTTCGTAGGAAATATAATATTTCATGAAATAAAGTATCTCAAACAATGAAATAGACTGCACCATTGCAAAGCTCTCGTCGCGCTGATCAAAATACATATATTATTTGCTATATTTGGAGCTATAAATAAAAAGATATGGGAATAGAAAATATATTTTTGTGGCTCTACCGAATTTCGAATACGGTTACATACCGAATATAATGTAGAAAAGTAGAAATCGGTCGAAATAAGCCCATTTCGAATTCCGCTCCGTTTTCGAATTGTCTGTCCGAATTTTGTACCGTTTTCGCATTTTTCCGAAAAAAGTGAAAATGGCCGGATTAAATGTAGAAAACGATGCGATTCGGTCGGGAATTTTCATTTCCGTTTTTAAGCTTAGTTGCAGGCAGTTCCTCTTGGAGTTTTGACATCAACTCCATCTTCCCAGATCAGCATCAACCGTCAGGGCTGCTTACTGTACCTTTCACTGAGCAAGAAACGCTGACAGCCCTGAAGACGATGGATAGTTCCTCTTGGAGTTTTGACATCAACCTTCACTCCTTCAGGCTTGCAAGAAAAGGAGATAGCCGACCTTTTAGTGCTTAAATTGGTTCTTTAATTTCTTTTTTTTTTCCGAGTGAAGTGAGAGCTTTATTAGCTAGACACCAGCGTTGATACAGTTGGCTTCTAGGGAATCCCGAGCACACACAGGTGCTTGTTTCCACCATGCCGCAGAATCTTTAGTGTGTCTATCTAAACTAGGTAACTACCCGTGCGTTGCTACGGGATCAAAACATCGCTAGAATAATGTGAATATGAATGTGTTGTATCATTATCCAGAAAAATAATAAATAATGGGTCAAAAAAATAGTACCATGATAATGTAAATATGAACTCGGTATACTGTTACCAAAAAATGATATTTCAACATGATATTTACAATTGTATCATCACTTTTACATAAGTCTTCATGAACGATGAATAATTAGTCTTCATGAAGGATGAATAATTATAATTTAATGTGAGCTCAAAACAATCTAAAAGGAAAATGTTTTCAGAATACATGCAGTTTGGTTACATAGATCATAAGGCAAAAGAAAACCTGTCTTTTAACATCTGTATAAAACATGAATTACCATGAACGAAACAACATGCTGTTATAATCTAGAGCTGAATCACACAAAGAGCTTCAGAATAGGCGAGCCTGGGCTGAATCACACAAAGAGCTTCAGAACCTGAGGAGCTGGAATAGGCGAGAGCCTAGCAAGTAGGAGTCGCAGCTGCATGGTTCACGCTCTATTTTTCCTACACCTTTTTTGTTGGGGGGAGGTACCCTTGACAGGAGCCCCCCAGTCCACCATCACCCCCGACCCGATGGGCTTCAATCTACAGGAACCCTCGTCAACGCCAAGCGAAGGTACGCCTCACAGGTCGCACCCGCCCGGCGCGGAACATTCGCCACCCTTCTCTTCATCGCAGGTTATCGCTCACGTCTTGGACCCTCAGAGCCAGTGCGCCTGGGACCTTCGCGTGCACACGGCGATCCCTCAACAACCTCCGTTCGTCCAAGAAGGAGGGCGGCGCTGCAACGGGACCCACCCCCAAGGAGCCGTGTGGCGGGACTCAACCGAAGAGCACAAGTACGGGAATGCCCTCTGCCGGGCCCACGCGCAGTCAGACGGGTGCCAAAACCCTTTTGTAATTAGTGCAGCCTTGCCCCTTGGTATTCCCCTATAAATACCAGGGGGAGGGCTGTACATTTGGTGGTTGGAGATTGGTCCTTGTAATGAATATTATTCCCCTGATGAAATAAAGAGAATTGATTGCCATTTACTCCCTATCTCCCTTTACCCTTGCACGCCTACCCCCGCTCGTGTCTCCCCCTGTCTGGCCGTACCCTCGCCTTCCTCCCACTGGCTCTCCAGCGAGGGTAGGAAGGCAGAAGTCAGATTCCAACAGTTGGCGCCGACCGTGGGGATCGACACAAAAAGCCATGGCTCCTCCCATCCGAGCCGGAGTTTCTGAGGGCACAGACACACTACCAGACCCGGCAGTCGACTCATCCAAAGCCGCCACCCCAGCAGCCTCAGAGGCGCACCCCCCGCTCCGCAGCAAGCAGCCAACGGAACCCCCGCAGCACCATCAAACCAGAGCGGAGCCCACCCTCGCAGCTCCATAGTCCAAGATGCAATCGTCCACCCGCCCTACCCACATACCTCCGGCCTGTCACATGATATCACCTCCGCCAGCAATGGGAACATAGACTCAGAAGACCTGGACAGGATCCTCTCAGATCTGAACGCGCGCATCGAGGCCGGCAAAAGGCAGCTTGAGGACCTCAACAGACAGAACCAGGCAGCCGCCACCAGGCGAAGGACGAACGAAGCCATGGATGAGCTCCGGAAGATCCAGCAATCCGTCGCCAACGCCGAGGCAAAAGCGAGGCGCCAAGCGGCAGAATTGATCCTACCCACACCACAACCGGCAAGCATGGAGGCAGAAATCCCTCCGCAACTTCAAACCCAGCAGCAGCAACTAGAGCCCCACCCGCAACCCCCCCAACAATTTCACAGCATACCTCCGCTCCACCACTCCGCCATACCTCCGCTCCACCACCCCGCATCACCTCCGCTCCACCACTCCGCAATACCTCCGCTCCACCACTCCGCCATACCTCCGCCCCACCACCCCACATCACCTCCTCTCCACCACGTCGCAGTACCTCCGCTCCACCACTATGCGATACCCCCGCCCCAGCAAAACCCCCGCTCAAACCAGCTCTATCAGGCTCAGTTCCCGGAAGACGACTGGCCACCGCAGCCACCAAGAGCACCCCAGCACCACGTAACATACGACTCCAAATCCCCCTATGCTACGCCTTACAAACCACCCCCTGGCCGCCATCCTTCAACTTGCAACACCTCCCGCGCTACGACGGGCGCTCAGACCCTTGCCAATACCTTATGATCTACGAAGCAGCCGTCGCCGCCGCTGGAGGCGACGAGGACACAATGGCCAAGACCTTCGTGATTGTAGCCCGGGAAGTGGCCCAGTCCTGGTACAGCAACCTCATGCCGGGCTCCATCAGATGCTGGAACGACCTCCGCAACAAACTGTGCACCAACTTCAAAGGCTCCGGCAAGGCACACGTCCAGGCCACAGCCCTGGTCAACTGCAGACAAGGATTGAACGAAACAACCCACGACTGGTGGCGACGGTTCCTCCAAACCAAAAACAGAACCCCCGACGTCACCGATGAGGTCATGCTCGTGGCCGCTCTGAGCTGCATCCGCCCAGGTGACTGCTACAGAAAGCTTTCCAGAAGGAACCCCAAGTCTGCAGCCGAGCTGTGCGAGATCATGGAGAAACAGATACGATCAGAAGACGATGACAGAATCAAGACCAGAACCTTCGACACCCCGTGCAACAATCAGCGGCGAAGGCCCGACAGAAGAACACACGACAGAAGAGACCACCGTATGCCTGACAGGAGAGACCTCCGCCTGGACGTCAACACAATCAATTCCAACCCTCCGCGGCAACAGAGAGCGTCAAACCAGCAAAGGCAACCTCCGCCCCAGAGAGACCACAGATCAAACAACCCCAGCCCACAAAACCAAGGCAACACGTCCAGACCCTACTGCTGCTTCTGCGGCCTAGAGGGCGGCCACACCACCAAGCAATGCATATACTACGCGAAGGCAATAGAAATCAAAGAGACCCACCTCAACAACTCCCCCCCCCCCCCGCTGGAACCGTCCACCATATGCGCAAGCCGAACGGCCCAGCCCGCTACCAACAACACACCTACCACCAACCACAACCCCAGTATGCAAGCCAGTACCAACACAACAATCAACAACACTACCACCGCCAAAACTACCAGAACTACACAGTGACCCATCCACCACAGCAACCCCAGGTCGACCAATACCAGCAAAATCTACCAGCACCACCGCCCCTGCCCGCCCTCGCAGCCCCACAACCCGTCAAAACGGAAGCACCCAGCCCCTCAAACCCAACAACCCTAAGCAACCCCACCTCCACCTTCGGAGTCATACTCGCCATTTCCGGAGGTTCAAACGAGGACCATGGCAACAAGCGTCAGCGAAGGGAACACTACAGAAGAATCCATCACGTGGCCGTTGAGGGTCCACACAAGAACGCTCAGTGGTCCCATGTCCCCATAACCTTCGACGCATCTGATCTCAAGCTAAAGGACTTCCCTCACACGGACGCCATGGTCATTGAAACAAACATCGCGGGCTGGACAGTCACCAAAATCCTGGTCGACACCGGAAGCTCCGCCGACATCCTGTTTGCTTCAACCTTCGACAATATGAGATTGGACAGAAAGCTGCTTGAGCCCGCCGGAAACCCACTGTTCGGTTTCGGAGGGCAACAGATATGGGCCATCGGCAAGATAACCCTCCCGGTCTCCTTCGGCGACAAGCACAACTTCCGAACAGAACACATAACCTTCGACGTGGTTGACATGATGTACAACTACAATGTCATATTCGGCAGAGGAGTCACCAATCGCTTCAGCTCAGTCCTGCATCCCGGCTACCTATGCATGAAGATGCCCGCCCCCGAAGGAATCATAGCAGTGTACGGAGAACAAACCCTCGCCAGGATAGCAGAGAACGCAACAGCCCCGGGCCAGAAGAATGTGCATTGCGTCACCGACCAGGACGAGGACAAGACCGTATCACCATCGGCACCCCCGCCAGCCAAGCACCCAGAACCCCCGCGAGTCCAACCGGAGGAAGAAACCAAGAGGGTCCCGTTATTTCCAGACGAACCAGACAAGCAAGTCATCATCTCAGCTTTACTCGCATTCAAGTCAAAACAAGAGCTCAATAAATCCGTGAAGATGGTAGAAAAAGATCAGACAATGCAACCACCAGAGGCAGAGGATACATCTCTGGGAACATCAGCGGAATAAATATCTTGGAAGGCCCAATTCGGAGGACTTTAAAAATCCGAATCCTCGCCGGAAGGTAACTCGGTATTCATCCGCATTTTAAACTGCATCTCTTATAATTTTCTTAGACATATTTATTTCTAAGCATTGCATTATAAAAATTCTCCGCCCCATATAAATAATTTTACGGTGCGTTACAACCCGTTGAAAATATTTTATCGTGGTGGCACAAAAATTTATCATTTCATGCATTTGAATTAGTTTACCTTCATTTAAATTTCTGCATTGTTTATAATTTTTATCATGGCATTTAGTGTATGATGGGTCCCTCACCATGGGTCCCACATGTCATAGACTACACCTCACATACATCAAATCACATAATTTCATCCACTTCCACTCACCTCCACTATCCTCTCTTTTCCACCTCCAATTCCACTCAACCGACCAAAGTTTCTGGATTGACAAAAGATCACGCAATGGCATGTGAAGGGGCAGCCAGGATGGCCACCCTGGGTGGGCGGCCGACCCCACCATTGGGGCGGCCGACTCTCCCCCTCCTCCTCTATAAATAGGCCTCCTCCCATGGCTTCCTTGCACCATCCACACTCCAGAATTTTAGCCAAACCTTCTGCTCTCGACTTCGTGTTTCCTGGAGAGAGTTAGAGAGAAGAGGAGAAGAGTAGGAAGGGAGAAGAAGTGAGAGAGTGAGCAAGAGTTTAGTAGTAAGTGAAGGGAAGGGATAGTGCTGAGTAGATCATCACAAAATTTAGTGGAGATGCTGTCCAAATAGGATAAAGAAAATTTAAAATTGAGGGGAGGTTCTGTCAAAATCAAGACCTGAAGTTTGAAGCTTTGTCATGAAGAACGACTAACCTCTGGACCGCTGACTATGGACGGCTAACCACTAACCTTGTGCTAATCCTTCTCTCCACCAGTGTTTGTTTTTGTTTGTTTTGAGAAACTTGCAGGATGAAGGGCGTCTTCCAGGGGATCTCGGGAACGTTCAGGAAAATCAGGACAAGAAGTGCATCCCGCCAGAACTCGGTGGCTGGTTCCGACATGAGTGTCGACCCACCACCAGCAGCACCTGCAGCAGCACCTGCAGCGGCACCTGCACCACCACCAGCATCTCCGAGAGTCCTCATGAGAACATCCGACCTCGCCCTGAGAACTGCCCAGGAGAAGGAGATATATAAGAAGCTCAAGAACAAGCGTTTCGTCCACACGCCAGTCATCGATCCGACACTTCTGCTAGAGACAGGTATGGCTCAAGAATTTGACACAATTTTTCCGCTAGTTGGTTGGACTTCCTTTGCAAACCTCACTGAGAAGGGGATTAGGCTCTTGACCATAGAATTCCTTAGCACCCTCAAATACACGGACACTGGAGTTTATTTTAGAATGTTTGCTTTGGAATATTCTGTCTCTTGGAGAAACCTTAGTGACCTCTTAGGTTTCCCTCAAGATGCTCTCATAGACTTAAATGCAGCACTAGGTGATTTTGATGCACATAGGTTTTGGAGCAGCATTTCTAGAGCACCTTATCATGTAGCACACCGCACCGCAGACATAGAGCATCCTACGCTTAGATTTTTGCATCATTGGATAGGAGCCACCTTTTTCCCACGATATGACGAAAGCAAGATCAGAATAGCCGACTTGCAGTTGCTTTATGTGGCTGTCAAGAAACAGAAAGTGTCACCTGTCCACCTCCTAGTGAACCATTGGATGAGTGTCCCCGGTTACAAAGTAGGAAGTGTGGCCGTTTGCTCGCTTGTCACTCGCATTGCCACAAGCTTGAAGTTATTAGAGGGAGCTACTTTTGAATACATTGAACATCATAGAGAATTTTATGACCTCTACACTTTTGGCCAAGGTCACTTACTGAAAAAAGTGAATGATGTTTTTTATGCAAAATATGGTGAAGCTGCGATCCGGTTACCTAACCCGGAACTGGCTTTGTATTATGTGCAAGAATATCATGTTGAGTTGCGGCGAGAACCGGTGAATGAGAGAGCACCTCGAAGAGTTCGCTCGGAGAGGGTGACAGAAATCGTGAACCCGTTTGGCATGGTGCCGAAACCGCCCGAGAAGAACCAGCGCATGCCGGTTTAATGAGTGGAATGTACCTCAGCACCACTCACTAAACTCATGGGTGTACCCACCACAGAGCCAACCACATCAACCATTCTATGGTTTCTACCCACCATACACAGAGCCAGAAACATCAGAGCCAGGACCCTCACAGCCACCAAGATACTCTTATGACCCCTTTGGTACCACTGACAAAGAAGAAGAACCCCACCAAGACTTTAAGCCACGTCGCCACTCCGATGCCACCAGTTTCATTTTCACCCAGCAGCACTATGATGAACAAGTAGCCTTCCAGCACAACACCACTGCCACTCTGAATCGCCATGATCAGAGGTGGAATGACCAGCAACAGTGGAACCAGAACACCACCCAGACATTAGGCACCATTCAAGAGAGCCAGGAAGAAGCCGCCTCCATGTTGCATGGCTTGGTGGACCTGTTGCACATCCACTATCCACCACCACCGCCGCAAGGCTAGCTTGGGGGAGGACCCCCATTATCAAGATAAGTATTTCTTTCCTTTTGTTTTCGGTTTGTTTGTTTTTAGTTTGTTCGTTTTTCAGTTTGTTTATGCATCTAAAAAAAATCAGAAAAAACTAGAAAACCCCAATAAAAATTTGCTTGCTGTTTCAAGAAGTTTGTTTAGTTTGCTTTCTTTAAGTGTGTTTGATTCCAAGTTTACCTTAAGATGAAAACCAAATAAAAAGAGTGTGTAAGTTTGCTTTCAATTCAGTTTGCTATAAATAAAATTATGTAGACTTGAGGATTGCATGATGGAAATGATGAATAGTTGCTCTGCTCTAATTCTTTACAAGTACCTAGCTTTAAATTTGAGTTCTCCCAAGATTTGGATACACTGTTTGACAACTGGATTTACTCTACAGCTGAAACCTGTGGGAGCATATGCTTAAAGTAAGTCTAGGTAGTTGACGGGCATGATATGATGATAGTCCGAGCTGCTTTGTTCATTGTGTTCCAAAGTGCCACTAAATTCGGAGATTTGTTTGTGAAAATTATAAATGTTTCATGATGAGTTCCTTATATGAGAGAGTTAAAATTCCTACCTCGGCCAAACTTGATCATTAGAATAGGAAGCCTCCTCATTTGTTAGGGCTCGTCTTTTGTCGGTTTGTGTTGTACCCTTATGAACTCATCATACGGCTAAATCTTGGTTACACACTCACATGCACCCCGCTACTTCTACCCCGGAAGTACGCACCACATAAAGCCTATCGCCATTCATTGAAATTGTTCTACTCTTACACTGAGAGTGAACACCCAAAAATATTCCCCTGTTCATTTTGCTAGCCATTTATCCAAAATCAATGCTCCAAGTATCATCTGTTGTTCCCGATGTGAAGTTGTCAAGATTGAGAAGTATTCCATTCCTTTTTGGGCTGCAAGAATTATTTAAAAAAAAAAGAGAGAAAGAGAAAAAGAAAGAAAAATTTATGAGCCCAGTCTTTGTCAAGTTTTTCAAAGTTCAAGTTTCCAAGCTCAAGTTCCAAGAAGTTCAAGTGTTGAAAGTAGTTCCAAGTTTCTTCCAAATAAAGGAGCATTGATAATTCTTTTGTGCACCCCTTCTCCTCCCACAAATATTTCTCTCTATTTACATCATCCACATATAAAACCACACATGCACACACCGATTGGTTGTATGTTGAGTTCCTTCGGATCCATGGTTCGATCATGCCAATGCATTAGTTCTCCACACCCATAAGCTCCACATAAGCCTTTATTAGAGTCGGGTGAGAGAGAGAGAGAGTAAAGGCTCATCTATAAATGCCTTGAACCATAAATACCACATATTCTGAGAGTAAGAGAGAAGGCATATCTCCTTTCAATGCCTTAAGAGAGGATCCAAAAATACTACATATTGAGAGACTTGAAAGGGTTGTATTAAGGAACTCTGAGTTTTATTGAAAATCTTGTAAAAACTCGAGCAGAGGTGGAACAACAGAGCATGAAACAACAGTGCTTGACTTAATTGTTCTGTCTTTCAACTACTCAAGACCCAAGTGCAGGTAAAAGCCCCATGGTTGAAACAAACATGAGTAAGTTTGGGAGTTATGATAGTCCACTCTAGTCTGGGGATGAATTCTTGTTTAGAGCATGTGTGTTTGTAAAGTATGAAAGCATTGCAGCAACTCCTGATCCATTTTCTGTAGCTGTTTGCTCAGGGACGAGCAAAGGGTAAGCTTGGGGGAGTTTGTTGACGGTTGTTAATGATCAATTTTATATGTCAACCAGAGAGAGAAAGAGGGGTATAATCTGTTCACCATCATAGACTTAGGGTTTAAACTGACAGATTCCACAAGTTTTGGTGAATATGTGTTTTCGCAGGGGATTATCAGGAAAACATCCAAGGAAGCCCACATGTCATGATTACATAGAGAGAAAGGCCGAACGGGTAAAATTGTATACTCTAGAAGACTCCAGAAGGCAAACCCTGGAAGCGGAGCCCCACCTGGCATAGGGGTGGGTCGGCCGACTCCCCACCTCCACCAATCAGGTGGAGGCTCGCGGATCCTGCCTCCACCGACCTTGAGGAGCAATAATTATCGTCCGTTTAGGTCGGTTTGATCCGATGGCTGTGGTGCATCCTAGGGGGCTATATATTGAGCCCCCGGCCCCCCGGCTAAAACCCTAATTCATTCTAGAATTCATTATTCGAGGTAGCCATCGGCAAAGCCGGGGTTTAGAGAGAGATCTCCACCAGAGAATTAGAATAGCTACTCTAGATCTTCAATTTCTACATAGGTTTAGACTAGATAGAGGAAGAATCGGGCGTACGTGCTCGGAATTCCGGATCTTCATCATTAGAATTTTGTATTATCTTGTATCTATTCTTGTGACTTTATTCTAATATCATTATGTTTCTATTTATTATGTTCCTAGTTTATTCTAGTTCTATATTTGATATGGTTATGATTGATAATAAGTTTATGTATATGTTTGCAAAGCGCTTAGCTCTCTTCGCGGGAGGGTTAGGTGGTAGATTTCATGTGAGCATGGTGCTTAGATGCCGTTTACTCGCAAATGCACCCTATTGGCCGGGTCATGTGGTAGATCGCGGAAGTGACAGTTCCGTTGAGTCCTTTGTATTCCATCCCCGTTGGTAGGTCTAGCGGAGAACCAAAGTTGCGTAGTAAGTCCTGCTATGTCTTGGCTTGTTATAGCAATGATCCTTATACATAGATGAAGAGTCTTTTGTGCTGTATATGATAGTATAGAGTTGGAGTAGATGAATGACTTAGTAGATTAGAACCTACATAGGATTTATATGTCTTGCACTAATCAGATGTCAACCTACCTTTTGTGAGTAGTCTATATCTAATCTCTGTGTGATTTATACCCTGAGCTTGTTACTTTATATTTCCTTATTTATCATGGTTTACCCCTCTGCCAAAGTATGTGACTGTGTAATCAATCACTCATAAGTAGTCGTGTTTAGCAAGTTTATCTCATTGTTTAAATCCTTAGTTCTTTCCTTTGAGCTAAATATAAATAACGATACCCGGAATACTTCCGGTAAAATGCTACGATGGTGTATTATCTCGTTCGCTTGCGGATCCCATATTTTTCTTGATTAGAGGAGCAGTTTCTATACCAACACTTCTGGCGCCATGCTAGGGATGACAACTTAGCGTGAGTGGTGTTAGAAGTGTCAACAGCAGCCGCAGGTTGCGACCTCATATCCCTGCTCGAGTGCTTCTCCGGCTACCACCAGATCTGGATGAAAAAGGAGGATGAGGAGAAGACAAGTTTCATCACCCCGTCAGGAACCTACTGCCTCAGCAGAATGGCAGAGGGGCTACGGAACGCGGGCTCAACCTTCGCACGCATGACAGCGGAGGTTTTTAGAGATGACCCGGTGGTCTCAGCCTATGTCGACGACATAGTGGTCCAGAGCAAGATCAAGGCGGATCACATCAACAACCTTGCGCGAACCTTCGACAAGCTTTGTAAGGCCAACCTCAAACTAAACCCCGAAAAGTGCGCCTTTGGCGTCAGCAAAGGAAAGATGCTCGGCTGCCTTGTCTCCGCCCGAGGAATAGAGGCCAACCCAACCAAAATCGAAGCAATCAGAATGATGGCACCCCCAACATCAAAGAAAATGGTCCAACGACTCACCGGCCGACTAGCCTCGCTCAACAGATTCATCTCAAGGTCCGCCGAGCGAAGCTTACCATTCTTTGATGTCCTAAAGGGATCAGAACCGTTCAACTGGGGGGCACCGCAACAAAAAGCATTCGCCGACCTCAAGGAGTACCTCCAAAAGCTAGCAACCCTCGCCAGCCCAACATAAGGCGAACCCCTGCTACTCTACGTAGCCGCACCACCACACGCCGTGAGCGCCATACTGGTAAAGGAAACCTCCGACGATCACCAAAAGAGACAAATCCCAGTCTACTACGTCTCGGAGATCCTCGAAGGTCCGAAGAAGCACTACACTGAGCTTGAGAAGGTAGCGTACGCGGTGGTCATGGCAGCCAAGAAGCTCAAGCAATACTTCCAATCGCACCCCATCACAGTACCCTCGAGCTACCCCTTGGACAATATCTTCAGAAACCCTGAGGCCGTCGGCCGCATCGCCAAGTGGGCAACGACTCGGAGCGACCATATCATCACCTTCCTTGGCCGCAACACGATCAAATCCCAAGCCCTCGCCGACTTCGTCGCAGACTGGACCCTCGACAACAACGGGAAGCCAGACGCAGTCGAACCTTCATGGATCGTACACACCGGCGGAGCCTGGGGCGCCTCCGGCGCAGGTGCAGCCGCCATTCTAACCTCCCCGTCAGGAATGAGGCTCAGATACGCCGCCCGTCTGGAGTTTCCATGCACCAACAACTCTGCAGAATATGAGGCCGTTACCCTCGCCCTGGCAAAGCTCCGCGCACTATCAGCAAGAAGGGCCATCATCAAGACGGACTCTCAAGTCATCTCCGGCCACATCAAAAAGAGCTTCAAAGCCCGAGACCCAGAGCTCCACAAGTACCTCCAACTCATCCGAAAGATAGAGAGCTGTTTCCTCGGAATAACAACCAAACCCATCCCTCGCAGCGAGAACAGAGAGGCCGATGAACTGGCAAAAGCGGCCGCCCAGAACAACTCGCTACCTCCGGACATGTTTTTTGAGATACTCAGAAGCCCGGCCACCGAAGGTCCAGCAATCCAGCAAAGGACAGTCAACATAATCCACGGCGAAGACTAGAGAGCCCCCATCATGGCGTACATCAAGGGCTACCTCGAACCAGAAAGCAAGGAAGAAGAAAAGAGAATAGCTCAAAGAGCGCGGGGGTACAAAATCCTAGGCGACGACCTCTACAAGGCTTCGGTAGTCGCCTCTGGCTAAAATGCATCAGCACCGACGAAGGTATTAGCATTCTAAAGGAAATCCATCAAGGAGTCTGCGGCTCCCACAACGGCCCAAGAGCACTAGTCGGAAAAGCATTCGGGCAAGGCTTCTACTGGCCCACCGCTCTACACGACGCTACCTCTGTCGTCCGACACTGCGAAGGTTGCCAGTTACAGGCGAGGCACAGCAACAAACCAGGGGCGCCAACCACACTCATATGCCCGACTTGGCCTCTGCAGAGGTGGGCAATGGACCTGGTCGGCCCAATACCCACGGCCCCCGGAAACCTCCGCTACGTTGTCGTCGCGGTGGAATACTTCACAAAATGGGTCGAAGCAAGGCCACTGGCAACCATCACTTCGCGCTCAGTACAAAAATTCTTCTGGCAGCAGATCATCTGCCGTTTTGGCGTCCCCAGGAGCCTCACGGTCGACAACGGAACTCAGTTCGATAGCTCCGCCTTCAGGGAGTTCTGTGATCAGATCGGCACAACCCTTTGCTTCCCTCAGTTCGTCATCCACAGTCCAACGGCCTCGTCGAGCGCGCCAACGGGATCATAGTCGAAGGCATCGGGAAGAAGCTTGAAGGCAGGCCAAAGGGAAAATGGGCGGAGGAGCTAACCCCCGTCGTTTGGTCCCACAACACCTCCGACAGCAGAGGAACTGGCATCACCCCATTCAAACTCCTATTCGGGGAGGAAGCCGTCCTACCAGAAGAGCTTCGCCATGGCTCCCCAAGAACAACCCTCGACGATACAAACCAAGATGAAGCCCTCGACAAAGATCTCGTTGAAGAAACCAGATGCCTGGCAGTCAACAACCTTCATCGTTACCAAGAAGAAACAAGAAACTAGAGAAACAAGAAGGTTAACCTCCGCAGCCTCGGGCCAGGGGACATGGTCCTCATAAGAAAACAAAACGCAAAAATGGCGGGCAAGCTCCAACCCAAGTGGACGGGACCCTACGTGATCACCAAGACAACCAGGCCAGGTTCTTTCCACCTACAAGACAGCGAGGGCAACGACCTACCTCATACTTGGAACATCGACGACCTCCGCAAGTACTACCCCTAGCGGTGCCCCCAAAAGGACACTCGCGCTCTGTAACCCTCGAACTCATGTAACCAAACCGGGCTGCACTCTTTTTCCTTGTGTTGGGGCGCAAGGTTTTTTAATGAGGCAGCACCGAGACTAAGTTATTTTCATGTTTCCCCCAAGGAAAAAGTCTCAAACAGGCTGAAAGGGTCGGCGTCCTAGGCGCCAACCTCATTAGCCAAACTCGCAGCAAGGATTGTACTCGGTCACCAGCAACCGACTACAAACCTCCGACAAGCCGCGGGCAGCGCGCGGAGGCAAGAAAATTCGAGCACCCTCGCCTACGCGGCCAGGGGCTCCAACTCCAACCCCCGCCTGACCCGAGCCGCGGGCAGCGCGCGGAGGTAAGAAAATTCGAGCACCCTCGCCTACGCGGCCAGGGGCTCCAACTCCAACCCCCGCCTGACCCGAGCCGCGGGCAGCGCGCGGAGGTAAGAAAATTCGAGCACCCTCGCCTACGCGGCCAGGGGCTCCAACTCCAACCCCCGCCTGACCCGAGCCGCGGGCAGCGCGCGGAGGTAAGAAAATTCGAGCACCCTCGCCTACGCGGCCAGGGGCTCCAACTCCAACCCCCGCCTGACCCGAGCCGCGGGCAGCGCGCGGAGGTAAGAAAATTCGAGCACCCTCGCCTACGCGGCCAGGGGCTCCAACTCCAACCCCCGCCTGACCCGAGCCGCGGGCAGCGCGCGGAGGTAAGAAAATTCGAGCACCCTCGCCTACGCGGCCAGGGGCTCCAACTCCAACCCCCGCCTGACCCGAGCCACGAGCAGCGCGCGGAGGTAAGAAAATTCGAGCACCCTCGCCTACGCGGCCAGGGGCTCCAACTCCAACCCCCGCCTGACCCGAGCACGCGGGCGCGCGCGGAGGTAAGAAAATTCGAGCACCCTCGCCTACGCGGCCAGGGGCTCCAACTCCAACCCCGCTCGACCCGAGCCGCGGGCGGCCGCGGAGGTAAGAAAATTCGAGCACCCGCCACGCGGCCGGGGGCTCCAACTCCAACCCCCGCCTGACCCGAGCCGCGGGCAGCGCGCGGAGGTAAGAAAATTCGAGCACCCTCGCCTACGCGGCCAGGGGCTCCAACTCCAACCCCGCCGACCCCGAGCCGCGCGGCGCGCGCGGAGGTAAGAAAATTCGAGCACCCTCGCCTACGCGGCCAGGGGCTCCAACTCCAACCCCCGCCTGACCTGAGCCGCGGGCAGCGCGCGGAGGTAAGAAAATTCGAGCACCCTCACCTACGCGGCCAGGGGCCCCAATCTTCAACTCCCGCTCGACCCGAGCCATGGGCCACGCCTGGAGAGAACCAAAGCTCAACTACCACCGACCAATATGCTAAAAGCCCCAAAGAGTCACACGGTAAACACTCAACCCAAGTACAACCCCATTCAACACTTCCCTGACACCCCCATCAAGAAGCGCAACAACCTGGTCCAGACAAAGGCCAATAAAAAGGCACCCACCGCCCAGACCGCACCCCAACGCAGCCATTACCCAAATACACGCCACACGCAAGTCAAGCTTAGGCATGAAAGGCCTCAGGACCAGCAGGAGGAGAGACCCCAAATGAAAACCAAGCCCTCGCACCCAAATAGCAAACCACGACTGGTACCTCCGCACGAGAGCAAGTGACTGATCCACCTACTTCAACAACTCTCGCGCAGTCCTTTTATTCTCCACAGCCAAAATACCTCCCCAAACCACAGAAAACCACACCACCTTCGTGAACACATCAGTGAGGACAGCAAACCTCCACCCAAACCGCCCCAACCGCATAAGCAACCACAGAAGATGCGATACAGCAAGCGCGAGGACACCCTCGCACAAGACTTGAAAACTCAACAACGCACAACCTCTGGCACGGAACACCTGGGCAAACGAAAAACCAGGCGCCACCTCCGGAATGAGACGCATCGGGAACGAAAACAGGCGACACAGAAAATAGCGGCCGCCATCAGCACAAAACCCAGCTCCGGCGGAACCCGCGCAATCCTCAGCATCCAAGGACAGCTACGGTCGAAAAGGGTCCTTCGCCCGAATCTCCAGTTGAGAATGCGAAGGAACCCAAACCAACGCCTACAACAAATCTACACCCGGCAACCCCAACAAGCGCACCCCCAGACCGCAGGCCACGGATGGCCATGTAAGCGCACAAAGGCACCCGACGCCTTGCCGTAGAACATAGCACCATCAATACAAAATCTGTAACATTGCGCCATCAATAAACAAAGTGTTCGCGTCACAATCTCCTCCAAACCCGAAACGCGCTTCACCAGCAATATCGGAATCTCACACGTACCAAACACCCGCATCTCCCCACGAGCCGAGCGCGCTCACCCAACCCAACGCCCAACACACACCCCCGCACAAACCAGCAACCACCCAGCCGTCAAGACACGCGCACCTCCGTACAAACCAACGCACGACCATCATCAAACCACCCACCTAACAAACTGTCACCCAATAAAGACCTACCCCCCTCAAAGCACCAACAGAAGCATATAAAACCGAGCCCTCCCCCAACAAACGCCACCCAATCAGTCAGAAACAACGCAGCACCCAAACCGCTCCAAAGCCAGATGCCAAGGCCTCATAGAAACACCCGATCCTCCAAGTGTGGGATTTCAGGCCTCCAGATCTCAACACCAAACCCCCGCACCAACGATACCTCAAGAAACAACGTAAGATCGAGGGTACGAGCCATTGCAGAGATACCTTTCCTACGAGCCATCCCAGCGAAAAAACCACAAGCCTCGCCACAACGCTCCCTAGACACGGCCGCACTGACAACCTCCCAACCTCAGCTTGGCACATCAAGACTACCTTCGCAACCCCGGGGATGATACTACAAGAAAAAACGTAACATCCCCCGGGCGACTGCTAGACCACCAGAAAAAAACCCACCAGCCATACAGAAGAGTATCGCAGCCAGCGAAGAAACAAAAGCACAAAACCATATCACCGAACCACCTTCGCCAACTACCCAACCGCAAGATCCTCACGCTGGGCAACCCAAGCACAAAGTTGAACGGCGGCACAGCTTTACGACACCAGATCCACCCTGACCTCCGCTACAAACAGCAGCCGCCAACCTTCGCAGCTCAAAGGAATGGACATCTCTACAACCTCGACCACAGCCGCCAGAGGCACTACCTCCGCAAGCAATCTCTTTGGGTGATCACCTAGAATCAGCGACCGCACGAGGAAGGCGTCTACGCCGAGGGTTTCGTAGCAAACCCCCGGGCATGTAATCAGGTCACCCCTAATAAATAAAATAACCAAATGCTTCGACCTGGTCCAAACGTCTTTTAATACGCGAGCCTCGCCAAGAAAGTGGGGGGCATCGCTTCGACTAAGTCTAAAGCGTTTTAATACGCGAGCCTCACCAAGAAAGTGGGGGCGTCGCTTTGACTAAGTCTAAAGCGTTTTAACACGCGAGCCTCGCCAAGAAAGTGGGGGGCGTCGCTTCGACTAAGTCTAAAGCGTTTTAACACGCGAGCCTCGCCAAGAAAGTGGTTGGCGTCGCTTCGACTAAGTCTAAAGCATTTTAATACGCGAGCCTCGCCAAGAAAGTGGGGGCGTCGCTTCGAATAAGTCTAATGCATTTTTAATACGTGAGCCTCGCCAAGGAAATGGGGGGCGTCACTTCGACTAAGTCTAAAGCGTTTTAATACGCGAGCCTCGCCACGAAAGTGGGGGCGTCACTTCGATTAAGTCTAAAGCGTTTTAATACGCGAGCCTCACCAAGAAAGTGGGGGGCGTCGTTCCGACTAAATCCAAGCATCTGTCAAAAGCGAGCCTCGCCAAAGCCAAAGGGAGCCACAACACCTTGAATTACAATAGGACACCTCCCCTGCCAATAACGTGCAAAAGTCACCACAACACACGCAACACAACAGGCATTCATACAAGCCCAAGTCAGGCCTACACCCGCCGCCCCGGCCGGATCTTCACGCACCTCCGGCGGCGACGCCGCACCGGAACCTCCGGACGCAACCCTTCCACAATCTGCGACACCATCCTAACCAGCAGATCATCCACCAACTCCACCGCAACCATCTCCATGAACTCCTCGACCTCCGTCACCTCAACCAAACAATCCACCATGCTGGGAATGGATCTAGAGCCAGAAGCCTCACCCGGCGAGACATAAGGAACAAGCGGCAACAAACCACCTAGAACCCTCGCCCGATAAACCCGGCGAAGGTCGCGCTCGCTCAACTCCGCGGGCTCCGGCTTCGGCACCACAAGTACACCATCCACGACAACCGGCTGCGCGTTCTCGTCTTCCATAAAGCGATGCGCAGTCTCGTCATCTATGTCGCTCAAACCCTCGCGCGAAGGAGACACCTCACCAGACGCCCCATAAAGAAATCGCATCAGCTGCCGATCCGTCCATTCCGCCGAGCGCCAAAAGGCGACTGCTTCCTGATTAGCAGCATCATACTTCCGCACCCTCCACCACCAAAACTCCTCAAAAGTAGTCTCCGGGTTCCTCCTCTTCACCCCCGCCCAAACCTCGCCAGACATAAACACGTCTTGATGATTCATCATCAGCGGCAGCACGTCCAAAACCTCGTGCACAGGCCCCACCAGAACCTACGCAGCGAAGCCCAGGCGTCAGGAAAAAACTCAAACCCGCGCCAAGGCAACCAAAACGAAACGAAAACCAAGCGCACAAACGAGAACGCCAACAAACAACCCTCGACGTTAAAACCAAACCGGGCAACATTCATCCATCCAAACACATCACGACCCACCCATAGTACCCAGCCGAAAAGTCTCGACACATCGCTTAAACAAGTTTTCAACACAGTCGACCCATCAAACCAACTCTCGACAGCATTCAAGAATTCAGGGTTTGGCGCTCGCCTCCAGGTCAACAGCTGGCTCCTCCGGCGCGGGCGACCTCGGAACCGCCTGCTCTGGTCCGGTGACAGAACCCTCGCGAGCCTGAGACGAACCCCCGCCAGCGGCATCTCCTCCGCCAGTCGCCACCTGATTCATAACCTCCGCTTCCTCAACACCAGCAGCACCCGCCTCCTGATCTCCGACCTCGCCAAGCCCCTCCACCGGCGAGCGGTTCCTGATATGATCCTGCATCTGCCCAGGCAAGAAGCAAACATCAAACAAAGCGTCCAAACCAAATAAAAGGAAAGCAAGTCACAGCCCAATACTTACATTCCGCACGAGATCGCCAGCCTTCGTATAGGCTAGGACTTCACCACCTTTGTACCAGAATTGTGACAGCACCCGCACAGCGATGTTCCGGCACTCCGGGTCATCCCTCAGTGCCATAACCTCCGCTGGCGTCGGAAACGTATGGTTTGGCTGCCCCACCCTCCTCAAATGACGGCAGTTTTCCTTCTGCAGAGCAACAGCAGCAGCCAAACCTCCGCTAAACGCACCAAAAGCGGTAACGTCACGGAACACGTCCAGCAAAGCCTCCACTTCAGCCTCAAGCCAACCCTGAAAGTTCTCCACGGTAGGCTCCGGCAAATCCGCACTTCCGCTGCCACCACAATCAATCAACACAGCATCAAGACTAGACTTGACCTCCGTCATAGCATGGACCAGGCCCTCCACCTCCGCTGCACGCTGAGCCTCAACATCATCCTTCAACTTCTTCAGCTTCTCCTCCTCCGCAACACGCTGCTGCTCCGACTCCTCAAGAGATTTGCGCAAACCCTCCACCTCCGCGCCACCAAGCTTCGCCTCCAACTCCTGGATTTTCTCATCCTTAGTGCTCAGTTCCCCCCGCAGATCAATGTTGCGGTTCAGGACCTCCTGAAATTTGTCATTATAGGTCTTCACCTTCTCCTCCATCGCGGCCATAGTGGCCACCCTCCCAGTCTCCTTCAAGCGAAGGTTCCGGTTCTCCTCAGCCAGTTCCCGATTCTCCTTCTTCAGCCTCTTGACCTCCTCCTTCGCCTCCTCAGCAGCGAAATCACCTTGCCGGCGAACCGTGCGAGCAAGGAGCATAGCTTCACCCAGCTTCACCAGCAGGTCCTGCACATTATTCATGACAGGCTGGTTCCTTAGCATCAGCTCCGCCTCCGGCAGGCAAACCCTCTCGAACACCCGGCCAACAAACCTCCGCTCCTCATCCGAATAGACGAGGTGGTTGGAGCAAAGGTCCTTGCTGGTGTACAAATGCGCCAGGGGGTCTGTAACCCCCGCAGACTCAGCAAAGTAAGGGAGGCTGTTCCGCGAGGCATCGCCGTACGGCCGCTTCCCCGCGGCAGTCTCCACCTCAGGATCCAGCGGAGCCTCCTCCCCATCCTTCCACACGTGAAGACCGGCAAAGTCCGGAGCCTCGCGCCCGGCATGACCTGGCGGCATCACCAAAGTCAGGGACGGGTCGGACGCGGAGGTCACCTCCTCCGCTCCACCACGCTCTCCTACCTCCGCCACCACCCCGGCATCGGCAACGGGCTGAACCCGCTTCTGGTCACTGGCAGTGGAACTTTTAGATTCCCTCGCCGAGACACGGCGAGCCTTGCTCCTCGAGCCACTGCCGCTGCTCCCGGACAGCTCCACCATGGGCGTCTCCTTCGCTCGTTGCACCAACAGCGCAGCACTGGCCATCCGAGGAAGCGGCGCTCGACCCCCAGCAGCCCCCTCCCCGCCCTCGCCCTACCTCCGGTAGAGGGACGCGGAGGCACCACCGCAGGCGCAGCAGCCGACGATGAGCCCCCCGCGGAGGTTTTCCGCACCTTGGCCTTGGAAGCCCCCGCCTCCGAAGAAGTGGCGGCCTCCACTGACCTCTTCTTCCCACGACCCCTGCCAGTCGCCATAGCATGACCACCGTACCCGATCCCCACCAGATCAAAGACCCAGTTCAGACGAGGCACGGCGGTGATGGTCTGACTGATCACCTTCAGCTCCTTATCATCAACGGAGCCAGCGAACACCTCAACCTCCGACAGCACCCGGGCGTAAATGCCCTCCGTCGCCTCCTTCTCGTCCCCAGCTCCAGCAAAAACATCGGCCCACCTCGACCGCACATCAAAACATAGCGCCTTCAGGCCGCGATACCCCTGCTTGTGGTACTTATCGTCGGCCGCATCCACAATGTCCCAGTCCTGCGCAGGGGACAGCGGAAACACCTTCGTGCAGGTGTACTCCTCAATCAGATCCCGGGAGCTCAGGCAGCAGTAAAGCACCGCCTGGACATCCTCGCACTCCCGTGCCGCCGCCGCATCGATCTCTCCCGGCGAAGCCTTGTCGTTCACCGGCAACAACGGCCCCACCAGACCCTCCGCACCCTCCAACTTGTAGTAGAACTAGTTCTCCCACCAGTTACTGGGCCACTTGTTCTTCTGCGCCGGTACCGGCGAATGGGCTCCAGTCTTCCGACAGAAGGTCTGCACCCCAAATTGCCCAGAGTGCTGACTGCTCTCATCACGCGGCCACCTTCGCGGCTGCGTGTGCATCCGATGCGTCGCCAAGAAGCCCTCCGTCGAAGGCTCAACCCCCTGAGAGCGGCACCCCCAGACATAGGTGCACAACTTGGGGAAGCAGTTAGGAGTCAGATGATGAAATTGCACCCCAAACCTCCGCAACACCTCCACCACAAGGGGGATCACAGGGAACCGAAGCCGCGCCATGAAGAACTCCTTGTAGACCACCACCTCATCACCTTCAGGCTGGCGAACAGCACCTTCCCCGCCATGGCGAGCCTTCATCCACTCAAACCACCCTTGTGCAGCAAACTCGTCGAGGTCCGAGCCCTCCACCCGGCTGACCCTAAACTCGTAAGAGGGCACATCAACCTTCTTCTCCTTCGCCGCAGCCTTCTCCCTCACGTCGGCTCCCACTGGCTTCGTCATCCTCACAGCAGAACCTCCGACAAACAACCACAACCTTCGCCGCCAAACCCTCGTCCGACAGTTCTCTCGAAACCCTCGCTACCTCAGAGGAAACCTTTGCTTTAAGGGTGGCTAGGGCAAAATGCTCCCGCAGTGAAAAGCAAGGGCAGTAAAAAATTGACCGTACCAACTCCCACTATTTATAGGCAACCGGGGCAGCGGCGGCCGCGGCCGGGCGCGCATCCCAAAACCCTAAGAATCAACGGCCGACCGCAAATCCCGCGAACGTCCAATCAATCTTGTCATCCACAGGAACAGGCCAAGCCCACCTTCTCCAAAGCCCATCAGGCCGGGCCCGGGAGCAACTGGGGGCGTCGCTGCGAGGGTTGGTCATCAGAACTCCCTTTTCCCCCTGCAAAAAGACGTTGCTCCGACCCCGCCAGCCGGGTCAAACCACCGAGGGGCTACTGTTGGGGGGAGGTACCCTCGACAGGAGCCCCCCAGTCCACCATCACCCCCGACCTGATGGGCTTCAATCTACAGGAACCCTCGTCAATGCCAAGCGAAGGTACGCCTCACAGGTCGCACCCGCCCGGCGCGGAACATTCGCCACCCTTCTCTTCATCGCAGGTTATCGCTCAAGTCTTGGACCCTCGGAGCCAACGCGCCTCGGACCTTTGCGTGCACACTGCGATCCCTCAACAACCTCCGTTCGTCCAAGAAGGAGGGCGGCGCTGCAACGGGACCCACCCCCAAGGAGCCGTGTGGCGGGACTCAACCGAAGAGCACAAGTACGGGAATGCCCTCTGCCGGGCCCACGCGCAGTCAGACGGGTGCCAAAACCCTTTTGTAATTAGTGCAGCCCTGCCCCTTGGTATTCCCCTATAAATACCAGGGGGAGGGCTGTACATTTGGTGGTTGGAGATTGGTCCTTGTAATGAATATTATTCCCCTGATGAAATAAAGAGAATTGATTGCCATTTACTCCCTATCTCCCTTTACCCTTGCACGCCTACCCCCGCTAGTGTCTCCCCCTGTCTGGCCGTACCCTCGCCTTCCTCCCACTGGCTCTCCAGCGAGGGTAGGAAGGCAGAAGTCAGATTCCAGCATTTTTTTCAATAAAGGATATTCAATATTCGGTCTCTACATCCGGAGATGTACATAGCCAATTGTTACAAAAAGAGATAGAAAAACAAAAGAGAGAAAAGCCATAGTCTTATACATAGACCAGGACGTTACAGCAAACGATAAATGCTTCGACCCTCTATTTGATCAACGAGAGGGCGTCCTTGGCTTGCTCTTGACGCCGCAGCTGAGTCCCAAATACCGCGGTGCAGGGCATGGATAGGAGCAGGTGTGCTTGTGTTGATGCCTTCAAGAAGGTAAATGACATCCGCAGACGCCATCATCAACGAAAGGAAGAGGGAATTACAGCGATGCCTCCAAGAGGGAAGATGACGTTGATTGCGTCATCGCCGTCGGCCCAGCACCGCCAGGCAGGGTTTTCACCCGTATTCCAAGATCCTACAAAAGCACATCCAAGCCGAACCTACATACGACTTCTGATGCCGGAGATGATCGGCAGGGTCTTCACCAGATGCAGCGAGGTAGCAGAAAAGCAGGGGGCGACGGTGTCCTTTGATGTGGACGTCGAAGCCGATTTACGGGCCGCCTGGGAGCGACGTGGTATGTGGGAGAGCGGGTTGGACGACTTGTCGAGATCGCCGGTGCCAACACTGCCATCCCCATCCGGTGCCCGGGAGTCCAAATCGACCCCCAAGCCGCCGTCAGGGAAAATGTCCCCGACCCGAGGCAACGCCCTTCCGAGTCCGCATCGCCGGAGCACCCCCCGCACCGAGAAGGGGGCATCATGGGGCAGCAACCGGCGGATCCTGAGATACCCAGATCGGCCCACCGCCGCCAGACCCCTTCACCGGTGCGGGTACGCCGGCCGTCGAGTCCGTTCATCCACCAAACGGTGGGGAGAACGGTGCCGCCGTCCGTGTCGCCGAGCCCACCGAGGCGCGAGCCAGATCGGCCGTCACCATCGAGCAGGCTTGCAGCAAGAACTATTGCTCCAAATACATTAAGGAACACTCCTGCATGGCTAGAAAAAAAGTGTGCAGTGAGATAAAGTATAAAAAGATGAATAAAAAGGTTCCCTTGCAGTGGAAGGTATCATATGAAGTCCAGTAATTTAATACAAGAGACTAAATAGTAAATAGTATTGAATTACTGGATTCCAAGGCACTCGATGGTAATATTTTCAAAGTCTATATCTGAACTTATGTAGTTGCAGTTTTCTTACAGTGAAAAGTTGGATGTATACTCAACAAATTCTGAGCATTTTCTGAAAATTTTGATGAAGTTGCTATACTAACAAAATGAGTTTCCATAAGCTATAGAGATTAAGTGTGTCTATGATTACTAGCAGTCAGAAACAACAAGAGTAGTTACCAGACAAGACTATTCAGATTAGTTACTAGATAGCAGGTTTACGAGAGAAAAAGAGATTATAAAAACACCATGCATAAGTAACCATATGATCTAGCAATATTTGAAAATGAGGTTTCCAGAGATTATAGTTATACACATACATGAGTTTATTTGCCTTCGCTTTTGATGTATTTGTGAAAGTTTAACTGTTAAGCTCAACAATACAAGATCTCCATTAGCAGACTTATACTAACATACATGGGTATCTGAACAACTAAGAAGCAAATGCAGAACTTATCTTGTTCACAAATGTTTTTTTAACTGATTGTCTTGTTCACAAATCTGACAATAAGCTTAAGAAGTATTCCTAAATAGTCATGAGTAAACATAAATATAAATATAAGAACAAGTATAAAAATAGCTCCCACATATAATGTGAAATTAGAGCTCTCTGTATAACAACATCATAGCTCTTAATAGAACTACAAAATCCAGCCACTCCATTTTGAACTACCAACACTCAAAGCTTTGGCCTGCTCCCACAGACGGCAAATTGTGCTACTGACAGTGACTATACACAAAGTGTTGAAAATGCAAAGTAAGAAATATGCAAGTTCTTTTATTAACATTCATGATGGATTTAAGAATTTGGCTGTCAATAATATATAGAAAATTAGAACTATTCTGGAGGCGGAGGCGGAGCTGGAGGGGAACATTCTGGAGCAGGCAAGGAGAATGCGATGCGAGGAGATGGTTGGACCACGGACTGATTCTGAGGAGCGATTTGGTGGGCCTGTGTCGAGGTAGCCCACTGGACTAGATGAAAGCATCAAATTGGGCTTGCAGGAAGAGGCAAGCCCTCATCGTCAATAGAGAGGGAGCAGAACTCCAAACCGCAAAGTGCAGTAAAAATCAAAGCCATGGGATGGGATGGACTTACCATCTAATACGGGCAGCATAGCTAATAGATGCAAATTAGCAGATCGCAAAGAACTAAAAGCAGTGCACAAGTGATGATTTGATGGGGCCCAAGCGCCCGATGTGATAGTAATCCTCAGCTATCAAGAGCTCCGCCGCATCACGAGTCATCCCCATCTAATTGACGGCGTGAAAACGAATCAAGGCTAGTCGCGACGAAAACGAAGAGAGGTATGGAAGTCAAATCAACACGCTACAAAAGGAGGCAACGATGGCGGATGATCGTATTTGGTTTGGTGAGCAAGCGACAAATGGCACCAATACTCCACGGTAGCATAATAACTACTGTAACTCCCTTGCTCCACCGTTACGGGGTGATTTTATAGAATAAATAAGGAAGAGGCAGTAAGTTGAATGCAATCTTATAAATAATTAAAAAAATGAACAATACATATTTCATATATCAACAATGTATAAAACGAATAGTTCAGAGCAGCACCATCACATATTGATAACAGACAGGACACAGGACAGAATCAAAAAGAAAACACAGACAGACACAGAGTAGACGGGCACTCTCGATCTCCTCACGATGCCTGGTTGCTGGTTTTCCAGAATGAACACTTTCTTGACACCACCGGTGTAGTCGACGCCGATCTCGGCGTACCCCTTCTCGGCGTGCTGCCGCAGGCAGTCCTGCTCCATGTCCAGAACGATGAGGAATAGAAGAACGACGGGTGATGGACAAATGGGGATCTGGTTGTGGAGTCACCTGAGGGAAGGATGAAGACAAAGAGGAGCGGCGATGGAGAGCAATCTCGCTGTAGCGAGCCAGCTATAGAGAGAGAAGCAAGATGAGTGGGGCAGCAGCGCTGGAGAGAGAGGGGCGGCGGCGGCGGCGACGAGGAGGAGAGAGACGAGAGGGAGGAGCAGCGCGGACCGCGGAGGAGAGAGAGGTGAGAGGAGAGAGATGGGAGGGAGGAGCGGCGACAGAGATGAGCTTAGAGAGAGAGGAGCAGCGGCGGAGAGGAGCAGAGATGAGATAGATGATGCGGACGGCGGGCGGTGGCGTGCGAGGGAGATGAACGGAGATGAGAAAGAGGGGCGTCAGCAGCGGCGGCGGTGGCGGCAGCAGGCGGCGGTGTCATTTTGAGAGAGAGAGAGAGAGAGAGAGAGAAAAGATCGAACCTACTCCCTCCGTCCAAAAAAAAATGACGTTTTTGACTCTCACACTCCGTGTTTGACCATTCCTCTTATTCAAGTTTTTTTTTGTAAATATTATATATTTTATTATGTCTTGTTTTAACATTAGGAATATTTTTAATAATAATTAATTTATTTTGTAATTTATATAAATTTTTTGAATAAGACGAATGGTCAAACATTAAGTGTGAAAGTCAAAAACGTCATTCTTTTTGGGACGGAGAGAGTAGTGGACTGAGCAAGTCGTACGAGCCACAAGCGAAGGGGAAAAGTTGTCAGGTGTCAGATTGAATATTGTGTTCAGAAAATGTTGAATACGTAAATACGAACATTATATGATGTGGGCTGTAAAGGTCAGCACAGATCTCAAAACGAAATCTAACGGTTGCATGCTTAAGAGCATATGCCCTTAAGGGCAAAATTTCTGCGTCCGAGAGCCTCGTTGCATCTGCAACGACACGAGAGGTATGGTATGGAAGTCAAATCAACGCGCTACAAAAGGAGGCAAAGACGGCGGATGATGGTATTTGGTTTGGTTACCAAAGCGACAAATAGCACCAATACTCCACGGTAGCGTAATAATTAACTCCCTTGCCCCACGGATACGAGGTGATTTTAGATAAATAAGGAGTAGGCAGTAAGCTGAATGCAATCTTGTAACTAAAAAGTGAACAAGCAGCCCAATATAACATATATCAACAATGTATAAAACAAATAGTTTAGAGCAACACCATCACATACTGAAGTATCCAACACCATCACATATTGATAACAGACAGGGCACAGGACAGAATCAAAAAGAAAACACAGACAGACACAGAGTAGACGGGCACTCTCGATCTCCTCACGACGCCTAGTTGCTCGTTGGGAAGAATGAACACTTTCTTGACACCACCGGTGAGGTCGACGCCGATCTCGGCGTACCCCTTCTCGGCGTGCTGCCGCAGGCAGTCCTGCTCCATGTCCACCAGGCCGTTGATGTGGGCGATGGTGGACTCAAGTCTCTCCCGGGTCCTGAGGCTGATGGCCAAGGGGCGGTCGTCGCTGAGTGGAGGGAGCTTCCGCAGCGGACGTGCCTTGATCCTCACGATGTGCCACTCGGGCAGCCTCTCCTTGGTCACCTCCTCCGCCATGGCCATCGATCGAGAAACCTTGCTGATCTGGATTGGTGATCGCCGGCGGCTACGTACGGTGTGTTAATATTGAATATTGATGAAGGGACGCACGGACCGGGGATCGCCATATATTGCCCCGCGCAACCCTGGACGCTATCGGCGATCGTTTCCGTTGCGGATTCCGAGTCCGATCAGCTCCTTCCTCCTCTCACGCGCGCCGCTGGTTCCGTTGCGGATGCGGATCCCCTTCTCACGAGTTGCAGGCAAGGCAAGCAGGGACTGCCAGGATTGCCTCTCCCAGGCGATCAAAGAGAAGAAGCTAGTTCCTAGTGGAAAATTACAAAGTGAAAGAAGTTAATTACAAAGTTCAGGCGCTGTCAAAATTCTTCAGGTCAATCGTAGGCCAACCAGCATCAACCTTCAGGCTCCTTACTGCACCTTTCACTGAGCAAGAAACGCTGACAGCCCTGAAGACGATGGATAGTTCCTCTTGGAGTTTTGACATCAACCTTCAGGCTTGCAAGAAAAGAAGACTGCCGACCTTTTAGTGCTTAAATTAGTTCTTTCTTTCTTTTTCCAGTAAAGTGAGAGCTTTATTAGCTAGACACCAGCGTCTTAATATATGGCTTCCAGGGAATCCCGAGCACATTGCACACACACGGGTGCTTGTTTCCAGCATTGGTACGGGTTCTCCGATTACATCTCTTTCCAAAGAAGAAAGGAGTAAGGACCCTCTAAAACTTTGCATGAGAGAGTTTATCCTGTTCCAGCAATCTTTTTCTTCAAGGTCTCAATGTCAGCGGCCAACTCTTTCCTGCTTTCCTGTAATTTGGAGTAGTAAAAGAAGAACCAAAGATATTCTTGTTTGTAAGAGAGCTTCTTTGTACAATAACGTAGAGAATGTTAGATAAAAACAAATTTAATTAACCAGGATAGTCACACTGCAATGTCAAGCACAGTTTGAGGTGCATTTCTTACATCTAGATTGCAAAATCACTTTCAATTCTAATTCTAAAACTAAGATGAACTCTACAAATCTCCATATGCAACTATTTTTATAAAATAAGAGATCTAACAGGACTCTAATTCTAAAACTTGCAGCTAGCAAGTACTTTAGTGCTCAATGTTTCATTGCAGACCCAAGAAGTACTAGAATAAGAAAGTTGATATCAAAGATGTAGAAATGAGAAAAAGGAGAAAAAGAAAAATGAATTCTGATTGCCCTATATAAAAAAGAGCATAGCAGGTTGAGCTACATTGTATTTTTTTTAAAAAAAATTCTAGAACTCATAAACAATATTAATTAAACCATTACAGTAGCTCACTTGTGATTAAAACTAAATGCTGAATCCATTATGCAGAGAACAAAATCTGTTCATCATGTGCCTATAACAAGAACCATCACCATAGATCTGTGTTCAGCAAAGCATATATTTTTGTTGCATCTAATGCTTTGTAGTCGGATTAGGCCTAAAAAGCATTTCTTTTTCTAGAATAGATGCAGCAAGAACGAAGTCTAAACCACTAACGTCGTCGCATCCAAAACACATTACAACCATCCAAACACCCATCGGACCACACACACAACCAATTTCGTTGAAGCAAACTTAAGCTAAAGAAATAAGCATGGTCACAGATACGACGAAGCAGCCAGCCGTACCTCAAAAATGAATGGTCAATCAAGATATCTCTGAACCAAGAAAGCACACCCATCAGTGCACATACCCCTACTCCAACTGCTCACTTGCCGGAACTGCGGCATAGGAAACGGAACGCTCATATTGAGTCTCTGAGTAGTAGTCTCGGCTCTGCTGTAGTACCACCCCCACCGCCGCCGCCCCTTCCAGGCCTCCGCCATCCCGCTCTGCCACCGGCCCCCTGCCTCCTTCTCCGGCGAGCTTGCTCGCCGACGTTGAGGGCAGGTGGGCCGGATCCCCCTTCGTCCTTTCCCTTCTCCTTCCCTTGTAAAATCCCCAGTGAAATAAAGGCCTTTATAGCCATCCTATCTATCTTTTATCTCCAAGTAGAAGCCATGGACAAGCCATGGAATCGCCTGGAGGCAGCCCCTTGTTCCTCGGCTGTCGCAGTGCCTCCCTCCAACGTCTTATCCACGGCACCCTCCGCCTACGCTACTGCAATTGCTGCTAGCAGCTTGCCGTTCCAGCTCCCGCCCGGGGACAAGGGCCTCTTCGCTCATCCTGTGCTGGTGCGAGACCGAGGCTGTCGGCCCCGCTGCGCCACGCCCTAGCACTTGCGCTGCCGTCTCGGGGAACTCCGACTCCAACACCGGCCTCAGCGCGGCGTCGTCACCAGACGCGGAGGACCTCCGCCATGCGCGCGACATCCAGATCTTCATCGCCGTCTGGGTGATTTCTGCCCGGGTAGTGGCTGGATCGGTGGACTGGCCGCCGGATCTAGGCCCTACAGGGCGGCGACTGCCACCAGGACAACGTCGACGCCTTCGGATTGCCGGCGACGAGCATGCGGTGCGCGATGGCTTCCCGATCTCGGGGAGCAGCTTCGCGTGGGGGATTTTTTCGTGGACACTGTGCGCCACACAGTGGGTCCCACATGCTGCTGCGTGGGGCCCGCAGTTGCGACGTGTGCTGCATGCTGTGCTCCGCGTTACCCTTTCCGACTCCCAGGCGAAGACGCGTGCCATCCATGATGCTGTCCGTGCTCCGCTTTGTCAACTTGGACGGTGTCGCGTTAATCATGCAGGAGTGTTCGGTGTCCTTCTAGGGTCCTCCAGGGAGACACGTGCAATCACAGATGAAACCTTTCTGAGCATCCGTGTCTCCAAGTTTCGATGTTCGGCAGCCTCGTGTCCTGTCACTCTTCACTTTGCAGCTCCCCGTCGGTTCTGGTATTCCTCCTCTGCCTCCACTTGGGACCCCGTCTCGTGCTTCTTCAACATCCAGCTACGGCAACAACCCAATCTTTCGGCCACCGGAGTATGCCGTATTTGTTGCCACGACAGTCACTTCTTCAACCGCCGCTTCGCGCGGTTTGTCCACCCCGGCGTATGCATCGTCTTCGAAGCCCCTGCGCCATATCGCCGGCAGGCAGGTCTCCAGCTCCACCGACGACGAAGCTGCATCCTTATCCAGATCTTGCAGGATTATGTTATAATCAAGATCTCTTTTGAGGTCTTCTTTGTAACTTGGTTGCTGAATTAATATAATATATGTGTGCTTTGTGTCAAAAAAAAAAAAACTGCTCACTTGCCGATGCACACCTCCAGTGCCTTGGTAGTCATGTGAAGACAAAGATTTCATTAATCTGAACCACAACAAGCAAGACAGACACCATTAGAGAAGGAACATGAAAAGGAAAATAATAGAAAAAGAACCAACCAACCTACCCGGAACGATGAGGAATAGAAGAACGACGGGTGATGGACAAATGGGGATCTGGTTGTGGAGTCACCTGAGGGAAGGATGAAGACAAAGAGGAGCGGCGATGGAGAGCAATCTCGCTGTAGCGAGCCAGCTATAGAGAGAGAAGCAAGATGAGTGGGGCAGCAGCGCTGGAGAGAGAGGGGCGGCGGCGGCGGCGACTAGGAGGAGAGAGACGAGAGGGAGGAGCAGCGCGGACCGCGGAGGAGAGAGAGGTGAGAGGAGAGAGATGGGAGGGAGGAGCGGCGACGAGAGATGAGCTTAGAGAGAGAGGAGCGGCGGCGGAGAGGAGCGAGAGATGAGATAGATGATGCGGACGGCGGGCGGTGGCGTGCGAGGGAGATGAACGGAGATGAGAAAGAGGGGCGTCAGCAGCGGCGGCGGTGGCGGCAGCAGGCGGCGGTGTCATTTTGAGAGAGAGAGAGAGAGAGAGAAGATCGAACCTACTCCCTCCGTCCAAAAAAAATGACGTTTTTGACTCTCACACTCCGTGTTTGACCATTCCTCTTATTCAAGTTTTTTTTTGTAAATATTATATATTTTATTATGTCTTGTTTTAACATTAGGAATATTTTAATAATAATTAATTTATTTTGTAATTTATATAAATTTTTTGAATAAGACGAATGGTCAAACATTAAGTGTGAAAGTCAAAACGTCATTCTTTTTGGGACGGAGAGAGTAGTGGACTGAGCAAGTCGTACGAGCCACAAGCGAAGGGGAAAAGTTGTCAGGTGTCGATTGAATATTGTGTTCAGAAAATGTTGAATACGTAAATACGAACATTATATGATGTGGGCTGTAAAGGTCAGCACAGATCTCAAAACGAAATCTAACGGTTGCATGCTTAAGAGCATATGCCCTTAAGGGCAAAATTTCTGCGTCCGAGAGCCTCGGTGCATCTGCAACGACGCGAGAGGTATGGTATGGAAGTCAAATCAACGCGCTACAAAAGGAGGCAAAGACGGCGGATGATGGTATTTGGTTTGGTTACCAAAGCGACAAATAGCACCAATACTCCACGGTAGCGTAATAATTAACTCCCTTGCCCCACGGATACGAGGTGATTTTAGATAAATAAGGAGTAGGCAGTAAGCTGAATGCAATCTTGTAACTAAAAAGTGAACAAGCAGCCCAATATAACATATATCAACAATGTATAAAACAAATAGTTTAGAGCAACACCATCACATACTGAAGTATCCAACACCATCACATATTGATAACAGACAGGGCACGGGACAGAATCAAAAAGAAAACACAGACAGACACAGAGTAGACGGGCACTCTCGATCTCCTCACGACGCCTAGTTGCTCGTTGGGAAGAATGAACACTTTCTTGACACCACCGGTGAGGTCGACGCCGATCTCGGCGTAGCCCTTCTCCGCGTGCTGCCTGAGGCAGTCCTGCTCCATGTCCACCAGGCCGTTGATGTGGGCGATTGTGGACTCGAGTCTCTCTCGGGTCCTGAGGCTGATGGCCAAGGGGCGGTCGTCGCTGAGGGGAGGGATCTTCCGCAGCGGGCGTGCCTTGATCCTCGCGATGTGCCACTCGGGCACCCTCTCCTTGATCACCTCCTCCGCCATGGCCATCGATCGAGAAACCTTGCTGATCTGGATTGGTGATCGCCGGCAGCTACGTACGGTGTGTATTGAATATTGAATATTGATGCAGGGACGGACGGACCGGGGGTCGCGATATATATAGCCCCGCGCAACTCTGGACGCTATCAGCGATCGTTTCCGTTGCGGATTCCGAGTCCGATAAGCTCCTTCCTCCTCTCACGCGCGCCGCTGATTCCGTTGCGGATGCGGATCCCCTTCTCACGATCGAGTTGCAGGCACGCAGGAACTGCCAGGATCGATTGCCTCTCCCAAGCGATCGATCAAAGTGTTTGTGTCAAAGTGCAAGGAGAAGTAATTTGCAATCGTCTAGATGGGAAAGTTCAGGCGCCGACAAATTTCTTCAGGTCAATCATAGGCCAACCAGCAGGCGGTTCCTCTTGGAGTTTTGACATCAACTCCATCTTCCCAGACCAGCATCAACCTTCAGGACTGCTTAGTGCTTACTGCACCTTTCACTGAGCAAGAAACACTGACAGCCCTGAAGACGATGGATAGTTCCTCTTGGAGTTTTGACATCAACCTTCAGGCTTGCAAGAAAAAAGACTGCCGACCTTTTAGTGCTTAAATTGGTTCTTTAATTTATTTTTATTCCGAGTAAAGTGAGAGCTTTATTAGCTAGACACCAGTGTTAATACAATTGGCTTCCCAGGAATCCGCACACAGGTGCTTGTTTCCACCATGCCGCAGAATGTTTAGTTCGTAGCTAAACTAGCTACATAATTTGCTACCTCATTACAAACTCTCTTTACTTGGGACACATTGGTTTCCCCTACTAGCCTCTTAAATTGGTTCTTTCTGTAGCAAAAAAATGTGCCCATTGACAAAAACAAACATGTGCCCCTATAGCCCACTATAGCCTTTTTGAGGTAGGGTGTCTCTGTTTGTATTCCTGTACAATTTAGCCGCTATATCCCACTGTAGCCCGATATCTTCACTGATAGCTGTTTTAGATTACACACTCTATTTGTTATAGATTTTTATTTACGTCCAATTTGTACTCACAAATTTGCCAGATCAACAGAAGAATTTTGCAGATAGGTAGTAAGATACATTTAAACTACAATGCTACTACACAACAAACGAGAGCTTCCTTTGTATACAGAAGATATACATCGTCACACAACACATGGGCAGTAGGACTCAAGTAGTTGCATTGGTACAGTTCTCCGATTTAGATATCTTTCCAAAGAAGAAAGGACCCTCTAAAAATTTCCATGAGAGTTTATTCTGTTCCGGCAATCTTTTTCTTCAAGGTCTCAATGTCGGCGGCCAACTCTTTCCTGCTTTCCTGTAATTTTTGGAGTAAAAGAAGAACCAAAGACATTTTTGTAAGAGAGAGCTTCTTTGTATAACGTAGAGATGCACGTACCAGTTCATCAAGATAAAACAGCTAAGAAATGTGAATAAGATTAAGACAAGTGCAAAGAATTATATGCACGCTCTCTTTCGGTTACCTTGAAGAGGAGGTAGCGGTACACGAACCAGCCGGTGTAGCCGAGCCCAACGAGCTCCAGGATCTTGGGGAGCTGCTCAAGAACACCACGGCCGGTTAGCGCAATTCAGAGCAGGATTGGACTGGAATAATAGCTAGGTGTTCCCTACAACTACATACCAGCGGCACGGCGTTGATGGCGCCGACGACCACGGACGTCAGCCAGAGGGCGACGACGGCGCCGCCGCCGTACAAGAGGACGGTGGGCTTGTCCTCAACGGCGTCCCACTGTAAGTCAAAAGCCAAAGGCACAGGGGTGAGCAGGTTAAGGCAGGCATGTGCGAGCATTGCCTGACGGCGAATAGATGTGCATGTCGATTTGTGGACAGCCGGCAAGGCAATTGGCACGACGTACCTTTGCTTTGAGGTCCTCGATGAGCTCGTCGCCGGAGGCCGATGTGTCCTCGGACGCGGCCTTCACACGGAGCAGGGAGAGCCTCGGTGCATCTGCAACGCCGCGAGAATCGCCAAAGCACTGGTGAATGATCCTCTAAGACGACGTCAGATGAGCAATCTGCTGTGACGAACGAATTACCTTGGAAGCGAACCTGGCAGACGGTGCGGCGAGGGAGGAGGGCGGAGCGTGGGGCGGCCGGCAGGCGTGCGCCGCCGAGGAGCGCCACGGAGTACGCCGTGGCCGCCATGCCGGTGCACCAGCAGCTCACTCTTATCGCCACGGATAAAGCGCTTCTGGGCCTCTCGCTCTCTTTGTGGTGTGCTACGTATGCGTTGCTGCCTTCTATGGACCAAAAGTGGAACAGTTATTGTGCACGTAGGTCTGGCCGGTGCCCTGCTGTCCCCTCGCCCTTGAGTTGTGAGTGAACACGTGGCCAGATGCTTGGCTGTGATTGGCTGCCTCCCTATCTTGAAAATCCATGTATGGCCTCTCATTCCGGGGACTGATTGTGCTAGAACGGCAGGCCCACCGAGGGATTGTTTCTTAGCTTCTACTACAAAAGAGCCAAAGACTCGTGTACTAATGCAATGTTTAGCTTCCAGTAGTTTAGGTTTGCTTGTTGGACGAGAGCTTCTCGCCTGCGTCCAAAAACCTTTGTTTGTAGGTCTCGGCCTTTCTTCTCTCTTAATGAAATACAGCCAAACGCCTGCTCGTGAAAAATAAATGTTTAGCTTCCAGAAATGTTTAGCTTCCAGAGTTATGCTCTGTTGAATCCAGTAGGAGTCCTACCAAATAGTTTTTAAGAGAAAATTGATTCTCTGCTAATTCATAAGTGCTTCTTTAAAATGAATTAAGAGGTTATTATGTGCTAAAAAAGGTAACTCCTAATTCTTTGGAGTGATTCTTCATTGTAATTTTGAGAGTCCATGCTAAATAATCAAATAGAGTCACTTTCATCTACAAAATCACTTCTCTCATAGAATCAGAATCAGGTAAAGCTCTACCAATCAGCCCACATATAACATTCTTACGGCATAAACCCACCCACAATTATTTGGAACTTACACTTTTCGCTATATGTGCTAAGCGGGAAAAAAACATAGAAAAATCACACAATTGCTCATGAAGGTTTCTGCAGAAATACCCATTTGTTCTAGCAAACATATCACAATTACTGGTAGAGCATATCGATGGAATGAATAAAATACCAACAGTAAACAGAATTTAGTGTTTTATGTATTTCTATAGGTTAAAACCCAATGGGACAGGGCCGTTTGCCAGTTATTTAAAAAATTACATAATTACAACCATCTGATACGGAATGAGTACGTCCACTAAATTGCCGTTTCTTCGTACAGACTACTTCATTGCAATCTTTCATTTCACACAGCTGCCTGTACTTGATTCTGCTCAATGATGTCGTACTTGATTCTGTGCACAGCAGGATCCTATACCGTACAGGGACAAAGGTATCGAGAAATTCATTGTGGACTGAAGCCGGAGATGATCTGTTTATGGGCCATGAAAGCTGCAATGTAGTCCCTGGTGTCCCACACTCCCTGTTCTTGAATAACTTTAACTCAAACCTTTTTGACCAATCAAATACTGAATCACTCAGTAACTTCAACGGAACTATCTGAGGAGAAAAATAAGTGTTGTGCCTTGCTCACTTCTTTCTCAGACTTGTCATCTTGCTCAGATTCATCTTCTTCACTAGAATCATCATCAACTGATTCCGGGAAAGCGAATTCAGCAACAATGGGCAAATGATCACTGCCAATTTCCTGAAAAAAGATTTATGGCACAAATTAACAGGTACAGATATAGTACATAAAAAATCCACATTCCAGGATCACCAAAGATCAAGATTAAGCTGTTGTTCCACAAAAGGATTCATTTAAATTACTACAGAGCAAGACAGATGGGGTGTTACCCTGGTTGGAAGACCCCTCGTTCTCCTCACAACGCCTATAGGTAAGGTGTCCAAAACTCTGGAACATTCAATTCCACGAGTGTGCCTTCGACAAAGAATCTCAATCACATTGTGTTACATACAATACAACAAGAAGCAGGCAATTCTTTAGAAGCATTAAGCATACCACAGATAATCAACAGTTCCAAGAAACTTCTTGTGGTAGGAAGTCACCAAGGGTTCACCATGAAGACCCCTATTGTTTGAATTTCCCTAGAATAATGGGCAATAGTTTCATTTGAAGCCCGAATCTAAATGTCAAAAGTCATCGTGCTCCCAATTGAAAAAAACTAGTACCTTTAACATGGCATATGAACTACTGAGCTTCAATGGATGTTCAGCCACCATGACATTTGAACACCCTGTTGCAGTTCTCACTTCTTCATCAGTCCAGTGATACTTAAGCATACTATGAGAAATATTGGGATAATAAGTCTTCAGTAGAGGAAAAGAAGACATATATAAGGTTAATAGTGATCTGACAAGAAAGACTGCTGACCTACTAAGCTCATACAGGTCAAATTCGGAGCTATAAAGTCCAGATAACTGCCTTCTATCATGCAAAGAAATGTTCAGCTGGTTACACAAAAATCAAACGCAACAGTTGGTTAAATTTTGTAATAACTAGGGATAACTATAATTTCCTCAAGAAGTCAAAGTTCTAAAGCATACTCTACCTTCATTGTCGACAAGAACTCGTAGATCGCACTCTGCACTCATAAAATAAGAAAAAAATTAACAGAAGAAATAAAAAAAATGTTAGGTACTTATCAAAAAGGCTCCCACATCTTCAAATTAGATATCGTAACAAACTTAAGATGGTCTAGTGGCACCGCACTACAATGGATACATAACTATTTTATAGTATATCACTTCTGAATATTGTTGTGTTTTTTTTTTTTTTGACAACTTGAATATTGTTGTGCTGTATAACAATTAACAAGTAACTTGCTACACATAATTTTGTTCTATAAGTAAAAAATCATGTGTCAAGAAGCAATAAAGGTATACATCAGGTGTGCTGTTGAAATCACCAGCAAGCACGATAGGAATTTTATCCCATTTTTCAGCAAGAGCATTTGCCTTCTCAAGTAGCATGCGAATCTGCAGGGAGAATCAAAATGGAGAGCAATAAATTGGATAAAATTCTAGGGTGGTGAAACAGAAAGTAGCTAATTGTCAAAAATATGAATTCTATTTGCAACAGGCCATCAGCAAATGGCCATGTCCATATAAGAATAGATATATGTACAAAGAATACACAGCAATAAAAGAGGCTGAAATTAATACCTGGGCCAGTTTTATATCACCCCGCTTTGGATTAAACAAAACATGAATATTCCCGAGTACAAATTTGTGTGTTCCGTTAAGCTGAAGGACAAAACAGGTAAGAAGCATTCAGAAATGACATTCAATATACAAGCAATGAAACAATGGTTACTTCGCTGTAAATGGATGAAGAGAGCTACAAAATATTACCAGATTTTACAGCTTATGGTAATTAGTGGACAGTTTCTGTAACTTATGATACACACGGTTTTTTCTACAATTTTGTTTAGCAAATGTATAATACAATCATATGGAATTATTCACTGAACTAACTAGTGCTACTTCAAGTACCTCAAAAACACATATTTGAGCAACATTATTTCGCAGATTGAATTCACTAAAGTCAATACTATCTTCCTCAAGCAGATGTAACCTACATTTGGAAACAAAGATGAAATGAAAATACCATTTTATTCAGATCAATGAATACAACAAAGGGAAATGCATTACCCATTACCGTTTTGACTTCCAAAACAAGGCACATCCATCTCTAGTATCTCCAGTTCGCCTCTGATGATCACAAACTGTCAATTAAGAAATGAAACACAGAAATATTTGAAAGGACATGTCTTTGTGAAGGAAGTGATGTACCTGATATATACCTTCGTACCCTCTGCTCTTCATTCCTGCAGCGATGTCCTGAAACCTATCCACCTCCTAGCTTCCAAATAACGAAGTGTTACAGAGTACAGTGTGAGGATGTCATCAGTATCATTGAGACTGGATTCTTACTTGAAGACACACTAAGTCAGGATCCCAGTGCCTAATTTCACGGATAATAAGTCGCCTCCTCGAATCCCACCTCAATGCATCCCAGGGGACATCCAAATAAAGGTCATGATGATTCTGAGCATTGTAATCAGCCAAGATGTTGTATGACATGATAGTGCAGGCATCTAGAAAAAGAAAGCATGAGCACTGAATCAAACCATGAAAGAATCGCGTCCAGCTCACAAGAATATTCCATGTGAAAGGAATAGACAATACAGATTCATGGTCAAGGATCGACAAAAATCACAAGATTCAGGAGGTGCACTGATTGGCATGTTCTAAAAAATGCACTGAGTCGAGAAATTTTTCTTACTTGCACTGATTGCACTGAGTGTATATTGTCCTAGCTAGTTCGTAGTAATAACACGGCATGTTCACCACCAAAAAAAAGGGGTGACTCAAGCAAATTCTCTTAATTGCACTAAGGGACAATGACGTAGCATATAGTAAGAAAAGCTTTACAAAAAAAAAAGTAAGAAATCAACACCGCAAGCATATTCAGGCATATAGACAAACATATGGTGAGCAAAGGCAACTGGGGTAACTAAGCACGACGAATACCTCCGGAGGAGGAGGAGGTCGAGGCGTCCTCCGAGCAAACCCAAAGCCTGGAGGAGGGCAAGGCAGGCTGGGGCGCGCGGAACCGCTGCCAGACGCGACCAGGAGGGGCGCGCTCCGGGTTGTGCCAGCGGCGGCGGCTGTGGTCGAGGGGCACGGCGTTCTCGGCGGACGCGCGCCACGACGACGCCGTGCTTCCGGGAGCCGACGACGGGGAGCGGCCGCGTTTCCGCGGCGGGTGCGAGGCGGGCGCCGGCGGCGAGAGCCGCGCGCGCGGGGCCGTGGATGGCATTGCTCCGCGTCGAGACATGGCGGTCGGGCGGGCCGGCGAAGGGGATGGAAATTGACGCCGACGGGCTCGCTTTGCTAGGGTTGTTACATCTGGCCCGTGCATCTTTTGATTGACGACAGTCGACAACAATGAGTTACAGTACAGAACCCAAGATATTTTTTTCTTTAGAGATCTTCATTCAGTAAAATATCGTCAAAAAAAAATCTTCACTGTGCAGAAATTGCGAACTGTAAAGAAATTCATTCATGTGTCACAAACTCAAATTACAGACATTCAAGCACCATGCGCTACAAAATTGAAAGTCGTTTGATCGAGTGTTGACCTTGTTAAAAAAATGGTATGCTTAGCGAACGCGTGGGGGAAAAGTTACAGTTTTCTTGGTAATTCATCCCTAGTACGTCTATGGAAAAGTTCATATTCTACATATGTTTCTCTTTTCTTGGGTAGTTTTCTATCACCGCTCCAGATTAGGAAATGAAAACCTTGATTGACCAAACGAAAATATAAACTTGCGCACAAGCCACAAACAACCCCTATTGTTAGAGACTTATAGAGGAGTGCAAATCGGGAAGATACACATACACTAACCACTGCAATCAGCAAATCACATAAACAACCAAATCACATAAACAACCAAAGGAAATTGGTCACAGTGACGAATATTTACAAAGCTGTGGGGTCTTTCCAGTCCATAAAAAACAAACATTATTGCTAAGTGAAAAAGCAAACACGATGCTGCCAAGCATGAAGCACAAGCGTGTCTCCATTGCTTTGATTGATAGAACTAACAACATGATCTGAAGGAAACCGAAACAGGTAATGAACAACATTTGTTATTCGAGCATTGCTGTGTGATAAACAGAAGGTTAGACAGCTGTGGGTGAAGCAACGGGTGTCACGCCAATAGCTGGACGAAGGCCCTTGTCTGAGACTGGGTCAGCAGAGTCAGGAGCTCCCCCTGGAGTATCTTCATAAGCAGCATCGTGCACACCCAGAGCAGCACGCCCAGATGGATCAAGGTTCTTGGACCAGGCTGCGTCCCATTCAACAGCTTTGGCGGTGCTGCATGCCACACTAGGGCCTCCAGGAACAGTCGACCTTGCTGCAGGCTGTAATTAACAATCAAAAGAATTATGTAGGTGGGATAGCAAGATGTATTTTGTTTGGCAATGCATGGATTATTCCACACCAAAGGGGTTTTTTTAACGCAGATCAAAATAGTTTTACAAGTGCAATGTAGTTTACAAACCTTGGGGAAGAATTTCTCGAATATCGTTCTGTAGTAGTACCCTTCTTTTGTTGTGGGTGTGTTCTCTGGGTAAACAAAGCTAGCATTCATCATCATGGAATCTGTGACCTGAAATGCAATAATGAACATCAACTGCGCGTTCAACAGGGGCCAAATTCCTGAGAGGTTCAACAAAAAAAATATGGCATACATGTTGGTTGGCATGGTCCTTCAATCCATCGATCCAACTATACCCAACACCATCACTGAACTGTTCCTTTTGCCTGTACAGAATGTGCTGTTTACAGAAAATAGAATCAAGTTATGCATATCGGATTTAGAAAGTATTCAAGTAACACTACACAAATAACAAGAGCAGCTTCTCCAACCTTAGGTAAATAGGGCCGCTCCTCATCATCAAATGCATTACGGATAACCCATTTCTCAATTCGACCGATGTCACGTTTTATCTAAAATTTACAAGGCAATAGTCACAAGAAAGGAATCGTGCTGGATAGAATCAAATGAATGAATTGCAGTGAAATTAGATGTCTTGATATTATTGTAACACATGGCAACATACCATCTTCCATTCAGGATCAATGTCCATTGCTACATTGATGAAACTTTTGTCAAGGAATGGAACACGAGCCTCAACACCCCAGGCAGAAGTTGATTTGTTAGCTCTCAAGCAATCATACAGATGTAGTGCTTTTATCTAAAGAGCATTCAAAAAGGCATCTTGTGAGCAAGATTGAATGACTAAGCAGCTGAACCGAAAGAGACAACATGCTGTGGTACTCTGCTTTAAATGAGTGGCCAAAAACTTAGGACATAACATCACCAGTAAAAAATATTTTTACCTTCCGACACGTTTCCTCATGGAATTCTTTCTTGTTTGGTGCCTTGTGAAAATAAAGGTAACCACCAAAAATTTCATCTGAACCTTCTCCAGAAATAACCATCTTCACCCCCATAGATTTGATCTTGCGTGACATCAAAAACATTGGGGTACTCGCTCTGATTGTTGTAACATCATAAGTCTCAACATGGTAGATGACTTCCTCCAAGGCATCGATCCCCTCCTGGTATTTTTAAAAATAAAAAACTATAAATATAAATTTTGAAGTTTTTCCCCCTATAGTAGTATAGTGTACAGAAAATCAAATTGAGAACCTGCACTGTGAAATTGAACTCATGATGTAAAGTGCCGAGGTAATCAGCAACTTCCTTAGCAGCTTTAAGATCAGGAGAACCCTACAAAGGACAAAAACAGAAGAATTTCATCACATTGTCCCCACTGCTTATATCACTCTCGGTAGATATACCTATCTTGTCAAAATACTCATAGCAACAAGAAAACAACTGGAATGATAGCTGAAGTGAACATGATGCTCTGTGATGAGGGTAAACAAGAAACTTACCTTCAAGCCTATACAGAATGTATGCAATTTGTTTCCCCACTGCCTAGCAACCTTTGTTTCGTTTAAGTACCGTGAAGCAACAGATGCAACCAAAGAAGAGTCAAGTCCTCCAGATAAAAGCACACCAAATGGCACATCAGTCATCAGCCTCTTAATAACAGCCTGCATAAGTGAAAGATAATATCAGTAATCGAAATAATTAAGAAAACAGACATTGAACATATCAGCTATAAAACATCATACTGTTACTGCAGAAATTAACACATCGGATCACCATTGTGACTACAACACAGCACAGCAACTGGAATTCCCATGGCACAACAAAATCAACTAATACATGGATAAGCAATTAGGCATTAGGCATTACCTAATCAGAGGCATCAACATAGATTATAAGCATGAAGTGACGAAACAAAATTCTAATAGCTATCCTGACAACAAATATGGCATACATAAGTATACCAAATGCATTATTACTATATGTGTCAAAAGATGTAAAACAAAACGAAGATAGAAAAAAGATGAGTGAACAGATAGATATCAACTACACTTTACGTATCAATGGGTATGAAAGTATGGTATCAGGAAAGACACATGCCTTCTCAAACATCTCCCGGAGGAAGAGAGCATTGTAAGGGGTTGAAGGGATTGTCTCTGAAAACCATGGTGGGTTGTACCATCTCCTCAGACCACCTAGGAAGGATGCAAAAAAAACTTAGGCCTTGTTTAGTTGCCTCAAAAAGGTTAGAAATATGACTCTCTCTCCATCACATTAAATGTTGTGTCGTATGCATGGAGTATTAAACGTTGATAAAATAAATAACTAATTACACAGATTAGTTGTAAATCACAAGACGAATCTTTTGAGTCTAGTTAGGTCATGATTGGATAATATTTGTCAAATACAAACGAAATGCTACAGTACTCTTTAGGCTAGAAATTTCACCATCTAAACAAGGCCTTAGATTGCAATTTTGGTTCAGGATCAGAAAACTCTATTCTGGTTTATGGGCACAATGAAACAGTCTGCTAGATAAGTAAACCTGTTTTACTGGAGTAGAGATGTCCAGGGGGGAAGGTTATGAAGCGTTCACAATCATCGCTCAATGCCTTCATCTCCGAAGCAAACCAGACTGATCCTGATAAAATAGCACACTATGAATTAATCTCAAGTAGCAGAAAATCTAATCCAGAATAGACAAATAGCTATGAATTGAGTTGGTGGCAACACCACACTGAATTTTTAAGGAAGAAATAATAATAGTTCCAGGTATATCAAATTTCAGAGGAATGAACACTTATCTGAATAAGTATATATCCCCCCTAAATAACATAATCATTTTTCCGTTTTTGCTTTTGGACGACAGAATGAACTTTAACATGGTTCTATATCAGATTCAGGAGAATCCTGATGCCAGACTGGTAATCAAAACCAGAACTTCCAAAAGAGCCAGTCTGACATCTTCCTTGCATGAAGAAAGTAGGCTCATACCAGCATGAACAACAATGTCACATAGTTCATCGTTGCCTAAGGGCTTGCTAATGGTGTTTCTATATTTCATTTTACTATCAGCATTCAATTTTAAATTAAGTGTTCTGTGTGGTTTCTCTGTAACAGGAACTAGAGAACGTGCTAGGAGGTTCTTGGAAGTAATTGACCAGTTCTGGCTAGGAATGTGGACCATAACTTCAAGCACAATTCACCACTGCAACAGTAGCTAACAAAGCAAGACATTGACAAGTTAAAGAACATTATGTTTGAGAAGGAAAAGCATAGAATTCATTTCACAAAATTACAATTAATTGCATCAAACTATAAAAAAACTACAACTTTTAAGATCAGTTTCATGGTACAACAAATACTTGTGTCCTCAGTTTCACAAACCTTCATTGGAACCACCTGCCAGCCACAGAAATAGTAGGCCCATGCAAATTGTTGTAAATTTTGAAATGGATGCCTCAAGTAGCAGTTGTATGAAACTGAATACTAGAAGTCTTATTTTGTGAAATGAATCAAAAACATAATTCATGCCTGATTTTCTTCAGGAGGACAAAACATCAGTTGATTTGCTTTACGTACCATCAAGACCCCATCCCATGTATAAAGGGCAGATGCCAATAGCATCACGAGCTGCCATGAAGCTTTTATCACGTGTATCAAGAAGAACAAATGAGAACATTCCGTCCAACATATCCACAAATTCTTCCCCATATTCTTCATACTGTGTAAAGGAAATATAAAAGGTCTCAATATTAAGATTAAATAACTTTATAACAGAGGACGATGCTTCGATGGATATAATGAAATTGTTGGCAAAAGCTATGCCACTGTTAAAAGGGTATAGATATGCAACTTACAAGATGGGCTATAACTTCACAATCACTGCCAGTTTGGAATTCATGAGTTTTCAACTTAGCTTTCAATTCTTCATGGTTATAGATCTCTCCATTCACCTGGAAATGACAACCAGAAGATAAAATGGTGAAGTAACTATACACAAACAGAAACATATTTCCTCTAGTTGATTTAGTTAAATCAAGACTTCTGGTGGGTTAATATCATGCCACATTAAGTTGCAATCAGCTCAGTGAGGGCATTTACTAAGCCTACCTTAGATCTGGGAAGTTTCTCTTTGATCACTATTTATGGGCATGACAGAATTTTGGAAACAAATGACAGTTACCACAGGCAGAACTATTAAACAGTTTGTTGCGAACTCTGCAGTTAGCATAAAGAAATGAGTGGATACAGTGATTGTATTTGTAATGCAGATACAGACCGTTACAACAACTGTTTTGTCCTCATTGTACAACGGCTGGTCTCCAGATGCAGGATCAATAATAGCCAACCGCTGGTGTGCAAGGTAGCAATCCTGATGACAGTGCAAACCGCTCCAATCAGGCCCTCGGTGCCGTAACCTACAAAATTATGAACTTCATTTCAGTGGGGGGCATGTGTATAACAAAATTTATAACAAGCACCTGTAATTCCTAAGAACACTCTGTCACACAAAAAAAAAGGCACAAAGAAATTATACTCGCTGAAGTAAAGAGACATCTGACCCTCATTTCAGATTTTAGTAAGATGGCACTAATTTGTATTCTACAATCAACAGCTGTTTAGTCTAGTAGAAGATTAAATCAAATTCAAACAGCGTAACTCTACAATTGTTTGCTTACAGAAGCAAGATCAAAGCTGCACAGTAATTGCTTCTATAAACTGCTGCTTATAAGATTTTCTCTAATAATAGGCCACCCTGGAACTTATAGGCAACTTTTTTCTATTTTACCCCTCTTCTGACTTGCTAAATGAGTCATATAATATAAATCGTTGACACAAAATTTTAGGTAACCCATTCACATCATCTAAATTTGTAATTTATGTACGCAAGTTTACAATAATTTATATTTGACAATTGGAAGGAGCATGTTTTGTGTTTGAAATCATAATCTCCACAAGAGGAACTGTGAACCAAAACCTCCATGCTTGGCACCAGAAGCACTAGCAGATAAACCCGAGAAGCCTGTTGCTGGACATCAAGTGTATCTATACATGCTACATTCTACTCAAATTCAAATAATTTACATTTAAAGCCACCAACATGGATTTTCTGCAGATGAAACATTCATTACTATTCTTGAATAAACATGTGCTCCTTTCGATCTTTGAAGCAAATACCAAAAGGAATGCAACCTCACAAAATTAATCCATCTGTATAGGCAGATAACAGTTTGCATTTTGAAAATCTGGTCCTCCCAATTTCTCTCACGACATAGACACACGCCCTGTCGCGCTACAAAGGCCCTTGGAAAAATTAAACATCTAATCATTCACCACAGCTCGTTCCCAAATTCTGGGAGACAAATACTACGTTTCGCAAAAGTTGACCACATATCGCAGGTCCTTATCAGCTGTTAATATTAATATAAACTGAAATCGACACGCGAACTACTACGAAGGATCAGATAAACCAGAGATATCCCATTTGCCCAAAGGTGCTCTACAGTCTACACCAACCCGCCACCAAATTCCCTCCGCCCTCTCCTCAAACGGCCGCGATAACCCGCCCGGGGCGGGTTAATAAGAAACAAAACAGGCCACGGATAGAGATGGGACGGCGAGACGGTGGGGAGCCGCCGCCGGCGCCATACCTGCGCGAGAGCTCAATGATGCGGGAGCGCTTGGCGAGGGATACGTCGGCGACGCCGAGGACGGCGAGGATGCCGCACATGGTGGCCCGCTCCGGCTCCGGCTGGGCCTCTCGTCTCGCCTAGCGTCGCCGCCTGCTTCCTCCGACCCCAGAAGCGAGCGCCGCCTCGGAATGCCAAGAGGCCTCTGACGGCGAAATGGGAGGTTTAGGCCGGGGAAGGGGAATCTAATTAGGGCTTTGCAAGTGATCACGCATCTCAGCCGTCAGATCACGCATCTCGGCCGTCGGATCTGTGTGTTCGTTGGCGCCCGCACCACGAGGCGGCTGGCGCTTTTGGCCCGTCACGGTGGGTCGAGCCGTGCAGCTGTCCAGGGGTACTGACGTGTGGGGCAGGGGGTGTGTGGGGGCCATAGACCATTGGGTGACGTGGGTTTGGGAGCGGGGTGAGTCAGAATCTTGGACCGCGCCGCGCACGGAGATTCTGCCAAGACGACCACGTGATGAGGTGGATTCCGCCGGACGTTCCCGGCCTGCCGCTAGTGGGTTTTGATGAGGTGGATTCCGCTGCTGCACGGTTTCGCAACGTGTTCTTTTTTTTTGGCAACGGGGCTATTGTTGTTTGGTAAGTGATGTGTGCACAGCCTTTTTTTTTTTTTTTTTGGCAATTATGCGCACAGCCTTTGGAACCAGGCGGCGAGCAGTTAGCAGTGGATTGACTTTCCGGCTAATCGTTAGCTGTAAATTTTTTATTTGAAACAAAAACTGTGAGCTGTAAATTTTTTATTTGAAACAAAAAATGTTAGCTGTAGATTTGTTAATAGCTATATAATTGTTAGCTAACTATAAGCTGTGTTAGATAGAAGATTCTAAACAAAAAAGATGTGTTACATAAAAAAAATTATCAATAGCTAATGGTAGGCGGATTCAAACAAATTTTCAACCAACTTTTAGCCCCTAACTATTTGTTTGGAGGGATCCAAACATGCTCTAGCTTGTAGTTGGTCTTATACAGAATACTTGAGAAATACGTCCTAGGCCTTCCAGACTAGAAAATTCCACGGGTCTTGTGAGAATTATATATTGTGCGGACACGCCTAAAATGATTTTGCGGAAATTGGGCACAAACCCATGTTAGAGTGGGCACTTACTCCATGGCTGTCGGCCATGGCATAGCTCCTCCACCATCTGTGTTTCCATCCGCATGTAAACAAACACAAGTTAACTTGCATAGAGCATTGGATCAATGACAATTTGATCAAGTGGACCAAAGAAACCAACCATGGATATTCTAACTCGCTATACCGCTTGGGTACCATATGGGATATCCTTAGTGTCAACATGTTCGTGCATTTTTCTATCTTAAGCATGCCCATAGTTTAACTGGTAAAGTTAATGAAAGCTTCCGTCCTTTATTTATCAATACTCTTTTACTTGTTTTGCGAGGAATTTTACTATATATCATCTAGAATACTATAAGGTCGAAGTGCCCCTTGTGTTTTTGTTCACATGTTGTCATGGATCTTGAGGGAATATTCCTTATTGAGATGACTCTATCCTAACTACTAGGTGTCTCCAAAATTGGATTTGTTTTGTTTGATCACATCTCACTTCAATCCCTAGACAAAACATTACCTTGTCAATATCTTTTTATAATAAAGCTAATGCTCACTATAAGTCTATCTCAACATGCAAGGTATCTACATCATTCCCCACTAACTATCCACATCATCATCCACTAATAGTCAGGTCATCCTACTAACTTTCAACTTCTTGGTAATTGCAAGATATCCAAATCAGTTCCACTTAATTTCATTTCAGATTCTTCGCGAGGTATTTTCTAGTTATATCCATTCATCAACACTTAATGGGCCCTATGCCTCAAGTTCAATATCCAAGGCACGAGCATATTTCCCTTGCTCTTTAAACGTCAAATGCTCCCATATTTATCCACTTAAATTCTCCATTGGGCTTCAATGGGTCAATACACCCATCCATGTTGCAGCTAAAATCATCTGTTGGATCTTGTGGACACCAAATTTAAATGAAATGAGTGGTTTAGTTGCACACAAATTTTCAAATACACCACCACCCTAGTTTCCACCATCAAATTCATGTTTCCGAGCTAGGGTGCTGACGTGTGAGTACTGAGTTCGCTTACTTCCACCGTTTGTCTTTCCAAACATATGCTTTGACAGTTTTCTTACCACTAATCTGAGACTTTGTAAGAACCTTCACACTAGTCCTCAAGAAATACGTTGTATGATGCCATGAGTCTTAGAAATATCATAAAAATTGTGCGATCATGCATGACATGGCCTTGTCAAAAAAAAAAATGCATGACATGGAAAATTGGTTTGAGAATAAATTAGCATTGCAAAGTAATTGGAATTTTGGCATAGGGGTGATATGCATGTTCTACTCATTTATGTTTGTAATAGCATCATGATTTGATATTGTTGAATGACATGCTCGCGTGAGGTGTTGTGTGGATTGATTTGAGTAAGTCATGAACTTGTGCTTGTATGCGTTTGTGTGGTTGTTCATGTGCTAGTGTTGCTTGAGGTAGAACATGGTCGGTAAATAGATTTTAGGTCCAGGGAGTGTGCTCGTAGGCGTTTGTGTGGTTTTTTCATGTGCTAGTGTTGCTTGAGAGAGAACATTATCGGTAACAGATTCTAGGTCCATGGAGGAACTGAGGTTTTATTGGTAAAAAATGTCATATTGAATGTTCGGGCTAAAAAGCATTGTATATTAAACATGATCACTACGTGAGTACGTGAGGCGAACATAGAGGATGTAGGAACTATGGTGTGATGTTTATCTAAGCCTGTGTGGCTACGATTATGTCGTGCAGATAGCGTGATTCATGTATGTGTGGTGTGCAACGCATGCATTGGTGGTTGGTGAGCTACGGGTTTGTATGCGACTAGACACGTTGGCTAAACACATATAAGTTTTGTACGCCAACACGTTATGGCTAAACACGTGTCAAAATGACACAAGTTTTCATATATTTCTGTTCGTGCTAAGACTTGTACTAAACACATGTCAAAATGACACATAAGGTGCCGCAAGATGGAACAAATATGAATGGAATGGGAAATAATACAAAGTAAGTAGTATAAAAAGTTTATCATACCCTGATAAAACTTACATGGTATACATACGAAAAGGAAAAATAATTTTGATTAGTGTCACTTAAATTTGTCACTCGAGCATGAGGCAAAGTTTGATGAACTATTTTTTTAAATAACAGAACAAAGTTCCAGCCTTTATCCTCCGATGGTGGTACTGGTACATAACTGTGATGTACTAGTGTGCCATGTAATTCTTACCATTGGATTTGTAATGGAAACAATTTCTTGATGACTTTGATGTTACAACAAGTAATAAGATCTTGTAGAGAACATTTAATTTAGATAGAGGGAGAGTGCTTGTACTAAACATAAACAGTCAACAAGGAAATTACTTACTATAATTGCCTCAGTTTCAAAGATATCCAAGGCTCGAATTCGTCCAGATCAAGGATCATGATTGGGCATTGTACAACATTTTGTTTTAGAATAGCATCATGTACAACTCAACAAAGTATGAACTCGATGCTTTTCTTCGTGGGCCACACCAGTCAGCAGGGGAGTGTCAACCACGGTATCCAGTGGCAGGGGAGCAGTGCTGCAGCTGCAGTGCACCACCAACCGGTGATCGATTACTGTACTCGTCAGTAGCCACACGATCAGAGTCCCCGCGGCACGGCACGTTCACGCTGGGCGTGCCATGGCGCATGATTGCCGCGGACCCGGCCGCCGCGTTCCCGCGTCGTCACGCGCCTGATTCCGTCATTCCGTCGTTCCGCGGCGCGCGGCCGGCACGCAGCCGGGCGTGGCCTCTGCGGCTCTGCGCGGCATCCAGCGCCGGTAGGCCCGCCGACTGCCTCCGGGATCCCACGGCCGTCCTTGTTCATTGTTCCTATCCCTGCTCCCGCCGCGCGCGAACGGCCGGCGGGACCCGGCGGCCATCGCCGGCCATGACGACTGACGAGGGCGCCAAAAGGCTACAGTGAACTCAGCTCAGAAACGAAATGGCAGAAAGGTTGCACAGGTTTTCCTTCGAAGTTCAGAAGCCGCAACGTAACACTACTACACTAGCCGAGAAGATGCTGTACTCCAAAGTCGATCTCCAACAGCTACTCGCAAAAACACCGCCAAAAGTGGTTACATCCGCCGTTTCTGACTGATTTCAGATGAATCCGCACGGTTACATCTCACACTGGATGCAATGCAGATTACAGTCCTACGAACGGTTCGGTGACCCTGTCACGCCACCACACCTGCCTGCCTAGTAGTCCAAGTACGACGAATCATCAATCCGTGGGGCGCGTGAGCCACAGGGAGCTGAGCGCGCGGAGCCTGGAGAAGTAGTCGCTGACGGCGAGCAGCGCGCGCGCGGCCTGGCGCGTGGTGAGGATCCGGTGCACCTGCCTGAGCGTCTGCTGCCGGAGCAGGTCCGCCTGGCGGAGGAAGTTCTCCACGGTGGCGAGCTTGCTCATGGCGACGGCCATCTGGCCCATGTAGTTGGTGACGCTGTCGGCGGACGACGCGGCCAGGCCGCCGGGTGCCGGGGCCGCCGCGGCGGCGAGCGTGTCCCCGAGGCCCTGCTGCAGGGCCTCCATGCCCTGCGACAGCGCGTCCTCGGCCTGCTGCAGCGACTGCTGCAGGCTGCAGACGCCCACCAGCTGCTGCTCCGTCAGCTGCGGCTCCACCTGCGCCGCCACCACCTTGAGCAGCTCCGAGGAGCGGAACCCGCCCAGCCACATGAAGAAGCGCTCCGCCGGGCTCATCCACATCCCCGACAGCACGTGGAACACGTCCGTCCGGGTCGCCACGCCCTTGAGCCGGAACAGCTCGTCGTAGTGCAGCATCACGCCGTCCACCAGCACGGACAGGTCGTCGTCGCCGATCTGATGCTGCGCCGCGCTCAGGGCCACGCGGAGGTCGTTCATGTGGTGCTGATGCTCGTCCAGCCACCGTGCGTACTCCAGGTCGAACGCCAACGCGCCTGCGTGCAACAGGATGTCGAGACAGATTACACTTTGCACAGATCAAAAGTCTGTATAAAAGCAAGAGCTGAGCAATGTAAATGGATCATTTGCCTCCGGTGGAGCCTCCATGATCGCCGGCCCGTCCACTTGCAATGAACATCCCCTGTATCACAGTTAGCCCATAGACAATCAGAATACGCGACAAAGTATATATTTTTCTTTGAAAAAGAAAAACAGATCAGGAGTTTGTTTTACCTGCTGCCTTGCCCTTTGAAGCTCCTGCTCAAGGTGAGCCAGCTTGGACCGGCTGTTCTCCAGCTCCACAATGTATGCCTACAGAACAAAAGTTGCACAGTGCTTGAACAATCTTGCAATTAAGTGGCAACAGACATAACATGATACAGTAGTAAAACTATACTCAAAAGTGAGCTTTTGTGTATAGTTTCATTGTATCCTTTTACAGAAATAACCAACAACAGTGCTTGAACAATTAATCTTGCAAGTGGCAGCATGCTTTCATTGTATAGATTACTAGAACAGACGCATGCATTGTTCAACTTCAATTATCTGATATGCATCAGGGAAAAATAAAAGGAAATGCTACTTTTAGTTTAGCAGACAGTTGTTGGTCAATGGTTTCCCCCTATTTAGTTAGCAAGAAGCCAAGAACACGGGATGGAATGCCATTTACAACAAAATCAAAATGGGCAGAATTGCATCGAACAAAATGATGGGTGATCATCACCTTCTTCCTCATCCGGCTTTTCCGGGCCGCCTCGCGGTTTTGCGCAAGCCTCCTCTGGACTGTCTGCGCCTGCTATGACACAGTAGCCAAAACCACAATCAATCACATTTGCTACTCCTATATTGCTTCTACTAGTTTTTTCCACAATGTGTTCACAAGACGTGACATGGCAATGGCGCACCTTGTGATCCCTGGATTCTACCTTGCACACCGGCAATGAGTTCTCGTGTCCGTCGACGCTCTGCGTGATTGCTCCACCCTACGACGACGGCAGACGGCGGCGCAATCACATGTCACACAGCATTATACTTAAGGTGGAGTTCATGGCAGGCATACTGTGCAAACCAAGATCGAAATGGAGTAGTAGAGAAGAGCAGAGCAGACCATCTGCGCGTCGTGGTGGTTGCCGCCGCCGCTGACATCGTCGACGTCGGTGGAGGCCGTCTCGGCGAAGGGGCTCGTTACGACGATGCCGGAGTCGCCCCAGTTATCGAAGTGCGCCGCGGCCGGCGTCGCCGCCCACGGCATGCCGAACCGGGCTGCGTCATCCGCCGCCGTCGTCATGCCGAACGGGATCGCTACTCCTCCATGCTGCACAACGCAAGACAAAGAGAGCCCCCATCATTCATTCACCGTGAGAACGAATCGCCTTGGGCAACATTGCAACGAAAGCTCAGTGGATGAACTCACCGCGGCGGCGAGCGGCGGCACGAAGGTGGCGGCGGCGCTGAGGCTGCTGGAGGCCTTGGAGCTGGGGTTGGGGCCTTCACATCACACATTGATTAATCCCGCGATGCGCGTGCATCAACAGCCAGCCATGAGAACAAAGAACAAAGAACAACGACGCGCGCGCGCGCATCCAAGAACAAAGGCGAATAAACAAGGCAGGCAGGGGCAGGGCGTTACTGCGCTGGAGCTCGGGGAAGATGGTGGTGGTGGCGCCGTCCCCGACGTGGCGGTACCCGCCGGCGCCCTGCTCCACCCAGCAGCTGCTGCGAATGCGAATGCAAATGCGACCGCCGCGCCGCACGGCACGAGGCGGGGCCGCGCAAGGCAACAAGACGTTAGCGAGCCGGACGCGCCGGTCCAAAAGGCAAAGGGAGAGGGAGACAAACGCACGCCCGCGCGCCGCAAGCGACACAAGGAGGGACGAGGGAGGCACTGTTGGTGCTGCGCGCGTGGCACCACGTGTTGCCTTTGCCGCTTACCTGAAGGCGTGAGATGACGACTGGTGATGCATCGGGCACCGGCACAGGGATCACACAGGCGGCAAGGCGACGACGAGGAGGACGACGGGCTGCTGTGCCCGTGCACCGTGGACGGATGCGAGCTAAACTTGGCTACCGGAGACGAGGCGAACTGCTGCCGGGGTTAAAAGGGAAGGACAGGGGATATGGATGAGGACGTGGTGGGAGCTGAAGATATAGGATCATCAGAGCCTAGTGTACTACTAGCATGCAAGGTAGAGAGATCGATGCAAAGATTACGATCAGGGCGCGTCAATTTTGGTGTCAGGCCGGCTGCAGCTGCACTGCAGGACCGTCATCAATCTGCACATCCAATCAGTCCATCATTCAGTCTTTCAGAGATCAGGCGTCAATCAGTCCTTTGCGACGCAGCGACAGAGAGCACAGAGCAGTGGGCTTTTTGTACTCCATCTGACTGACGACGCGCGTGGTTGCGTGCGCCGAGTCCGGTGAGTGCTGCCATTGCTTCGCTCGAGGTCGAGGACCCGAGCGGCAGGAACCAGGAAGGGAGAACCGGGAAGAGGGAGAAGGGTGGGCCTGGTGAGTGCGAGAGCACACTGTAATGGCTCGATGTGATGGTGTGCGCCAGAGCACCAGTGCTCGGCTGGTAGCCATCGTTGTCCGCTCCTACAGGCCTCGTTTAGATCCCCAAATTTGCCACCAAATTCACTATGTAATTCCTAGGTCACATCAAATGTCGTCAAAATGTCGCCATGTCGTGATCTTAAATGTAGATGAAATCAAAAACGGTGATTTGATTATTCGCTCATGAGGCGAACATTTTGAGCCTAATTAGTCAAAAGTTTGGACAATTTTTACCAAATACAAACGAAATCTTACAGTGCGAGACACTGATTGACACGACTACGCAAACTCCCAATTTTAATTTGGTAACCAGAACTAAACAAGGCCTGTGTTAAGAGGCTACCGGAAGACTTTGACTGGATAGTGGTACGTGAGCAAAGACAAAAGGGTAGCGGGCAGGGTGACACGTCAGATACGATCACGAGGTAGTAATCCCATTCTCCTTAAAAACCCGTAATTTAAGTTTGAACCAAAATCAACAATTTCTAAATCTAGCTAAATTTATAGTAAGAAACAGTAAAAGTAACTAATATATTATATTTCACAATTAACCAAGTATACTTATCTAGTATATTATAAATCTTAGCGTTTTTCATATAAAATTTAGTTAATACTAGAACTGTTTGAATTTTTAAAACTTGAATGTACCTTTTGGACAGAGGGAGTGCTATCACCCTAACATAAGAAAAATACTTTTGTGGTTTAATATTAATATTTGAACACAGTAAAGACCTATTTGGAACGCTAAAGTACTTTTTGTGTATATTTATATATGAATTGAGTGGGGAGTGGGACTTACGCTCACGATCAAGGGTCTAAATCAACTATGTTTGAGCCCCTAAAACCATTATACCATTGCTCCGTTCGTTATGGACCATGCATAATACGATTGACCTCATCATCATCAAAAAGACTTATCCTACAAATAAATCGAGAACACAAGCGAGAACATGGAAAATGCAATCCGATATATCAAACAAAGATTAAATATGCCAATCTAATAGGATGTTAAAGTCTTGAATTGAAAGGATTATTCAACATGCTACCTTGCCATCTCCACCATGATACTCAAATTGGAGGCACAACCATCGCTACCACTAAACTTGGGGAGAGGAAGGAGAGATAGAAGGGAGATGGAATTCATATATGAGTCCTACATGTTCCCATGACACGTCATCATAGGTTCAAGACTACTCATCTAGATTGGTTCTAAGACCCAAATAAAGATTAATTATCTAAACAGACAATTTGAATATTTGTGACTAGGATTGGAACACATTTCAAGACTATATCATTGCTCATATTAATTAAAATATCTAACTTGATTTATTAAAACTATTCTATTGTATTTTTTTTAAAAGAATCCATTAGTATTATTAAATTTGATATCGTAGTCTTAATTTTATAGATAAGTTTTAAATAGTTATAATATCAAGATATTATCATTAGTCACAAAAGTATCTATTAGATAGTTAAGTTTTCTACAAATATAATATTTGATGTCCTCTATAATAGAATACGAGATATAGATTAAGATAAAGATATTAATAAATAAGTACTCCCACCATTCCAAATTGTAGTTCGTTTGACTTTTTTTACCCAACTTTCATCATTCGTCTTATTAAAAAATTCCATGCAAATATATTTAAATTTAAGTCACTCTTGAAGATCTTTTGTTAGTAAACAAGCCATAACAAAAAAAATGGTATTTAATATAAATTTTTGAATAAGACGAGTGGTCAAAGTTGGGATAAAAAAGTCAAACGAATTACAATTTGCAACAGACTAGTATCTTTTAGAGTTTGACCAAACATTTACAAAATAACATGCTTAGATTAATCACTATATTCCTAATAAATTTAATTTTAAGATATAAACATTGTTATTATTATTTTTATTTATCGTTAAATTTAAAACGTAAATTCTCAAAAAAAAAAAAAAAAGAAGAGAAATGTCGGACTCTACGTTGGACAGTGAGATCCAGAGCGCCAGAGCGGCAGCCGGCCCAGTTTTGCTTGCGTAGTTGACGCTCCCCTCTTTCGCGTGACGCGACGGCGTGAGCAGAGCCGCAATAAGTGCGATGGAAATGACGAGTGGAGAGAGGATTGTGTGTGTGCACCGGGGAGCAGCTGCACCAGCACCAGCACCAGCACCAGCACCGGAATTGCAGACGCAGCGCAGCAGCAGGTGGCCGTGCGGCGTGCCGTGCGGGGTGACGGAGTGTAGCAGGTGGCCCCGGGAAACTGCCCCGAGTAGAAGAGAGGACAAAATCGAAACGAGGTCGCTTGACACGCTTGCGAAACGGCCAAACGGGGAACGGATAGGTATTCGGCCTTGGCGCCTTGGCCCCACTGGCCGGCCCGCTCCGATTCCCTAGGCCCAATCCGGCCCGCTCGCTTCCGCACTCCCCCCGGTCCTCCTGGCCGCTAGCGCTGAGCAGTGAGGACCGACTGATGGCAGTGGCAGTGTGCGTCCCACATCCACACTGCGCTGCGCTGACCTCCGTAGCCCGTAGCCGTAGCGCCGTAGCGGCAGGCCGCAGGCACAGCCAGCTCAGCCGTGCACTCGATCGACGCGCAGCGCATCTGCACCCACGGCATAGCTTTACGTGCACGATCACCGTGGGCACAGGTCTTGCAGTGCCATCAATGGCTCTGCGTCTCTGCGCTGCCTGCGTCTGCAATTCTGCATGCATGTACTGTTCGCGTGCATCTGCGTCCGTGCCCCGCTAGCTGTAGGCCTGCCGGACTCCATGCCGGGAGCGCGCTGCCGGTGCCGGTGCCGGTGCCGGTGGGGGTGGCTCCGCTGAATCATCATGATGGTCCAGCACTGCCTGCCTTGCCTGCCCGTTTATGTTGCCAAGGCGGAGGCTGCAGGTGCGACGCTTCTTTGCCTGCGACTTCTGCGAGCACTGGTCCAGTGTTCTGTGTGTGGACCGTGATCCTTTCCCTCATGACGAATCCGCGGTCTTCCAGGCACAATCCAATGAATGCATGGGGGTGGGGCTTTCAATTTTGTCATCGTCGAAAACAACCATGATCCGAGCAGATTGACTGTAGATTTCGTACTAACCTTTTGCGGGCGGGTTAGGTTAGGTAGAGGTTAGACCATACTAGAAAACGAAAAGGGCACATGATGATTAAGTTTGAGCCTACTAGATGAGTGACAGTAAATTTACTCAGGCCTAGTTTATCGCTAAATTTTTTCAACTTTGTTACTGTAGCACTTTTGTTTGTATTTGACAATTATTATTTAATTATAGATTAATTAAATATATGTCTCGTAATTTACAATAAACCTATGCAGTTAGTTATTTTTTATCTACATTTAATGCTCAATGTATGCGTTCAAAATTTGATGTGACGGAGAATCTTGAAAAAAATTCAATTTTTTCACATGCAACTAAACAAGTTCTCAATTCACTCCTCTTCGTGGGCTAACGTTTCTCTTCAGGCTTGCAGTTCAGAATTCACCTCCCAGTGTAGTCTTAAGTTCTATTCGCAAAGAATAGTGTTCCTCAAACATGCCACGAAGCTATTGCAAGAGATCATCCTTGGGGTCAAATAGTTAGAGATTTAAGAAGTCGTGTGCAAAAAGGTCAAGGCTTGCATCAATTTTGTGAATACTATTCATTTGTGCCATCTAATGAACCAAATGGGTGTTTAGCAAATAACCAGAAAAATGAGGATGGCGTTACGGTGAGGAACAGAGCAAGGCTAATGGCTCAAGGTTGCACACACAATTAGAGGATCTTAACTTTGGTGAAACAGATGCCCCAATTGCAAGATGGAAGCTATAATGGTACCATTGGCATATGCTTTCTCTCACATAATCAAGCTATATCAAATGGATGTGAATATTGTTTTTTTAATATAGTGATCAATGAGTTAGTGCACGTGGAGTAATCACCCAGTTTTGAAGATTACAAAAAACCCAACCATTTGTATAAGCTAAAAAAAGACAATGTACGGATTGAAACAAGCACCTACTCCCTCCGTCCCAGTTTTCTTGACGTTTTGGAGTAGTGTTTCAGTGTCCCGATTCACATGATCTGCTGTGTATCTGCGCTACTTTTTTTGTCCAGATTCACTGAGTCGCTGCTGCACCATGTCCGATGCCAGAGCGTCTTTAATTCTGGGACAGAGGAGTAGAGCATTAATGGGAGGTTGAGGCACTTCCTACTCTCAAATGAATTTAAGATGGGCAAGGTTGATACAATTTCACCAAAATAATAGAAAAATATTTATTTATATGTTAATGATATTATCTTCGGTTCAACAAATCAAGAATTTTGTGAGGAGTCTACAGAAATGATGGACAATCAAGAGTTCGAGATGTATATGATTGGAGAATTGAGTTATTTCATTGGCCTTAAAATCAAGAAAGGGAAGAATGGAAGCTAGCTTTGTGAGCTAAGGCAACAATTACATTAAGGACATGTTCAATAAATTGAAATGGAGGATGCCGACCCAATTAGAACACATATGGCCACAAATGATCATTTGGATTTGGATTTGGATGCTAGTGGGGAACCAGTTGATCAAGAAAGGTGTATAGGACAATAATAGGAACAACTCTATTTGACCTCGTTAAGACCGGATGTGATGCTGAGTGTATGCATGTGTTCTAGATTTTAGCCTCACTAAAAAAGAGATCGAGTCATTTGACTGCCATCAAAAGAACATTGAGGTACTTGAAATATCCACCTAATGTTTGGTTATAGTAACACAAAGCATCACAATTTGAGTTGATTTGGTACTCGAACTCAAATTATGTGAGAAAAATTGTATTGGTCCAAAAAAAAAAATGTTCAATATCAAAAAGATAATACTATTAAGAAATTTGTGCAATAAAAATACTACTATCAACCTACTGATGCGGGTACACATGAAATAGGGGTAAATGATCTTTTCCGGCTCATAGTTGATGGCTAGCTAGCTACACAGAAAATATGGGGTAAAATGGTCTTTTTCACTCATAATTGATGGTCTCCAAGGCCAAATAAAACGTCAATGCTATGTATGAATAAAAAATAAACAAAATACTAATACTAGAAAAGTTATCCTTTGATAGTACTAAATAAAAAAAAAATCATTTGCTCTTCCAATGCTAGATAAGGAATTTTCTCCCTATACATGATGTACATGACATGGTAGTTTTTTTTTTTTTTTTTTGACTTGGTGATTTCATTCATTGATCAAACAGGGTTACAATCTGAAACTAACATGTGATCTACACAGGTTGGTGTTAACTGTCACTCACCCAGGCTATTATCACCTGAAACAACATGGTAGTTCTTCAGTAACCTAACATGAAGAGGCATGCACTTTTTTTCAAAAAAGAAGAAGAGGAGGAGGCATGCAGTGCCCAAGCACAATGGGTCAATGGCCGACGCAACCTTGGGCTGGTCAGGAGTACAGCACAGCAATGGCGGCCATCTTTATACGTCGGCAGCCCAGAGCTGGTGTTTCTAGTTTGGGCCGGCAGCAGCTACTTATAGCCCAGTGACCCAGCACGTTGAGAAAGACCTGTATCTCGGCAGCCCGTGGGCCGTGGCTCAGCACATACTCTACACTCGTTTTTTTTTTTACATACATACACTCGTGAGTTACGGAACATAGAAGAAACATGAAGAGCTACACGTATATCCAACTAATAATAGCATACATGCAGTTTACGGCGAAATTCCATTCCCGCGGACGTTCGCTCGGTTGACTTCTGAGCGAACCATCCGACAATCGTGCAATCAACGTCCCCGCGCTTACCTTCTTTCGGTGAGTTCCCTTTTTTCCGTCCTTTTTTTTTTGCGTGCCGGATATATTTGGTGCATGGCTGCATGCCGTTATTTTTAGCATATGTTGTCGTAATTTTTATTATTTATTTTTGTGCTTCATTTTTTACTTAGTTTTTGTTTTATGTGATTTTTAATATTATTGAATAATTTATGTACATAAGTTATATACAATAATTTATATACACAAGTTATGTTCTACTAACTTTTGTACATAAATTGTGTTTTTATAACTTTTATGTTTTAAGTTTTGTCATAAGTTATAAATTAACTCATCATTTTGTGTTTAATAACTTATGTGCATAAGTTGTGATTTATAACTTTTGTGTTTCCATCTCTTTAACATAAATTATAAGTTATCTGGTATAAGTAAATTATATGGTATAAGTTACGTGTTATAAGTTACTGCACAAAAATTTGCTACCATAATTTTTAGCTGTAACTTAGGTATTATAACATAGAGTAGTATAGGAAAAAAAAGTAAAAAAATATATTTTTTTTAAACATATGTAAGTGGAGTCTAGTTTTATTCGTCTCGTCATGTAGAGTACATAGGTGCAAACGAAATAAAAAATGGATACAACGTTAAGAAGTTATAGCAATTTAAATAAATGTTTTAGTTTTTTTAGAGTGACATCATGCCAAGGAAATAGAGCGCGAGGAGGCATGCATCGGACCTTCCAGAAAGAGAAAGTGGCGGTAATGAATTTATGGCTAAAAATAGGAATATTTGTGTTTGGTCGGATCGTTCGCTTGATTCAAATTCAGTGAACGTTCGCGGATTAGCGTTGCCGGAAGGTACCGTCATTATGCTTAGACGTAGTCAAACAATCAGGTTCGCCGAAGAGCTACACGTATTTATGCTTTTTTTTTTTGAAGAATCTAGCAGTAGCAATACAAAGTTCAGTTACAAGCTAGCAGTAGCAAAAGAAAAAAAAAACAAAAACAAGAAAACTAAGGGACAGAGAAAGAGAGAAAAAAAACCCAACAGATTACAAATTTGAAGAGATACATGATTCTAACAGAGGCAAAAGTCTAAAGTAACATAATCCTTGCAAGTTTGAATTTTGTGGAGATTTGTTTCTCAAAATTGCACCATTTCTTACCATCCATATTCCCCAGCAAAAGAGAATGAAAATGTCAAGAGCAAATTGCACATTTAGAAGGTCTTTCCTTTACTCTTTGTCCTACTTTTATTATAATAAGAAACAACTATGCATTCATTAATGCAGAAACTGAGATATTAATATACTCCTTTTTCTGAAAAAAGGATTGAAAGATTTGACAGATGGTCAATTGGTCATTAAACTGAAAGTTTAGCAGCTCCCAACATTGCTTGGGGAAGGGACATTGGAAAAAGAGATGCATCATTGTTTCCTCTATGTGCTGCTGACAGAGGACACATTGGTATTCATGCATCCCTCTTCTTCGAATCATGTTCCTGGAACTTAGCTTATCTCTCAAAATTAACTAGAAGAAGATTTTGTGCTTCCCTTGACATGAGGTTTTCCAGAGCAATTTAAAGATTGATTCAGCTTGAGCATGTCGTGACAAATGTTATAAGCCTTTGAAGAAGTAACCTGAGATGAGCCCCAAATGTAGAACCATTTATCATTTTGGTCATTCAATGTAACCGTGAGGAGTTTTTCTCGAAGTTCCAGATAATGTGAGTGTGCTTGAGTGGATAGAGGCAAGTTGAGATCAAATAGATTAATATAGGCATGGGTTTATTAGAGTTTTTTTTTTCAAAGTAGTGTAGTTCTGGAAACAACAACTTTCTCACATGTCCATGCCAAAGATATTCTCAAAGGAAGCATGTATGCCCATTGGAGATCATCACACTTGCCATGCCCTTGTATTTATACTTAGAACAATCAAGTTCACTAGACAGCTAATTGAAGTCATTCGCAATGATCTGGTTGTCTACCGGTGATGCTTTGCCCCAAGTATAAGGCCTTGTTTAGATACTAAATTTGCCTCCAAAATTCACTATGTAAAAACAAAATTTCACAAATACGAACGAAATGTTACAGTAGGGAATCTTTCACTATGCAAAGTTTGCAATCTAAACAAGGTTTAAATATTGCGCGATGCAAATATGCAATGCGCGGCGGAACGATAAATGTCATGATGTAATGTGTGGTTGAGCAGCCGAATAATAAATGCCGTAAGTGAGTGGATAACTGATAATAAAAGCCCACAACTTGTGCCGGAGAAAATCATCACCACAACCTGTGATGAGAATAAAGAGGAGAGAACTTGTGACTACCTATTATTAGTCATCAACCAAATAGTAGACATTATTGTTGTGGCGGCCATGCTCTTAGTGTGGCGTGGCGGATGGAGACGGGTATGCTAGCGTGAGTATATGTAGGAGAAATTTTTTTAATTCGCTTCCATGCAAGTCGAATCTAGCCTAACATACTCAGGTGTTCTAACCATTAGGCTAGAGGTTCTTTTGCAAGTCTCTTTTTTCCTCTTGCCATTGAGACTAGGATGTTTCCTTTTTCCATGTCTGACAATGCTGGAATTATTTGTTCGCAGACACCGAACACCGCCCTGTTAAAAGGGGAATCAGCAAGGAGGAGGTTGGACACATTTTGCTAGAGACCGTGGCACTACACCATTTTTCTTGGTGCTTATGTATAGATTAGGAGATGTTCTTATTTTGTTTGGAGACAACAAAGAGGCCTTGAAGCTAATATTAATCATTCATATTTTTTTCCAATTCATTCACAACTACAGCGCAAAACCTTGAACTGTAGCGAGTAGTGGGTCGATCTTTACATTTTGTTCCTTTGATCTTTTCATCTAGACACATATTGAAATAGTGTTCAAAGATTGAAGCCGTGTCTTGGCAAATCGGTCTAGAAAATTTGGATCAGGTTGGCAAAAACATAAGAAAAAACAAAGAATGGAGGAATTAGTCAAATCTTAGAAATAAAGCTATGGATAAGTTTATTGCAAAACATTCACAAGTGTCATTTTTTCCTAGACTAGTAGGCCTCATTTTTGGGTTTCGTACAAGGCCTCAGATTTCTTTGGGACACCCCTGCAAATACAATCATTGGACGAATGGACGCAATTAAAATGGAGGCCGTAGGATTGATATACCCCATCGTCATGGTCCGTGTGCACTTGTGCACCACGAAAACGGCCCGGCTCGCAGCTCGATTGCCAACTCGCGCTCTGGTTGAGCCGTTCAGCTCCACGGCGCCGCCCGCATCCTTGTGCTTGCCGACTGATGTTGTTGTTTCGGAAAGGTTTGTGATCTATTCTGACTTATAATATGTTTGTTTTGGAACTCTCAATGTGACAATTTAATGCATGGAACACCATGTCTATCTTCTTAATCTAAGTATGTGAGACATCATTTTCTTGAGTGCAATTAAATGTCCATTTTATACATATTATTCATGATATATGTACTTAAAATCATGTGAGATTATTAGGTGTCGCTATTGGAACTTTTTTTTGACAAGTCGCTATTGGAACTTATCGTCCGCAATATCATCTGTTATCCGCAATCTGCTACCTCAACGCTAACCCACTGCCAACCTGCAATTCGTTATTTATTACCTTGGTCGGGCCCTGAGTAGCTCTGGTGAGCTTAGTTAGGCATCTGAGCCTGAGTAACTCTCACTTCTTGAACAAACGTAGCTTTCGCATGGAAGAAATGGCACGCAACAATAATTGGCATAACGATCGGCGCAACATGTTCCTAACTCGCTGTTCTGGGCTTCATTTTCTTATTTCTTTTTTCTGAATACCAAAAACTTTATCTTATACTTCATCCGTTTTAAATTGTAGTTCACTTTAACTTCCTTAGTTCACCCATTTTACTATGTATCTAGACATATTATTTATCTAAATATATAATAAAATGCATGGACAAAAAAAGTTTAAAATAAACTGTAATTTAAAACGGAGAGAATAATAAGTATCCGGCTATCCCTCTAGATTTTTTCGTCAACGTGGGCGCTCAGCAACACACAGATATGGACTAATGCATTCAGCACAGCGTGTGTTGACCTCCCTCCCCCCTTCGACGATCTCTCTCCATATATAGTAGCCTATCATGCCGCGCTCTGCCTGCATTCCGACGTCGAGCACCGCTACGAGAGCACCGCCGCCGGCGCTGAGAGAGAAGGCACCGCCGGCGCCGTATCGCGCGCGCTCAAGGGGCGAGCCTCCGTGGGATAACATTGCCCGCCATGCTAAGTAGTGCCGCCTCGTGGTCTTCTCTCTCGTCCCCATCACAGTTTAGGCAAGTCTTGCATGCATCGACTTCTTCCTTTCTTCATCTTATTATTCGATTTATCTTTTCTACGTGAACAATATGATAAGTTGGTCACATGACCTTTTCTCATAATATTGAATAACTTATGAGATGTATGACAAACTTTCTTGCTTGTAGAACTCCTATCATTTTGTTCACCGTACCCAAAGCAATATATATTTGCATATAGTACAATTTTTCAATAGTACAAAAGAGGTTGTGTATTCTAATTAAAATACTAAAGCCCTGTTCATTTGCTCTTATCAGCGCTTTCAGCCAGCGATTCAACAGTGTTTTTCTCTCGCACAAAATCAGCAACAGCGAGAATCAGCCAGCCAGAAACGGCCAAATGAACAGGGCTAATAGATGTTGATCCATTGTCTTATATACTTAAATTTAAACTAATTTGACATACAACAAAACTAAAATGACATAGTGCGGTTTATAAAACATAGAATGGAGTACACGTAGTAAACTAATGTACAAGAAAAAGTTCCTTTTATTTTTGAGTCAGGAAGTTATAAAAATACTTTAATTTGCCCATCATAAAAGCACAAAACATAACACAAATCTAAGATATCAAAATTTTGAAGTTATTTTTAGGTCTTCTCTAAAACTTCAAGCCAGTCCCAACTGAAGTTGTTTTTTCCTGTGTTCAAGCCATTATTTAAACCATTTAGAGTGCTCATGCGCATCATGAACAGTTTGACAGTATAAAAGCAATTTAGAAATGAGAACCGCAATATTAATGGGTGTCGTTTTAGATTTGAAAATGTTGAAACTCGAAAGTTCCATCATCTGAGTGCACTTTGAGAACCACGGATTTCCTTCTTAAATTGTATTTAGTCGAAAATGGAAGCCATGGACGAAGCTTTTCAAGTCTGATAATGTTTTTCTTTGCTGTCTGTAGTCTGAAGTTGACACTGAAAGAGACTGGAGTATTGAAACATCCTCAATTTTCCGCGAAGGGAAAATCCACAGAATGATATACAACAGTTGATAATCAATCCCATACATCGACTTCGAGAATACGCAGTACAAGTAGAAGGGTTTACATTAATAATTACAACGCCACACCGGCGCAAACAATGTATTTCGACATCCAAAACAGCTTGCGAAGGTGGAAGTATAACGCGGAAGCAGCTTCAAACTCCAACTTGAGCGCAGGCACGAGACCTTCTAATCCTTTCAACCCTAACATCACAGGAAAACGCACACCGCCGGATGTGTGCGAGGCCATGGTCGCACCGAATGAGCTTTAGTGGAAAAGAGAAAATAAAGGGATCTCGCGATCCTATATTTGGCCGTGGTTTGCATCCTAGCGCATGCGAAGTAGCAACAAGTATAATATATAATAATAATAATCAAGTTTAACACATTCCCAAATCCCACACACACATCCATCCACCATCCCATCCATCCCATCCACACATCACCACACCTCACACACCCCACCCCACCACGCTTCACGTGGCCGGCAAGACGACTCCCTCTCGTCAGGCCTCAACGACCCGCAGCCTCCCAGGCTCACGGTCGGATGTAACATACCCATATCCCAAGAAAGGCAGAAGACTCCTCTCCTAGTCAAGCGAGCATCACACGGGACTGGTCCATAGCCGATGAGTCAGCTATGTATCGATCGATCAACCATACACTCTGCAGAGGTTTCACTATTCCACAAGATAGCCATCATCGATGCGCGCACATCTAGGCAGATATCGATCGCCATAAGCCTAGAGCGAATACCATCCTGCCACTCGACCCTGGCCGCCGAGACTGTGAGACATAGTACCAGGCCTCGGGGGTCACTATGTTGGTTAAGGAGGGTGTGAGCACTCTCGGCCCGTACCTCCCGACACATCCGCTTCCTCCAGACAGTAATGGCATTCGTTCTACCAGATGGTTAGACCGTCTCTCTTCCCATTAGAGAGCGAGTGGAAAGTAAGCGTCCAATGATCCGGTCACTAGCCCTCAAGTCCTTAGGTATTGGCCAGACAGCGATGTCTCCCCTATATGGGCTAATCTTTACCGTGCTGCCACGGCACCCCCTTTCCAAGGCTCCACCCCAAGGAGCTCACACCAAGGACACCTCAATCCAAACCAGTTACCCGCCACAGGTACTCACAAAGCGGGGATACCCAGCCGTATCCCTCGGCAAGACTCGCTCGAAGCTCGTCGTAATCCCCGTCCGGCCGACTCAACCCTCACCACACACCCAAGACTCACGCAAAGACACCGCTCATCACCATAACCACAAGTCCGGCATCCCAAGCCAAACCATTCTCGGGGTTCACCACCCGCACCACATATACAATGCGAGGTGGAGTTATAATAAGTATGGTGATAATAAATGCAAGCACGCGAAGAGCGGTAATATATATAAGTGCGAGCGCAAGGCTGGGTAACATGGTAAAAGGGCTCTGAACAAGGTAAATATAGCTCGTGCAATATCATGCATCATATACTAGCAAAGGAATAAATATAAAGCGCTAGCAATTCTAAACATGCAATGTCTAATAGGATTCTCTAAAATAAAGGTGCCGCCATGACACCCGCGATGTCGAGGAAGTAGTGGTACGAATCCGACAAAGTAGGGGTACAAGTCCGTCTCGTAGTGGTACAAGTCCTCCTCCGTAGTCGTTCAGCAGGTTCACCCCTCGAGTTCGTAGTCTCCATCCTCGATCGTTCCTCGCCCGAATCGACTCGAAACCGAAACGTAATAGTCGCGTTAGCGACTCCTATAGAAGCCACAAAGAAGTAAATCAAATATAGAAGAACCAAATGCACTCAAACATAGTCCCATCGTGTTGGGCTCGATTTTAGATGAATTTACATATAAAGATCACATTTTTCGGAGTTCGTATGAATAAGTTATGAATTTTTGAAGTCTATAACATTTTCGAAAATAATAAATGACCGAATTATAAGGGCCGACACGTGTCGGCCGCAGGACTAGGCCACGTGGCGTCGCGGGTCCGCCGACGGGTGGGGCCAGGGTGACATCAGCATGACGTCATGATGACGTCACCCGTTGACCGAGTCAACCCTAAATGGGCCGCTAATGGGCCAGATGGGCTCGACACGGGCTGGATTTGGGCCGGGCCGGGCCCGACACGTGGCGCTCTACGGTGACGCCACGTCATCTATTTGGATCTGCAACGGGCTGGTCTACGGTTCCATCTTCTCCGTCTGGTTCAGGGTGGACCGAATGTGACTGGTCCATGGACCACAACAGGGTCCACGACGGACCAAGTCCACATCCTGTCGTCCCACTCGGTCCACGGAGAACGGGGTCTACGGCACAGAGCATTCGGTGGGGTCCGGGTTCACCGATCGGGTGCATGGTGGACGAGCTAGGAGGTCCAATGTCATCCTCTTGGTCTACAAGGACCATGTCCATTTCTTCCGTGCCAAAGCATCTTTTCCCAATCCTCTTCTTCTTCCTTTGTCCCGTGCGCGGCGACGGCATGGCCGGCGGTGGCACGGCGCGTCCGCACCGAGGTGGGGCTCGCCGTCGCCGGCGAGCGCGCAGGCTCCCGCGGCGCCGCGGTGAGTGCGGCAGTCCGTTTCCCGGGGTTGCGGCGTCTCTTCCGCGCGCCGGCCCGCAGCTAGCGGCGTTGCTACGAAGGCGGCCGAGCGGCGAGGTAAAAAGGTGGCCAATTGGCCCGGTTCAAGGCTCGTGCGTGCGATTGGGCACGCGCGCCGCCCGATGGCCATACGAGCGGCGTGCAATTCCCACGGCGGCGCTTTCTTCCCCGCGGCGAGGCACGCGGTGGCGTCGGGCGGCGTGGCGGCGCACGGCCGAGGCGAGCACTTACGGCTCCATCTTCACCACGCGGCGGCGCGCGGCGTGCAGCAGCCCGCGGCCTCGCTTCGACGGCGCGACCTCGACGATCGAGGGCCGGGCGGGGCCGGCGCAAGTGCGCCACGGTGGCGCCCATGGCGTCCCGTGCGGACATGGCCGTCGGTGGGAAGGTCTCCCCACGGCCGCCTTCCCCCGATGGAGTGCGCATGGGATGCGCCCCACCATGGAGGTCGGGAAGCCGGGGTCCAAGCGTCCAGAGGGGCTCTAGTTCGTCGGCGAACGGCGGCGCACCGCGGCTTGGCTTGGCCACGGCGCGGCGCGGACGTGGAGGGCAAGTCCACGGCGTGTGGTGGCGCCGGATTCCGGTGGCTTGGGTCGGGCGCGTGCTTGTGTGTGCGTGTGTCCGAGGTCGGGAACGACCTTGGCCTACGCGCTCGGGTTTGAGCGCCATGGCTAGGAAAAGCAAGGCCGAGGTTGGTCGAGAAGCCATGGCGACTCCGCGCGCGGCGCGGGACGGGCAGCTTGATGCGGCTCAAGGAGCGTGATGAAGAGATGGTGAGGTAGTGGAGGTAGTCGGGGCGAGCTCGCGGTACTCCTCGTCCCTCCCAGTCCGGCTCCTCCCTTCTTCACCGGCGAGCTCCACCTTCACCCGGCGGCGGTTTTCCTCTTTTCCCCGCTCTCCCCTTTCTCCTTTCACCCCCCCATTCCTCCTCTCCTCTCCGTCGTCTCGGTGGTGTGGTTCGTTGCCACAAGGTGGCGGCGCAGGGGTGGAGATGGTTAGGGCACCGGTGCTCCAAGTCCGGACTTTTATAGCCGGCGGCGGCCATGGTTGGGAGCGGACGGCGATCACGGTGCCGAGGCGATCATGCGCGGCCGCTAGGCGCTCCGGGGTCGCCGTCGAGCTTCGGTGGGCTCCGGTCGTCGGCCGAGAGCGGCCGGATTTGGCTTCGCGGCCAAGAAAGGCGGGGAACGGCGGCATGTCCTCGCCATGGTGTGTCGGGGCTCGGGTGCGCGCGCGCGATGGTCATGCATTCGCGTGACCCGTCGGCTCTTGGTCGGTCCGTGTGGCAGCTATCGGGCGGTTCTCCAAGGCGGTTTGCGCAGTAACGGTGGGGATGGAAGATTCCACCCCGCCCACGGCCGTTGCGCGGTTCGGCCGAAAGGGGAAAAGCATGGGAGCAGTGGAGGTTATGACGTCCGGGCCCCGGTAGTCGGCGGCCGCGGGCGTTCCGTCGCGTAGCGGGACGGGTGGACCGCGGCGTGTTGGGCCGGCTTCGTGGGCGGTTCGGCTAGTAGGAGAAATGGAGGCAGGCGGCTCGGTGGAAAGAAGGAAGAGGCGTCCGGCGGGCCGAGTTGGGCTGTCTTTAGCCGAAATGGAAGAGGAGGAATAGAGAGGTCAGCAGGCCGGTGGGCCGGCTTTGTGGGTTTTGGTCTCGCTTGCCGACGTGTCCGGGTCTCATGCGGGATAGGCCTAGGAAGGCCGGTTGGTTTGTTGGTTGGGCCAAAATGGACTTGGTCATTTCCATCCTTTTTCTTTTCCTTTTTATTTTCTACTCTTGGCTAAATAATAATGTGTATATAGGTATTATGATTTGCATCACCGGAGCAATATTTCAAGGTGATCATAGATGGTCATAGGCTTGTTGGGATATTAATCCCATAGTATTATCATCTATTTATTGCATAAATAAATAGATGTTGGGTTGTTGATTTATTAATCAATACAAGAATCCAATAAAATCCAAATCATACATGTTGTATATCATCTTAACGGATCTAGCATGATCCAAACATAACTATCATACTTGTGACAAGATGGTGTAACACTTGGGCTATAAATGTGTGGTACCTAGATGGGTGATCTCGCATTGAGGTGCAAGGCTAGGTTTAGACCAATATGAGGCCAAGGGTAGGTTCCTAGTGACACCTCATCCCTCTCGGCTTAGCACTAGGTACTCTATCCAGGTTTGGTTATGGGTGGACATCTAAGTAGTTATACCTCGGTTTAACCGCTAGGCTTACTCCTTATAGCACTATGGCGACTTGAGGGTCCACTAGGTGATAAGCATAGGGCTAGGGCATCTCTCTAAGTTGGCATAGTTAGTAGGTTGCCCCACTAGGGTGGTCTCGGTGGGGTTCACCCATAAGAGTGGTGAGGTAGCTAGTCGAGCTAAGGTAGGTAGCTCCTATTATCGAGGTATGTGGTTTAGGCAACTACCTCTCAAGGATGAGGTATTTTCCGGGTTGGTGTGGGTTGGTCTACTAGGGTAGTTAGGCGGCTATATGTGTAGGTGGTTTTCTAGTACCACGACACTGAGTATCAACATTCTCACGTGGAGAGGTGTTACCACGGTTGACATGATATCACTAGTCTTTGTCTAGCTAGGGTCAGGTAGATAGGCTCTTGGTGTACTAGATAGGTTCTACTATTATGGCTTAAGGTCAAGGAGCAATACTCCCCATGTGGAGTCATGGTCATAGGTTTAAGTCACTAAGTCACGGTTAGTGTGATAGTGCAACTACTAGCTAACCCTAGTTAGGTGTAGTGAGTTGTAGGGTTTATACTATGGGTAGGTGCACATGTATACACGATACACCTTGGTAGTATTGCTATCGGGTCCATCATAGGGTTGCTAGGGTTTAGGTTTATATCCTAGGGGCTATCACTAGGGCATACTATGGTTAAACGGTTGGTCACATACTCTCATCGGTAAGTATAGGAGGTTTCCCTAAGGTCCTAATCACATGTGGCTTAAGGACTATATTAAGACACATGTGATGTTGTTGCATCGCAATGCTTAACAACTAAACACAGGTTCTCTATAAGCAACTAGTGGGGTTTCCTATACGACAAGCAACAAACAAGGGTTTATTTAGAAAAAATTTTGTAGATCGGATTTTCGGGATGTTACAGTCCTACCCCCTTATCAGAATCTCGTCCCCGAGATTTAAGGTGTGTAGTACTCCACGAAGTAGTAAGGTGACACTTATCCATGAATCTGACTTCCAGTTCCTCATAGCTTGAAGTAGTTGCTCCATCGAGTTGCAAGAGTGAGTAGTAGAGTCTTGATTTCTTTGTCTAGATCCTTAGTCGATCTTGAGGGTTTACAAAAAGATACTTCAACGATGGTCGAGGAGTTGTCACAAAGTAGGATGTTTCATCGCAGGGTTAGTATGTGGAAGGAACACATATTAGTTTAGGCTATATCATGTCTTCCTAAATTTCGGAGGTGCGGTTTAGGCTCCCGATTTCGATCCGGGGGTCCAGTGGGTTATGAGCCCACCACGCTTCGCCGCGCTACTCGATAAGCGTAGTTGCTATCCTTGCTTTTAGTCGGCGTAGCCGCTTTCCGAAGATCTTGCAAAAGGAATTGTCGTCCTTTGCTTCATTTGGTAACCCGATCCAAATTGTATGGGGTATCCAAGATGCCTAAGCAAATCTAAAGCTATTGGTGGGTTTGTGATTTTTAGAAAAGGATGAGTAAATCCTTTAAAATCTAGGGGAGATTTTGAAGAGGTTTGTAATCGAGCGTGTTTTAAAATCAAATAGTTTTGAAACACGGTTTTACTCTTCAAACAAAGCGTGACTCTTTTTCAATCATTTGAAACATGGGTAGCTTGAAAAATGGTTCAAGATCACCGCTCATTTGTAAATCTTGGTTTTCGCAATCAAATGCAATTTTTGAAACTAGGTTTTGAAAAAGTTCCTTTTGGGGTAGTTGCAAACAAAACCTTTCCACAAATATTTTTATTTGGCAAACGTGTTGCAATAAAGATAAAGTTTATTTAAAATAGGTTTGGCTCCTTGGTTGAAATCAAAAGATTTTGAAATAAAACTTGAGCCATTTTTAATTTGCAAGCATCTATCAAAGGTTGGTGTGCAAGGTAAAACTTTTGTTTTGAAATAAAAGACTTTCGCAAAGACGTTTAGAAACGATGGCTTTCTATCGCACTCGGGGAGATAGATTTTTAAATCAGATTAGGTAGAGATACCTACATCCCGGAGATCTTGGAATCATTCACAAGTGTTCTTGTACAGAAGGGGAAATCCTTGTATTTAGTGATAAGATGAACTCTCATACAATCTCGAAGACATGTTCAAGCATGTTACATCAGATAAGATTGAATACTTGACTACATGCTTAGTGAGTATCATTGTCTAGATTGAGGACAGGAGTTGTAGTAGTGGTAGTCTTTCTTTCTGGGCACTTGGCGATCATGTGGCCCATTTTGTCGCATCCATAGCAGGTGATAAACACGCTACTTGTGATTGCCACGAGGTTCGTAGGTTCTGAATTGGCGGAGTGGTCTTCAATCCTTTGTTGTTAGCATCCCTGAGGTTAGAGTGGTCGGATCCATAGTAAGTGAACGGCACACTGCCTGTAGAAGTAGGTGCAGTAGCGTTCCACATACTTCGAGCCTGGGTACGATATGAGTCTGTGATTGCTCTAATTTGTCGTACTAGTGAGCCACTGAATGATCCATCAATGCAGCACCTCTTCCTTCCATCGACTATCTCATACTCGAGGAGGTCTTCTTCTATCTCAATTGCCTTGTTAATTACTTCTTCAATGGTGTGGTAGGTGCTTCCGGCAAGGACCATTCGGATGCCATCGTTTAGGCCCCTACGGTAGTAGAACACCATATCTTTCTTAGAGTCACGCATGGCAGGTGCGTAACGCAACATGCGGTTGAAGCGGATGTTGTACTCGTGAACACTTCCTGTTCCTTGCCTTACGCTTCGAATCTCTCTTTTCAAGTCTTCCATTGCATCGTCTGGCACATAGTGTTTGCGAAAGGCTTCATTTGAACTCTCTCCATGAGATGTTGGTTGGGTTGGAATGGGCATTGCTGAATGTGTTCCACCATGGATGTGCGGAACCTATGAGTTGATGGGCTGCAACCTTCACGCTTTCTTCTTCGGTGTAGGAGGTCAAGTCTAACTCTTCCGCCATATCATATAGCCGGTCTACGGCGGTGATAGGATCATTGTCGGTTCCATCGAAGGTAGGAAGCTTCATCGAGATGAATTCCCTTGCTCATGTTGAGACTTGTTCGACGGTCCTTCGTGGGGGTTCCATTGGGTAGCGAGTATGGAGTTCTTCCTTCTCGAGATTGAGTCCGTGGGTGGCTTGTGACTACCTTGATCTCTCGTCCATGGCGTTTGCTGCAGGGGTCGAGCAAAGTTTCAAGCTACCAGGTTAGTGGTTGGGCATCTTGTCGTACGGGTCATAAAGATTAGGAATCATGTGCAAGCGACATGATTTTTTAACAATTTTAACTTGAGTTTAGATGATTTAAACAATTTAAAAACATTTAAATCTATCCTACACTCATACAAAGAAGCATGAAGAACCATAAAATCCGATAAAAACCAAGCACTCATTACATTGGGTTTATTACAAAGCGATATCCTTGGTAGCTACGCCAAGAGATCCGCGGAGAAAACGTACTACACGTAAGTAGCTGAAAATGGTAGACATTCTACTCTACTTATGGCACAACTTCTAGCTATACATGGCTTATTCTAATCATCCTCTTCCTACCCCCTTATCATGATGAGTCTTGTCTAAGAAACTAGGTAGGTGGGGTCAAAGAACTTTCTTCCATTCTAATGGTAGTGCTTTAGCAGCTTGGTGTGTTCATGAGTCTATCCTGGAGAAGTAGGTGTTTCTCTAGTAAGCATTGAGGTTGTCATCGGTCCTTTTTGCCTAGGTATGTTCGGCTTCATCCCATTACCCTATGGCACTATTGGAGGCATCGAGGGCACGGGGTAATAGACGGCAGGAGGCCATGCTCGAAGAGTTCGTACGCATGAATAGCCGTATGGACAATAAGTTGCACAGCAGTAAGGACCGTATCTTCTACCTTAGAAATGGTGCAAGGCTTTGGTACGACGTTTCCTTTCCTAGGAGATTCTACAGGGTCATCATATAGTAGTCTACGGCTCTTCTAGGCACTACCTATTTGTGGCACGTCTATTGTCGTGGGTTCTAACTCTTGAAGCACTTCTTGTGGAACTTGGGCGTATCCATCATGGTACTTGAGGTAGAAGGCATGCTTCTAATAGATCACCATCATTTGCATTGGAGTCCAAGAACATGGTTAGCAAGTCCATTATAAGAGGTAAGCCATGCACGAAATAGTGCAAGGTCGGTAATATAACCGAAAGAAGGGCTGACTCATCCTATTCTATCGTCCAATCCTAAGGGTCTCGTCCTAGGGTCAAGCAAGGAGCCGATACCAATCGAAACATCCTCAATTTTCCGCGAAGGGAAAATCCACGAATGATATACAACGAGTTGATAATCAATCCCATACATCGACTTCGAGAATACAGAGTACAAGTAGAAGGGTTTACATTAATAATTACAACGCCACACCGGCGCAAACAATGTATTTCGACATCCAAAACAGCTTGCGAAGGTGGAAGTATAACGCGGAAGCGCTTCAAACTCCAACTTGAGCGCGAGCACGAGACCTTCTAATCCTTTCAACCCTAACATCACGGGAAAACCGCACACCGCCGGATGTGTGCGTGCCATGGTCAAGCACCGAATGAGCTTTAGTGGAAAAGAGAAAATAAAGGGATCTCGGCGATCCTATATTTGGTCAATTTGTGGTTTGCATCCTAGCGCATGCGAAGTAGCAACAAGTATAATATATAATAATAATAATCAAGTTTAACACATTCCCAAATCCCACACACACATCCATCCACCATCCCATCCATCCCATCCACACATCACCACACCTCACACACCCCACCCCACCACGCTTCACGTGGCCGGCAAGACGACTCCTCTCGTCGGGCCTCAACGACCCGCAGCCTCCCGGGCTCACGGTCGGATGTAACATACCCATATCCCAAGAAAGGCGAAGACTCCTCTCCTAGTCAAGCGAGCATCACACGGATCGGTCCATAGCCGATGAGTCAGCTATGTATCGATCGATCAACCATACACTCTGCAGAGGTTTCACTATTCCACAAGATAGCCATCATCGATGCGCGCACATCTAGGCAGATATCGATCGCCATAAGCCTAGAGCGAATACCATCCTGCCACTCGACCCGGCCGCCGAGATCGGGTGAGACATAGTACCGGGCCTCGGGGGTCACTATGTTGGTTAAGGAGGGTGTGAGCACTCTCGGCCCGTACCTCCCGACACATCCGCTTCCTCCGCATGCGTAATGGCATTCGTTCTACCGGATGGTTAGACCGTCTCTCTTCCCATTAGAGAGCGAGTGGAAAGTAAGCGTCCAATGATCCGGTCACTAGCCCTCAAGTCCTTAGGTATTGGCCGGACGGCGATGTCTCCCCCGTATGGGCTAATCTTTACCGTGCTTTGCCACGGCACCCCTTTCCAAGGCTCCACCCCAAGGAGCTCACACCAAGGACACCTCAATCCAAACCAGTTACCCGCCACGGTACTCACAAAGCGGGGATACCTGTGCCGTATCCCCTCGGCAAGACTCGCTCGAAGCTCGTCGTAATCCCGTCCGGCCGACTCAACCCTCACCACACACCCAAGACTCACGCAAAGACACCGCTCATCACCATAACCACAAGTCCGGCATCCCAAGCCAAACCATTCTCAGGGGTTCACCACCCGCACCACATATACAATGCGAGGTGGAGTTATAATAAGTATGGTGATAATAAATGCAAGCACGCAGAAGAGCGGTAATATATATAAGTGCGAGCGCAAGGCTGGGTAACATGGTAAAAGGGCTCTGAACAAGGTAAATATAGCTCAGGCAATATCATGCATCATATACTAGCAAAGGAATAAATATAAAGCGCTAGCAATTCTAAACATGCAATGTCTAATAGGATTCTCTAAAATAAAGGTGCTGCCATGACACCTGCGATGTCGAGGAAGTAGTGGTACGAATCCGACAGTAGGGGTACAAGTCCGTCTGTAGTGGTACAAGTCCTCCTCCGTAGTCGTTCAGCAGGTTCACCCCCTCGAGTTCGTAGTCTCCATCCTCAGATCGTTCCTCGCCCGAATCGACTCTGAAACCGAAACGTAATAGTCGCGTTAGCGACTCCTATAGAAGCCACAAAGAAGTAAATCAAATATAGAAGAACCAAATGCACTCAAACATAGTCCCATCGTGTTGGGCTCGATTTTAGATGAATTTACATATAAAGATCACATTTTTCGGAGTTCGTATGAATAAGTTATGAATTTTTGAAGTCTATAACATTTTCTGAAAATAATAAATGACCGAATTATAAGGGCCGACACGTGTCAGCGCAGGACTAGGCCACGTGGCGTCTGCGGGTCCGGCTGACAGGTGGGGCCAGGGTGACATCAGCATGACGTCATGATGACGTCACCCGTTGACCGAGTCAACCCTAAATGGGCCGCTAATGGGCCAGATGGGCTCGACACGGGCTGGATTTGGGCCGGGCCGGGCCCGACACGTGGCGCTCTACGGTGACGCCACGTCATCTATTTGGATCTGCAACGGGCTGGTCTACGGTTCCATCTTCTCCGTCTGGTTCAGGGTGGACCGAATGTGACTGGTCCATGGACCACAACAGGGTCCACGACGGACCAAGTCCACATCCTGTCGTCCCCACTCGGTCCACGGAGAACAGGGTCTACGGCACAGAGCATTCGGTGGGGGTCCGGGTTCACCAGTCGGGTGCATGGTGGACCAGAGCTAGGAGGTCCAATGTCATCCTCTTGGTCTACAAGGACCATGTCCATTTCTTCCGTGCCAGCATCTTTTCCCAATCCTCTTCTTCTTCCTTTGTCCCGTGCGCGGCGACGGCATGGCCGGCGGTGGCACGGCCGCGCGTCTGGGCACTGAGGTGGGGCTCTGCCGTCGCCGGCGAGCGCAGAGGCTCTGCGGCAGCGCGGTGAGTGCGGCAGGTCCGTTTCCTGGGGTTGCGGCGTCTCCTGCGCGCCGGCCACAGCAGCAGCGGCGTTGCTACGAAGGCGGCCGGCAGCGAGGTAAAAAGGTGGCCAATTGGCCCGGTTCAAGGCTCGTGCGTGCGATTGGGCACGCGCGCCGGCCAGTGGCCATACGAGCGGCGTGCAATTCCCACAGCGGCGCTTTCTTCCCCGCGGCAGAGGCACGCGGTGGCGTCGGCGGCGTGGCGGCGCACAGCGTCGAGGCGAGCACTTACGGCTCCATCTTCACCACGCGGCGGCGCTGCGGCGTGCAGCAGCCCGCGGCCTCGCTTCGACGGCGCGACCTCGACGATCGAGGGGGCCGGAGCGGGGCCGGCGCAAGTGCGCCACGGTGGCGCCCATGGCGTCCCGTGCGGACATGGCCGTCGGTGGGGAAGGTCTCCCCACGGCTGCCTTCCCCCGATGGAGTGCGCATGGGATGCGCCCCACCATGGAGGTCGGGAAGCCGGGGTCCAAGCGTCCAGAGGGGCTCTAGTTCGTCGGCGAACGGCGGCGCACCGCGGCTTGGCTTGGCCACGGCGCGGCGGACGTGGAGGGCAAGTCCACGGCGTGTGGTGGCGCCGGATTCCAGTGGCTTGGGTCAGGCGCGTGCTTGTGTGTGCGTGTGTCCAGAGGTCGGGAACGACCTTGGCCTACGCGCTCGGGTTTGAGCGCCATGGCTAGGAAAAGCAAGGCCGAGGTTGGTCGAGAAGCCATGGCGACTCACCTGCGCGGCGCGGACGGGCAGGCTTGATGCGGCTCAAGGAGCGTGATGAAGAGATGGTGAGGTAGTGGAGGTAGTCGGGGCGAGCTCGCGGTACTCCTCGTCCCTCCCAGGTCCGGCTCCCTCCCTTCTTCACCGGCGAGCTCCACCTTCACCCGGCGGCGGTTTTCCTCTTTTCCCCGCCTCCCCCTTCTCCTTTCACCCCCCCAATTCCTCCTCTCCTCTCCGTCGTCTCGGTGGTGTGGTTGGTTGCCACAAGGTGGCGGCGCAGGGGTGGAGATGGTTAGGGCTTCGGTGCTCCAAGCTTGGACTTTTATAGCCGGCGGCGTCCATGGTTGGGGAGCGGACGGCGATCACGGTGCCGAGGCGATCATGCGGCTGCTAGGCGCTCCAGGGTCGCCGTCGAGCTTCGGTGGGCTCCGTCGTCGCCGAGAGCGGCCGATTTGGCTTCGCGGCCAAGAAAGGCGGGAACGGCGGCATGTCCTCGCCATGGTGTGTCGGGGGCTCGGGTGCGCGCGCGCGCGATGGTCATGCATTCGCGTGACCGTCGGCTCTTGGTCGGTCCAGGTGGCAGCTATCGGGCGGTTCTCCAAGGCGGTTTGCGCAGGCAACGGTGGGGATGGAAGATTCCACCCCGCCCACGGCCGTTGCGCGGTTCGGCCGAAAGGGGAAAAGCATGGGAGCAGGTGGAGGTTATGACGTCCGGGCCCCAGTAGTCAGCGGCCGCGGGCGTTCCCGTCGCGTAGTGGGGACGGGTGGACCGCAGCGCTGTGTTGGGCCGGCTTCGTGGGCTGGTTCGGCTAGTAGGAGAAATGGAGGCAGGCCAGCTCGGTGGAAAGAAGGAAGAGGCGTCCAGCGGGCCGAGTTGGGCTGTCTTTAGCCGAAATGGAAGAGGAGGAATAGAGAGGTCAGCAGGCCGGTGGGCTGGCTTTGTGGGTTTTGGTCTGCTTGCTGACGTGTGCTGGGTCTCATGCGGGATAGGCCTAGGAAGGCCAGTTGGTTTGCTGGTTGGGCCAAAATGGACTTGGTCATTTCCATCCTTTTTCTTTTCCTTTTTATTTTCTACTCTTGGCTAAATAATAATGTGTATATAGGTATTATGATTTGCATCACTGGAGCAATATTTCAAGGTGATCATAGATGGTCATAGGCTTGTTGGGATATTAATCCCATAGTATTATCATCTATTTATTGCATAAATAAATAGATGTTGGGTTGTTGATTTATTAATCAATACAAGAATCCAATAAAATCCAAATCATACATGTTGTATATCATCTTAACGGATCTAGCATGATCCAAACATAACTATCATACTTGTGACAAGATGGTGTAACACTTGGGCTATAAATGTGTGGTACCTAGATGGGTGATCTGCATTGAGGTGCAAGGCTAGGTTTAGACCAATATGAGGCCAAGGGTAGGTTCCTAGTGACACCTCATCCCTCTCGGCTTAGCACTAGGTACTCTATCCAGGTTTGGTTATGGGTGGACATCTAAGTAGTTATACCTCGGTTTAACTGCTAGGCTTACTCCTTATAGCACTATGGCGACTTGAGGGTCCACTAGGTGATAAGCATAGGGCTAGGGCATCTCTCTCTAAGTTGGCATAGTTAGTAGGTTGCCCCACTAGGGTGGTCTGGTGGGGTTCACCCATAAGAGTGGTGAGGTAGCTAGTCGAGCTAAGGTAGGTAGCTCCTATTATCGAGGTATGTGGTTTAGGCAACTACCTCTCAAGGATAGAGGTATTTTCCTGGGTTGGTGTGGGTTGGTCTACTAGGGTAGTTAGGCAGCTATATGTGTAGGTGGTTTTCTAGTACCACGACACTGAGTATCAACATTCTCACGTGGAGAGGTGTTACCACGGTTGACATGATATCACTAGTCTTTGTCTAGCTAGGGTCAGGTAGATAGGCTCTTGGTGTACTAGATAGGTTCTACTATTATGGCTTAAGGTCAAGGAGCAATACTCCCCCATGTGGAGTCATGGTCATAGGTTTAAGTCACTAAGTCACAGTTAGTGTGATAGTGCAACTACTAGCTAACCCTAGTTAGGCTGTAGTGAGTTGTAGGGTTTATACTATGGGTAGGTGCACATGTATACACGATACACCTTGGTAGTATTGCTATCGGGTCCATCATAGGGTTGCTAGGGTTTAGGTTTATATCCTAGGGGCTATCACTAGGGCATACTATGGTTAAACGGTTGGTCACATACTCTCATCGGTAAGTATAGGAGGTTTCCCTAAGGTCCTAATCACATGTGGCTTAAGGACTATATTAAGACACATGTGATGTTGTTGCATCGCAATGCTTAACAACTAAACACAGGTTCTCTATAAGCAACTAGTGGGGTTTCCTATACGACAAGCAACAAACAAGGGTTTATTTAGAAAAAATTTTGTAGATCGGATTTTCGGGATGTTACAAGTATCTTCTTCTAAATGCAATCATGGAAAAGGGAACATGTTCACCGTGGTCAACCGTGTAAACAAATCTTCTTCGGGGTTTGGACAGGTGGTGAAGGCATCACCGCTCTCACAAGTTGGCAAGGCCATGCCAAGCCGCCTCCGGCCACCCTATGGCACGGGCAATCTCGGCGCGAATCCGGCGAACTCGTGCCCGCTCACGCCGCTGGGCTTCCTGGAGCGTGCGGCCACCGTCTTCGGCGACTGCCCCTCCGTCGTCTACCACGACACGGTGTTCACCTGGTCCCAGACGCACCGGCGATGCCTCCGCCTCGCCTCCGCGCTCGTCTCCCTCGGCATCACCCGCGGAGACATCGTGTCCGTGCTGTTGCCGAACGTGCCGGCCATGTTCGAGATGCAGTTCGGAGTGCCCATGAGCGGCGCCGTGCTCAATAACATCAACACACGCCTGGACGCGCGTACGGTCGCCGTCCTTCTCCGCCACTCCGGCTCCAAGCTCGTCTTCGTCGACCCATCGTCGTTCCAGCTCATCAGCGACGCGCTCCGGCTACTCCCGCCAGGGCACCCAGCGCCGCGCGTGATCCCCGTCGAGGATCCTCACGAGGAGGAGCTCCCTGCTTGCCCTGCCGACACGTTAACGTACGAGAGGCTTCTCGAGCAGGGCGACCCGGAGTTCGCGTGGGTGCAGCCGGCGAGCGAGTGGGACCCGATGGTTCTCAACTACACCTCCGGCACGACGTCGGAGCCCAAGGGCGTGGTGCACTGCCACCGCGGGCTCTTCTTGATCACACTCGACTCGCTCATCGAATGGGCGGTGCCGCCGAGGCCGACGTACTTGTGGACGCTGCCCATGTTCCACGCCAATGGCTGGAGCTTCCCGTGGGGCATGGCCGTGGTGGGCGGCACCAACGTCTGCCTCCGCCGCGTCACCGCCGCCACGGTGTACGCCGCCGTCGCGAGCCGTGGGGTCACCCACCTCTGCTGCGCGCCCGTCGTGCTCAACATGCTGGCCAACGCCCCCGACGGCGTGCAGCGGCCGCTCCCGGGGAAGGTGCGCATCCGCACGGCCGGCGCGCCACCGCCAGCAGCCGTGCTGCAGCGCACGGAGGCCATCGGGTTCGAGATCAGCCATGGGTACGGGCTAACCGAGACCGCGGGCCTGCCGGTGTCCTGCACCTGGAAGGGCGAGTGGGACGGCCTCCCCGCGCCGGAGCGCGCGCGGCTCAAGGCAAGGCAGGGCGTGCGCACGCCGGCCACGGTCGACGTCGACGTCATCGACAGCGGAACCGGCCGCAGCGTGCCCCGCGACGGCGCCACGATGGGCGAGATCGTGGTCCGCGGTGGCTGCGTCATGCTCGGCTATCTCGACGACGACGCGGCGACCAAGGCGGCGGTACGTGAGGACGGGTGGTTCTACACGGGGGACGTCGGCGTGATGCACCCGGACGGTTACCTGGAGATCCGCGACCGTTCCAAGGACGTGATCATCAACGCCGGCGAGAACATCAGCAGCGTGGAGGTGGAGTCTGTGCTTTACGGTCACCCGGCGGTGAACGAGGCAGCCGTGGTGGCGCGGCCGGACGAGTTACGAGGCGAGACGCCGTGCGCGTTCGTCAGCCTCAAGGAGGACGCGGCGGGCACGGTCACCGTGCCCGACGTCACTGCGTGGTGCCGGGAGCGCTTGCCGCAGTACATGGTGCCCCGAACGGTTGTCTTCCGGGCCGAGCTGCCCAAAACCTCCACCGGCAAGATCCAGAAGTACGTGCTTCGGAACCTCGCCATGGAGATGGGGACCCTCCTGCAAGGGTGACGCCCGACGGTAGCAGCAGCTTACGTTTTTTTTTTTATAATAATAAAAAAAAAACAGGTAGCAGCACAAGGTGTAGTGGTTGGTGGTTGCCGATTACTGTTCTGTCATCCTAAGCATGGGCATGTTCCGGGCTGTAGTATGGGCACGATCTAATTATATTTTCTTCAATTTTCTAAAAAATAATATAATATTATCAGTTATGTTTTCCTGAATTGTTTTGGATTTAATCGAGTTGAGTCTAAGGGCAGACATATTGTTACACATAAGTAGTCTTATACGCCGGGATTTTTGGTGATATGGAGGAAAGAGAGAAGGGAGAGAGAATGAGGTCGTTGCTTCATGAAACAACCGCCCCATGAGATAAAATTTAGGACTATGAAATAACTATTTTACCATTGTATGAGTTGTTGTTCTCATGTACCTCATAATCATATTTAAATTCTCTCCATGAACTAAGAAACTGTGAGTTACTATGAGACAACTTGAAAAGACAACCATTGTACATGTAGTATATCAATTGAGTCATCTTAAATTAGATGACACTCTATGAGACTAGTAATGAGACAAGTTGAAGCCAAACCTCACTTAAAATTATATCCTTTTCATTTTTAAAAAATAAATTTAGTTAAAATAATTTTTAAACAAGTTACCAAGCCCGCTCAAGTTTTTGTTTTATTCAGCCCTCCATGGCGATAGCATATATCAACGAGATGAGCATAGTTTGTTAGAAAAATACATTGACTATTGCTTGATTTGATATGAAAATAATCAAACTACAGGGTTTGATTCTAACAAGTTCTACGTGTTTTGGTGAATCTTGTATTTCTGAGCAAAAGAGAACCCACACGCCTGGTAAAAGAGAATATCCTATGTGAGCACCAACTCCAGAAGGTTCTAGAGGACATCAGAGCACCATCCCCCCGAAGCAGCGAGGAGGAGGCTGACATGTAGGGCCATCCGCCCCCACCACTAGGCCGGTTGGCCTATAGGGTCCACAGTCAGCCTCACACTTCGTAGGCCGATTTCTCACCGGCTTGAAGAGTGCATCTATGTCGTTGGTTAATTAAGTCGGTTTGATCCGAAGGCTTTCGATTGATGCTACCCCGTATATATATAACCATGTACCCCCTAAGGCAAAGCCATCCTCACATTTAGTCCAAAAAGGCAAAAATTACCTATCTCATTACAGGAAGCAACCATGGTCATGCCCAAACAAGTCCCTGTAGAGCCAATTGTAGCATTGGTTTTCTTTTTGTGGTCTTGATTGGTTGTACTATATATTGATCCACTCCACCATGAGAAATATTTAAGGCTTAATCCACAGGTGCAAAGGTCTAGAAAAGAGTAATGAAGTTTAGCAAAAAAAAAAAAAAAAAAAAAAAAAAAAAAAAAAGGAAAAAAAAAATAAATCGAAAGAGAAGCCAGAAGGATAAAAAGTCATATGTTTATTTCCTATGATTCAATAAGCCCATGTCCAATTTATGATTTTGTATTATTTCAATGGCATCAGAATCATCTCTATCCCTCCAGCTTGCAATCATATGTAACAAATTATGTCCATTTCCATCTAAAGCTTCTAGATCTGCTCCCAAATTTAGTAGTTCCTAGGATCACATAAAATGGAAGATTCTCACTTATCAAGATTATTAAGCCTGCGCACGCGAGCGGACACACCTACTATTGATATGGACATGCCTACTATTTTCTTGCATGTAATTAAGTTGGTAATCTTAGAATTGGACTCTTGTATAACAGCTTATCGTTTTGAATTGCTTTTCAAGAAGAGTTTTGCTCCTTTTAAAAAGGACGGTATGTTGAGAAAACAACTTAGATTACAGCCTTTCAAACAAAACACCTTGACCTGACAACTGGATCAAACACATTCAGTTTATAAGAAGTGATAAGTTCTTGAGAATGAATGGTAACAATGTGACTACAGGATAGATAAAATATTAAACAACTGATGAAGTAGTGAGCGAAGCTAAGAGCGTGTGTGCTTCAGAGAAACAGGAGGGTCATCATCAATACATAAATATGTCTTTGAATCTCTTACATTACTGAGTCTATAATGTGAATTGAAAATATTATGCAACGGAGAGAGAGCGTAAAATAATTGAATCAAAACAAATTATAAGGTGGTTAACGATGACGATATGTGAAGCAATCATTCTCTAGAAGCAATAGAATAGATCTTCTGCTTGTCTTAACTAAGAGTTCTAACATCTTTAAAGAAGCCAACACTGTTCCATATCATTGGGTTGCTGGCCACTCCTTTCTAATCTCAAAGTAGTAACTCGTCTCCAAATAGCACTTGCCATCATCATCAAAAAACTACAAGAAAATACATAACGTTAGTGATTGGCGAAGCAACAATAATGAATGGTTAATGAGAAATTAAAGATGGTAAGTAGAGGTACCTTTAGTTTAGCAGAATAGGAACCTCTTGCAAAAATGCCAGCAGGTGTGGTCTCTTCTTCACCCTCATAGATGTACGGCTCCGGCTGGGGACTGAATGTCCCCAGCATCATCTTCTGGTTCTCCACTGCAATGAATTGAAGGGGGAAAATATCAACGACTTGATAAGGAAAGCAGTAGGTAGACCAGTAATTAAGGATCAATTCCTACTCCTGTACCATATGGAAATGTCTTCAGGTACTCATGTTATTCTTTTTGTCAATGACTTATCCTGCAACATGATCCTTATTCACTGATTCATTTTGTTTTCGTTTTCAGCACTTCTGTAGCAAGTTATTATTTTTACATCTTAAAATAGTGGCACAATAATGTGAATCAGCATTGCCTCATAAGTATATCATGAACTGGAGAAACTATAAGTTACGTATTCAGACAAAAAAAAAATAGCAGGTTTCACACTGATTTCTATTGTTAGTAAGTTCATATATGTAGACACTCCAAGATTCAGACTTTCTGTGATCTGTAATATATTACTCGATAGACTATGATATTTAAAGAAAATTGGGTAAGCAGAACAAGAAGATCTAATAGCAGAACAAGAAGATCTGTAGACTCCGAGATTCAGACTTTCTGCGATCTCTAATATATGACTCGATAGACTATGAGATTCAATGAAAATTGGATAAGCAGAACAAGAAGATCTAATAGCAGAACGAGAAGATCTAATCAAGTTGTACTCAGTACTAGTAAATAGTAACCATGCACAGGCATTATATTTGGTGTTGCACACCTCTTACTCCAGTCTTCCAGACGGTGTTGGTGTATTTGAGACCTGACACGATGTTGTTGGAGACGGTGAAGGAGAAACGGAAGCTATAGACGCTGCCATCCTTGAGTGTAAATGCATAGCCCTTATCGTCTGCCTGGAATGGGATTGGTAGGACTAGATCTGGCCGGCCCGGTGATAGGATGGTCAGGTTAAGCACCTTAACCTCCGGCTCCGCAGTTTCTGCAACAAAATTTGTTTTGTGTTCAGAAATCCACCATAGTCCGTATGAATATAAGAAAAAGATGCCAAGAAGACACTAAAATCGATCACCTCCGAGCTGCTCTGTGTCGACTTGCCCAAGGAGTTGCTCCTTCCACCTCCTCAGGCTCTCATCATCCTACACCAAAAAGTAAAATATCACATTTTTTTTTTCTAAACGGTCAAAACAGAGATGAATTAAGATGTCAATGCAGATACCTTGTCCAGCTCGAGCTGTTCCTTGAGGGGGACTTGGGGCCCAAGAACGACAACGCGTTTATGTTCCTCATCCTCTTCTTCTTCCTCAATGTCAGTCCCATCATGCTTCTCATGCTCTGGCTCTTTCTCCTTATGATCATCCATGAGCTATCCCTGTGCGGCTTGTGTTTCCAACACTGTTGATTGGGACGACTAGGGAAAGCGAGTAAACCAACACCAATGGACAGGGGAAGAGGAAACGCTGCTCAAATTTTGCGAGAGGGCACGTCAAGGTGCGGTGTGTTTGTGAGCAGATCAATGGGCCATGGGAGGGCCTCCAAGTGTGTGCTCCGCCGTGCCTCACGTATAAGCGCTTCTACCGGGCGGCCAGCCATTGCGTCCCATCACCCAATGCCTAGCGTTCGCGCGCCTTTTCCGTGGACTTCGCTCTCTATATTTGGAGTCAATGAATTTTGTTTTCTTTGTATTTATTATTATGTCTTTCCATGCAGCATTATTATCTCAAATCAAGTACATGGATGCAGCATCGCTATTTCCTTAACCAGGAAAGGACGAGTGGGCGAGAAAAATGTATGCATGCAGTCTAGTAATTTGTATGGAGCACAAAAGTGTCCATTGCATTCTATATCAAGCTCTATTGTGAGGAGCTGCCTATATTAATCCACAACTAACTATAGAATTATGTGCTGTCTGACTCACCGTCTTGAAAGGAATAACATAGACATTCCCTCCAAAAAACCATAAGCATGCCTCACAAGCACAAATCACAACTGCTGCTAGCCATGATTATTTCATACTCCAGTTTCACCACATTGAGGTACAATTCCCACAGTGGAATATTTGCGCCCATAGTCATCAAGTTTCCAACAAGAAGGATACGAGGAACGGATGCTTGAGATGTCGATTAATTTCAAGTTCTTGGTTTGGAGGGGGTATATCTCTTTGTGAGAATTGGTTCAAGGTGAAACATGATCACTAGATAATTGGGACAACATCTATGAAAAAGGATCGTGATTGCCACATATTTATTTACCACTACTACAGATTTTCATATCACAGCCGGTTCGCAACCCTCATCACTGACGGAAAGTGAACCGGCAGTGAGCAAGCGGCAGTGTTGTGGGTGGTGCATCACAGCCGGAATTTTCACCCCGGCTGCGATGAGCACACAACACTGCCAGCGCGTAGAATGCCCCGGCAGTGTTATTCGATGGCAACACCGCCGGCTCTTCTTAGGAGCCGGCAGTGTTGTAAGAGCGAACACGCCGACTCGTTCCAGAGCCGCCGGTGTTGTCGGGGCCAACACCGCCGGCGGTTCTTCGAGCCGTCGGTGTTGTAATACACGACACCGCCGGCTCGTAGAATTAGCCGGCCGTGTTGGCTCGACAACACGAACGGCTTGTGCAACGAGCCGACGTGTTGTTCGGAGCAAGACTGCCGGCTCGTTGCGGCCAAAAGTGATGGTGGTTTTTTTTTCAATTTATTTTTAAAAAATTTAAATAAATTATATATTTTAGTTTTTATTTTATAATGCATAATTATAATTATATTAATTACAGTTATAATAATTATAATTATATTAATTACATTTATAATACAACATCCAAGTTCCTTCCAACATGTTCTCGTACAACCCTCAAAATGTACTTCTAGTTCAATGAAATAAAAATTACATGAGATGATTAAGTTGACTGCCAACTCTTCCTTGTACTTCCCTTCGGCTCGAGCAATTGAAAATAATCCATTCTTCGAAAGCACCATGGTGTTGATGAAGTCCGCCAACTCCGCTTGGAATGCGGCGACTTCGAAGTCTAACAACATTTGGTGCTTTTGGTTCTTCATTGTCATTCCAAAACGCAAACAAGGAATCAAGTACAATCATAATTTATTTAAATTATTAACAGACATAGAAAAGAGGATTATACTTACAAGTTCATCTGGCTCGCTCGAAGTGTAGCCGAGGAATCGAAATATGGCCCACATCACATAGAAGCCGCATTGGGCGTTGCCCTTAGGCTGCTTCAAGTACGCGATCTTCTTCATTATTTGCATCTTGAATGCTCTTTGCGTCCGGCCTCTATATCTTGTTCGAAGGCTTGTGTAAAAATATTGAATACGGGGAACATTAGAAAGACACATGTGTGATCGATAATAATATGTTATTAGTATCACTTACTTATTGAATAGTTGCAACGGTGGATCCAAGTCCTTAAGTGGAATCTTCTTTGAATCCCACACCTCGATCACATTGGTGTCAAGATCGACGGTGATGAAAGCCCAATGACCTCTCGCAATCACATGAGCTAAATTAACAAATAATCTTGGAAAAGAGAAGTATAAAAACAAAGGTGGAGAACTCATACGCGAAGTTGTAGGGCGAAGTGTCGTGGTTTTCCCATTCTTCACGAACTCTTCGAAAATTGGGACCAAGAGATTTGCCACCTCGTCCGGGTTCGATGAGAAGCCCTTGATTGACTCTGATGGGGTCAATGAAGCCTAAGTGTTTCCATTTCGGCTTTATTGAAGCATAGCACCAAATTAGCCTGCATAAAAACATTCAAAGTTGAAAACAATTAACAGTTGGTGACTCGAAAGAGCATTACTTAGGATTTCATGTGTTTACGGTACTTACATAGTCCACAATGTCATGTGTTGTACGTCGAGGTTTGTTCCATGATATAGCTGAAAAAGAGCCTCGTACTCGACGGGCACCTTCTCTTCTTCTGCATAGTAGTAGACTAGCTTCGGAGGGATAATAGCAAGTAAATGCAAAATCCTTGTCTTTGTGAGGTGACGGCCATGTAATATTCGTGCAACTTACGCATCGGCGTGGGAAGATTTTGGTACTCTTCATCGGAGACCAAAGGTTTTCCGTATTCAAACTTACGCGTCAATGGTGCCGTCCCAACCGACTCCCAATACATCTCCTCGGCCACTTCCCTAGTCAACTCCGGAAAATCTTGGCACAATTTATCTATCTTTTTTATATGCTCTTTGAAATCATCGTCGGCCTTTTCATTATTGTATTTGTTCGTGTGTGCCTTTCATATTCGTTCCTCTTCAAAGCCATAGGAAAATCGGCGATGAGATTGAAAAAAAAAGGTACATCGGTCCTTGGGTATTCGGGTCTGTCCACGGTTCGTCCATCGGGTTTGAAGTGCCGCCACCGAACGGCCTTTTGTTTTGCCCTTGATCGCCATGGGCGCATTAGAAACCGATGCCGAGGACCTTTTCCTTGACTGAGAGGAGGATGTCGTTGCCTGCGTCTGAGGACGACGAGAAGCATGTCCTCTAGTCCCGGATGTAGAATGACCGGGATTCGCTTTTCTCCCTCGGGTTCCTGAAGAACCCACCGTAAGAGGAGGGGCGGTCACCCGAGGAGGAGGAGGATTCCCGCGACGAGGTGGCGAAGGAGCGGGGAGGAGTCCGCGACGTGGAGGAGGAGAAGGAGGGGGAGGAGTCCGCCGACGTGGTGGAGTCCCGGGCGGGGCGGAGGAGGAGGAGGAGGAGGAGGAGGAGGGGGTGGGGAGGAGTCCGCTCACGTGGTGGAGTTTGCGATGAGGTGGAGGAGGAGGAGGAGGAGGAGGAGGGGGAGGAGTCCGCTCACGTGGTGGAGTACGCTTACGAGGTGGAGGAGGAGGAGGAGGCAAAGGAGCAAGAGGTTCCGGCGCGGAGGAGAAGGAAGAGGAATCTGGCCGACGCAGAGGAGACTCCCGATGAGGACGAGGAGAAGAAGACGGGGTTGATGGCAATTGAGGATGTCCCCGCTCGGAGATGCCGAGTTGTGGGGCGAGGGTTCTTCTTCGTCCTCTTCATCGAGGACATCTCGTGCTCAAGCTTAATGAGGCGCTTGCTCCACGCCACAACAAATCCTATGTTCTCGCTCAAGTTTTGGCATGTCCTCCGTGCGGGGTGGTCGATGGGTATCCTTCCGTACTTCTTCTTGAGTACCTTCTCAATGGTGACTTTGGCGTACCCCGGCGGAATTGGGGTGCCTTTAATGGTCCCATCTAACTCGGGTAAGGCTTGGCCGAGCGCCACCTTGTCTTTCGTCCATTGTTGCTTGATGTACGGCTTGACATTCACACGGTCGGTGATGCTATCGACCGGGTGAGGCACATCCACATCTCGATTCACCAAAAGGGGTGGACCCACAACCGCCGCAACCCCGTGCTTGTGGTCCTTGAGATTGTTGGGACGCAAGTTCTCGTTCGACCTTCTCTTGAACTAGTTGATCTAGTTTGGAGTTCCATCTATCTTCCACATCCTTAAGCATCTTGAGTGTCTCCTCCTCTCTTGCCTTCTTACTCCGGCTGCGGCTCGATAAGTTTCCGCATCTTCCGGAAACCTAGCAACCAACTAACAACCCCGGCTCTCTACGGTGTGGCCACCATGCTCCTTGTTCCCGAGTGCTTGGGTGAGCACGTCGTTCTCCCCCGTCGAAGTGCGTGACCCTTGAATCACCTCCTCGGTTATCTCGGAGATCCTCAAGACGAGGGCACTCATGTCCGGATCATCTATGCCTTCACTCTTTGGATGATTTAAGACGCTAAAGCTCCCATCATTACCATGACGACAGTTCCTCACGATACGAACATTATAGATCCGGCACCGCCAATGGAGGGTCACAACCTCAACGCCGCCTTCAATAAGCTCGATCGCTTCTCAAGTTCTCTTTGAAAAACATCAATAAGCTTGGCATATCCACGAGAGCCGCAATGATGAGGAAGTTTGTTTTTCGACGAGTTCTCCTTATTCTCGCGTGCTAAGGGTTTGGAACTCCTTGGACTCGCAGTGAGTCATGAATTCCTCCCAGTAGGCCCCCTGATAGGCCAACTTTGAGTTACTACCAAAACTTGGTTGTGCACCACCAACGATATACTTCCTCGTAACAATCACCCCGAAAGTCTTGAAGCATGAGGGACATTATTTCATAGGCTCTTTTTCGGGCTAAGGGTTTGTCAAAGGCGATCTTCCTCCGGGAATGTGAAATACTTTGGGAGCTCCTCGTTCCATATTTGCAACTTGATATTTTCAGGAACCACGGACGGGTCCGTATCTTTCCCCTGCCACTTAAAGTACTTCAAGGGGACAAATTGCCTTACAAGGTTGCCGACGACCTCTGAGTACTTCTTCACAGATTTCTCTGGTGCAGAAGGGAGACCGCGTCCATCATCGAATGCGGTGATCGGCAACTTGCCTTTAGGAAGTTGTGTCGGCCCTCGCTTGGTTCTGACTCTAGTATTACCACTGCTTGCCTGCGGCTCACCGGTATGCGGTGGGTCGGTGACTGTGAAGGAACCGCTTGGATAGAACGTGTAAGTTAATACCCCGTCAATGCGGTAGTGGGTGTGCCTACGTCATCAAATGACACCTAATTAAGTTACCTGGTTAGCCCGGCTCTTCTTGTTCATCATGCGGGTTCAAATAACCGCTCGGGCTCTCTTCTCCTCGCCCGTGAGTAGCGGCCTCGTTGTCACCGACAACATTAGCCGCTTCATGCTCCATCTCTACGGCTACGAGGAATCACGGTGATGAACCATGGATGTGAATTGACCGTGGTCGTCGGTGCTAAACTAATAACAAGACAATCCACAATTGCCTACAAAAATGATGTACATATTTGACCTACAAATAGGATATATATCTATGACCTACAAGTGCCTACAAATCATGTCCACACTAGCTTGCTGACCAAATTTCAGCCCATTTGGACTTATGGCTAAAGCTACACAAAATCCACAAGCTAGCAACATTAAACCCACATTAAATAGGCCTAAATTACTTTGGACTATGAAACATGTCCAATAACAGATTTGAGCCTCCAATTATGGCTAACTATCAGCAATTCAGCATACAAACATGAATTAAGATGGTGAATTTATTTGCTTATACTAGCTACTAGCACCCTCTAAAGCATCTCCAAAATCTTACAACATGAACAGGTTCTGAGCATCAGCAGGTTCACAAGTTAACAAGGTCGAATTGACCAAAGTTCAGAGATCATTGTAGCAACAGAAGCCTATACAGGCATTCTGTCGAACAGGTAGGGGGCGGGAAGAGAGGAGCAAACCGCGTGAACGAGATGGTGACCGCTTCCGCGCGCTCCTAGATGCTCGTGAGGGTGGACGATGCTCCGGAGATTGCCGGACGCGGGGCGGGCGCGCGAGCTCCGGTGCGGCGGCGGCGCGCAGTGGTGCGGTGCCGGCTGCCCGGTGGTGCGCCGGGCGCGCGCCGGTCTTGAACGGGGCCGTCATGGTCGCGTGGCCGTCGTCGGAGGAGCGGGCGGCGAGACGGCGACGTCGGTGACGGAGGAGGGCGTCGTCGGGCGGCGGGACGGCGCCGTAGGAGGCGGCGGACGGCGTCGTTGGGGCGGCGGACGGCGTCGAGGCTCTGCGCAGTTGGGAAAGGGCGTGTGGTTCAAAAGACTTGTGAAATTTTCGAGCGCGCGCGCCCGCTTATATACCCGGGTGTTATCACCGGTGCGCAAACAACACCGGCAATGATATGTGTATCACCGCCGCTCGTACTCGAACCGGTGATAAGTACATCACCGCGGTGCTAACCGCGCCCCGAAAGTGATTACTTTTCAAGCCTTAATTACATTAGTTTCCTGATTCGTACGAACAGTCGTCTTTACCACAGCGGTTAAGGCCGCGCCCTGTGACCTGTGAGACCCGCGCTCGAGTCCTAATCTACGCAAATTTTTCGGGTTTTTAATCATTTTACAAATTTCAAAGAAAACTGTTAAACATATGAAGTAGTGTACAAAGCAGTTATCCTCTCGAGCGCAAAGTGGTTAAGGCATAAATGTTTGATCTCTGGAACCGCGTTCGAGTCGCAGTGGTGTCAAAATTTTTTGAAAATTCTTAGTTTTCAAAATAACATCACCGCTATAGGTGTCCAATGTGGCACCTATAGTGATTATTATTTATTGAAAATACTAGATATATTAGTAATAAATAAAAACTCGTGTATTCCCATGTCAAATTGGCTTCAAATTTTTTTCTAAGCACATAAACAGTCAACTAAGTCCCCACACATGATCTTAGTTTTTTTTCTAGAGATTTGACATGGTTTGACCATGTTTGACCTGGTCAAATCTTGGATTTTTGTCATAATCCACTTTGACCCAGCCCTAGATGGCATCAAATGTAAAAGTGGCCTATCTATCAAATGTGTATCTTGATGAGTTATATCACCCTTGTATTCGATGTTTTCCATCCGAGGTCGTTTGGTGCCTCAATTTGACCATGTTTGACCTGGTCAAATCTTGGATTTTTGTGATAATCCACTTTGACCCCCCTAGATGGCCTCGAAATGCAAAAGTGATGAACACAAGGTATGTCACACTCATCATGATAAACATTTGGTGTAATGGATAGAATATTTTTCTTCAACTTTGTAAAATATTTATTTAGAGAGAGTACATGGATAGAATACAAAATAAATAAAAATTATAAAATTACATATACAATAACAAAGACATATTTTTCTTCACCGTCAATGTTATCATCCATGTGTATCAACATATTATAACTTGACCACTTGCTTTCTTCCTCGGTTGTGGCCTACTTTCCATCTCTAGCGCAGCGGCAAGGGTCGGATGCAGGCAGCGGCAAGGGTCGGACGCAGCTTGAACCGCACCGACGGGTACTCCTCGATGAGGCAGTCGTACCGCGACCCAGAGAAATGCGCGACCAACTCGTGCATAAACTTCTGGCGTCGCCTTCGAGTACTAACACCACCCCAGGAGAGAATTGCACAAAGCCCGTCAATCTCATTGCACCTCAAATGAACGCATGCCACTGCAGAGGTACACTTCAAGAAATGAATGTACTGTCTACAACGCACACGATTCACGAGACCCGAGAGAATCCAGCTCGTGGGACGGCTCGTCAATCTCACGGGCACCCCAACATGCGGCTCGCTCATCTTCGATAGCATTCTTCTAGCACCACTTGTGTGCACTATTTTGGTGGACTACTATAACACATGCCGATATCCGTATGTGGAGGGCTTTCTCCCAAAGGGAACCCATGTATTTGGAAAACTAGCAAACAACTAGAGAAAGAGGAAGAAAAGGATCACAAACTCGAGATAGAGGTTCCAAGCACGATGGCCATTTTATAGCCCCGTGTTGTCGTGGTAGGTGGGAGCAAAGGTTTTGCTTTGTATTGATCGGAGGGGGCGAGATAAATTTTTAAAAAACAATCTCTACTTTATATCACCGCCGGCGCCGGATGGAGCCGGCGATGGTCTAACGGCATTTTTTTAAAAAGTTTAAGTCCATCCCCGCCGGCGCCTTCCACAAGCCAAAGGATAGGTCCAACGGCATTTTTAAAAGGCGCGCCCAGTTCATCCCGGCCCGGCGCCTTCCACAAGCCGGGGTGATAGGTCCAACGGCATTTTTAAAAGGCGCGCCCATGCCATTACTCGCGCGGTTTGTGGAAGGAGCCGGCAGTGATAGATGCAACGGCATTTTTAAAAGGGCAGCCCATCGCGGCCACAGCCTCACATCACTTCCGGCCTGCCGCAGTGGTATGATCAACGACGGTACCGCCAGCGTTGGATTTGAACCCGACGATTTTTTAAAATAAAAAATGGGAGCAAAATAACATAAAGATTTGTAACAAAAAACAGAAACCGAACCTGTGACCACGATCGAGTCCAGGCTTTTTTTAATTTTTTTAGTTTTATATATATATCACCGCCGGGCGTTGTTACAAGCCGGCGGTGATGTCCACGCCTATAAATACATGGCAAACATCCGGGGCATATGCCTCGCTTTCTTGTGTTCATTTCTTCCTCTCTCTCCATCTTGGCTAGTTCTCTAGGCTAGTTTGCTAGTTTTTGTGAAGATGGCCTCTCGTGGGAGAAAGCCTTTCACATACGTATATTTTTACGCGTTGTAGTCCACCACAATGGTGCACACAATAGTTGCTAGAAGAATTCTACTGATATAGCAATGCCGGATGTTGGGGTTTCCGGCGAGGCTCTTGAGAAGTGCTTGCACTTATGTGCTTGCATTCGACGCCCGCACGGTATTGTCTCTTCAAGCCGGAAGGGGCCATACAGTCATGTATCCCCGCCGAAAGCCTCGAACCAAGAGCAAGAAGGGAAGGATTGCAGCATTCCCTGATTGCCTCCGACAAGCATTGCTCTAACCACCTCGCATTATCTATGCTAGCAAGGATGCTAGAAGAATACTACCGAGGTGGTTAAATTATAATATGTTGATACTCATGGATGGTAGCTTTGATACGTATGAAAATAGGTCTTTGTTATCGTATATGTAATTTTGTTGTAAGGTCTTTGTTATCGTATATGTAATTTTTTTATTTGTTTTATCTTATACTCTTGTGCTCTATCTAAATAAATATTTTGTTGTCGTTAACAAAACATATATGTACTCAAGCATAGAGTTTACTATATAAATGTATAAAAAATAAAAAAGTAGATATAACCATAATTCATTATATTATATAATAATATTGAGATAAGTAGACATTACATATCTTGATCTAAAAATTAGTAGAAATTATATATATAATATTATTCTAAATTATATTATATAATTAGGCATCTTGAAATACACATCACTTTGTCGGCTTGCAATAAGACTGGTGATATGTATAAAAATATAAAAAAAGTTCAAAAATTTTGAGGCAAACTGGACTCGAGCGCGGGTTTGCGGAGTTCCGGAGCGCGCGGCCTTAACCGCTGGGACAAAGAGGGGAGATCGAAAGAGTGGAGCAGTATAGTTTACTTAACCGCACAAAGCGGTCTCCATCATCACTGCCGGGTTGTAACAAGAACCGGCAGTGATAAGTTGGCTGGGACGAACAGCCAAATACCCGCTTCGTCTTCCTTGCCACGCATTGATGGCGGTGTGAACTGATAGGCCACCGTCGCCGGTGGCCTTTATAAATGGGCCTCCTCGGCTGCATTCTCCGCCTCCCACCTTCCTCTCCTTCCATTCTCTTCTCTCCTTCACCATCGTCATGGAGTCCGGCGGCCGTGGATTCGGTGGTGGCCGCAGCGGTGGTGGAGACGGATCAGCCCCGGCATCCCTCGCACCCGTCGACCTCCCCCGGCCGCCAAGTCCGCGCCGGGAGAACCAAGTGCTCGCCGCGCGCGCAGCTTGCCCAAGAGCGGAGCCGGCGCAGACGGCCGAGGAGGCGCGCAGTGGAGCGCGCGGCCCGCGGCGGACGAGGAGGAGGCCGCCATCCTCCGCGATGCGCGGGCGCCGAGCAGCGGCCCGCGCCGGGGCCGCCGAGGGGAGGAGGAGGAGGCGCTCGCAGCCGCTCCAGCGGCGGGCCCCGTTAGGGCGGGCGAGGACGGCGGCGAGCGGACGTGGAATGCCACCGCTATTTTTTTATTAGTTTTTTTATTTACAAGAAATGTTAATTATGTAATGGAAATCTTATCATATTATCTATATAATGAGAATTTCTATTCCTACGAGTTTCATTTTATTTATTTTATTATTATTTTGTTGCCCTCTGTTCTTTTTTTTTTTTTTTGAGAAGTGTTGCCCTCGTTCTTGGGGAGGAGGAAGGAGAAGCGGGCGTGTTTGTCGGGCGGCCACTTTCGCCGGCCGCGCGACACCGGCGGCGATGAGTTCCATGCCGGCCCGGTCCGGCTAGAGCCGGCGGTGATATCTGCCCACCTTATCACTGCCGGCTCTAGACAGGCGCCGGCAGTAATACCATCATCACTGCCGGCGCTAGACACGACCCGACAGTAAAAACCTCATCACTGCCGGCGCCTTCGCTGCCTGACGCGAGTCAGGCTCCGTCGAGCTTGGCACCGGCTGTGATGAGTCATCACCGCCGGTTTCGCCATTTCCGGCGGTGATACGGTGGGTTGTGCGAATCTGTAGTAGTGTACACAAACATTTACTAACTATAATTCTAGATTTTTATGGAGAACATTAACGTGTATAGACAAATAAAAAAGGAGCATGAACCACTATTCTAGATTGCACTGGATTGGGAGGCCCATTTACACTATGTCTCCAATTCTAAGCACCTAGCCCAAGCCGCTTGTGGAGATACAAGGTAGCGGTAAAGGAGCCAAGCATGCATGGGCAAGCACGGCGACGGGCTGACGGCGTCTCGGACTAAGACGAGCACAGGAAGACAAAAAAAAAAAAAAAAGTTTAGGTTTTCGCTATGTTCGATGTCCACCCAACCACCCACCAGCGAGTATCATTGGTTACAGATACATGGGGCCTGCTAGATACAAACCAAAGGGGCCCACATGCCGTACAGACCTAACTAAAGTGATGAAAGGTGCTAATAGCAGTATAAGGTGCACAAGCAATTCGAGCTCCATGTTCGGCCGGTTTAAAAGCCGATAGATTTTGATACATTCAATAGTGGTTTGTGATAGGAAATAAATTAAAGACTATCGAAATCTGGTAGCTTTTCACTGACGATAAACAAATTATATATACGTGATATTTGCTACGCTTGGTACATTTGAAAAATATTGCCGTTGGTAAAAAAAACTAATAATGAGTACTAAGCTTTGGGCCAGCAGCCCAACAGGCCAGACCAGGCCAAAAATACTTAAGTCTAGGCTAGAATATTGCCTAGTATGCCCTCTAAAAAAAAATATATATTGCCTAGTATCCCATTTTGGTGTCGGAGCATAGCAAAGTGGACAATTCAGAAAAAGAAAACAGGTCCAAGTGTGTACTCATCTGTTTCTTCGTATCAAAATATTTTTAGATTTCCATTTTTTTTAAAAAAAATAAAGAAGTACTCGTACAGTTCTTTACAGAAAGCCTTCAAACAAAATATATACCGACACCAGCGTGCTACATAAACATCAACTAAGACACAAACAACATTTCAAAAATTTTCGAGAGCTACTTTTGGGGTCTGCTTTTAAAAGTTGCGAATTTTACGCTGCTACAGTGCTACACAGCACAAACTGATCACAAAATATAAAAATCTTTAAAGAGACACAGTCACTGAGCATTTCGTCCGTATATCAATCATTTAGCTTGTGATGAGTCACCACAGGATAAGATAAGAAAGGAGACAAATCTGTTGTATCACGAACCCCATGCGTATCAATCATACCACTTTGAGTAGTTGCCGATCTCAAGAAGATGCATGCCAGGTAGTGCCCATACTACAGCGTGCAGCAGAGCATGCCAAGCAAGACGACAGCCCTACTTACATCTTGCTGATGCTTCTGCTGGCGCCCTTCCTGGTTGACCCCATCTCCTTGGCAAGGTTGCGGAGCACGTACTTTTGGATCTTGCCGGTGGAGGTCTTTGGCAGCTCGTCGCGGAACACCACGGTTCTCGGCACCATGTAGTGCGGCATGCGCTGGCGGCACCACGCGATGACATCGGCAGCCGTCACCGTGCCCGCCGACCCCTCCTTGAGCCCCACGAACGCGCACGGCGTCTCGCCCCAGAAGTCGTCCGGCCGCGCCACCACCGCGGCCTCGTTCACCGCCGGGTGGCCGTAGAGCACGGACTCCACCTCCACGCTGCTGATGTTCTCCCCACCGCTGATGATCACGTCCTTGGACCGGTCGCGGATCTCCATGTACCCGTCCGGGTGCATCACGCCGACGTCCCCCGTGTAGAACCACCCGTCGTCGCGCACCGCCGCCCTGGTGGCCCTGTCGTCGTTGAGGTAGCCCAGCATGACGCATCCCCCGCGGAGCACGACCTCGCCCATCGTGGACCCGTCGCGGGGGACGCTGCGGCCGGTCTCGCCGTCCACGATGTCGACCTCGGCCATGCCCGGCGTGCGCACGCCCTGCCTCACCTTGAGCCGCGCGCGCTCCGACGCCGGGAGCCTGTTCCACTCCCGCTTCCACGCGCAGCACACCACCAGCCCCGCCGTCTCGGTCAGCCCGTACCCGTGGCTCACCTCGAACCCGATGGACTCCGTGCGGTGCAGCACGGCGGCCGGCGGCGGCGCGCCGGCCGTCAGGATGCGCACCTTCCCCGGGAGCGGCCGCCGCACGCCCTCCGGGGCGTTGGCCAGCATGTTGAGCACGACGGGCGCGCCGCAGAGGTGGTCGACGCCGCGGCCCGCGATGGCGGCGTACACCTCGCCGGCGTCCACGCGGCGCAGGCACACGTTGGTGCCGCCCACCACGGCCATCCCCCACGGGAAGCTCCAGCCGTTGGCGTGGAACATGGGCAGCGTCCACAGGTACGTCGGCTGCGGCGGCACCGCCCACTCGATGAGCGAGTCGAGCGTGATCAGGAAGAGCCCGCGGTGGCAGTGCACCACCCCCTTGGGCTCCGACGTCGTGCCGGAGGTGTAGTTCAGGATCATCGGGTCCGACTCGCTGGCCGGCCGCACCCACGAGAACTCCGGGTTGCCCGTCTCAAGGAGCCTCTCGTACGTTAACGTGTCAGCAGGGGCGGCGGGGAGCCCATCCTCGTGCCGATCCTCGACGGTGATCACGCGCGGCGCCGGGTGGCCCGGCGGCAGCTGCTTCAGCGCGTCTCCGATGAGCTGGAGCGACGCCGGGTCGACGAAGACGAGCTTGGAGCCGGAGTGGCGGAGCAGGACGGCGACCGTGCGCGCGTCCAGGCGCGTGTTGATGTTGTTGAGCACGGCGCCGCTCATGGGCACTCCGAACTGCATCTCGTACATGGCCGGCACGTTCGGCAACAGCACGGACACGATGTCGCCGCGGGTGATGCCGAGGGAGACGAGCGCGGACGCGAGGCGGAGGCATCGCCGGTGCGTCTGGGACCAGGTGAAGGCCGTGTCGTGGTACACGACGGAGGGGCAGTCGCCGAACACGGTGGCCGCACGCTCCAGGAAGCCCAGCGGCGTGAGCGGGCACGAGTTCGCCGGATTGGCGCCGAGCCTGTCCATCGCCGCGGGGTAGCTGGCTCGAGTGCACGAAGAGGCTTCACCGATCTACTCTAGCTAGTAGCTCGCAGAGTGGTGGAGGAAACTGCGCAAGTGAGACTTTATCTGAAGCCACCAGGTGTTTGGCTGAGGCGGCTACACGATGGGAGATACGGCAGATCAAAGTGCAAGTGGAAGATTATTCTGGATTCTGCGGAGAGACGACAGATGTTGATGCTAATCTAAGATAAGGAGTAGAAAATGCACGCGATGCCTCTCTTCTTCGTCATCTCTAAATTTTCTAACATTCGGAGCTGGATAGCAGCAGCTGACTGAGACCTGACCATTTCACCTCCGTGATCTGTGTTGAATCGATCTCATGTCGAGCTGCTGCTCTGTCACTTCGATATGGATACTCTTGTGAGACTTTTTTTGTGAATCCGGGTGTTCGGCTGAGGCGGCTACAAGATGGGAAAGACAGCAGCTTTAAATGTACAGTAAGTGGCTGAGCCTGAGGTCAGTAGATGCTTATACGAAAACTATTAGAGCCAGCTATTCGATGATAGAAGCTGACAGATATGCGTGTAGTTTATGTAAGTAGTGGCTGGATGTCTTATGGTTCTTGAGCACGGTTTCTCTTATAAGCTAGGTCAATCTCTTCTTCTGATTAATACATGCTGGGACAATTTGTTCCTAGATCTTAGGGGGAAAAAAGCAGCTGGCAAAGATTTCACCAATTCACCTTCGTGCCCTGTGTGTTGAACGGATCTGATGCCGAGCTGGAGCTGTGTCACTTAACCTGCCTATCTTTATATCTAGAGACGAAGAAAGGAGAGACTTTCTCCGCACGGGACAAATGATACAGATCACCACAAGTGGGACGAGGGCCTCTTGATTGGGCATTGGCCTGATCTGATCGTGTGCGATATTATACATATATTGCCCAAAAGAGCAGTCCACGTATTAGGATGAGAAGCAGCCACGGAGCAACCATATCCTCCTCGATTCTTATCTGTCGCTGTTCAGAGTTTCGTGTTGGAAGACATCACCACACGGTCAGTGTCTACAGCTACCTGAAAATTCTTCATTTGCCGTTCTTTTTTTTTGACCGTGCATGGCACATATTTAGTTAAGCAGAGGAGCAGTTTAACAAACATTACAAGTCCACAAAGAAAAGTCTAGACTTGCCGAGCCCCAAGCACACACTAAAAGAAAAACTACCAAGTGCGAAAACCGACTACATATCTAAACCATTGTGCGACGCAAGCGAAGCTGTAATCCTAGCTCTTCGGTCTTCTAGGACTGCAAGCTGCTTGTAACTCGCTGCCATCCAGAGCTGCGCTTCATCATTGATCCTGCCTGCAATCGTTTGGGGCGACGAGGCGATCCGATCGAAGGTACGGGCGTTTCGTTCCTTCCACATAGTCCACCCAATCAGCATGACCATGGTGTCAAAGCCACGCTGGAGGACCTTTGGAAGCCCCCTCCTTGCCGACAGCCACCATTGCACCATGTCCTCCTCACACACCTGCACCAAGTAAGGTGTGTAGCCAGCGCACGCAGATTGCCCACGCCTCTCGAGAAATGACACATCCCAACTGGATGTGGTTCATCGTCTCGGAGGCCTGATCACACATAACACAGACGTCGGACTGCTGAAGACCATGCCGCATCCTTCGGTTCGCCGCCCGACAATTCTTTTGCCGTTCTCACTCGTTGGGGTGGGCTGGAGCCCCCTCCTGTCCGTGCATGTTCATTTTTGGAAGCTAGATGCTGGAGAATGGAGATAAAAGGCCTCTCTTTCAGAGTTTATGCTCACCCCCTAGTTAATATTTTTAAGAGCTATATTATATACACTACTACTATAGAAATCATTTTTAATAAAGGGGTCTCTGTTTTTAATAGGGGCAATTCAATTCATAGTGGTCTATGCAGATTAAAAGGCCTTCAACAGGACCTACTTGCTATTCTATAATGTAATTCCGTAATTCTATACTAGTTATTGTTACTTATATGATTTTTTTTTATGTGGAGATGGACTTGATAGATGTATGGTTCATCATTAAAGTGGAAGTCACTTTTCAACTTTGAAATAGATGGATTCATTGAAGCCGCAGATAATCATATAAGAGCTAAAATTATGTGTATATGTAGCGACCGCAAGAATGTACTCGCAAGAAAAGACGTGAGAAATCTTAGCACTGTCACGTTTTCTTTTTGAGTGGAATCACTGCCACTGTTTTTTTTTTTTCTTTGAGTGGAGCCACTGCCACTGATGAAAAGATAAAAAGTTGCAGCTCAAGACGAAGACGCAAGACCAATGGCTGGGCCGCGCAATAGCTCAAGGCCCAGGACTAGTAACGTGTGCCTCGCCGGACCCGAGTGGGCCCAACCCATGTAAGCTATTATAGCCGTGAATGATCAGAAAAAGGTACAAATAGGTAGAGAGAGAAACACGAGCATTGTAATTGTAATTGTAATTGAAATGTCGTCTTCGTCTAGAGGAAGAGGAATCCATTTGCTCTGAACAGGTATTTTGGGCCAATACGCTTTGGGCTGTCATATCTGCCTGCACATGGGCCTTAGCCCTTATTCCAGTCATCGTCTGGCCGTGTCACACTTTGTGGTTGGGGTTCCGACGGCCGTCGTCTGCAAAATCATGCCCTACGGCATGACGAGTTCCGGCTCTCCGGCGAGACAAGTTCCGTTTTCCGGGCTTTGGTCATCTTCAATTAAAATTTTAAGGTATGGCGAAACACTGTCTGGCACAGGACACAGATCGAGAACCCGTTGTAGAGTGCCACTGAATGGTCGCTATAAATTTGAGAAGGGCTGAAGCAGTTTGGATAATCCACATGGGGTGGCTACATGATCATTATGCATGTCCGTATATAGCAAAATTATTAAGTCAACTTGGTACTTGGTAGGACGCGCGGTATCTTGTGCACACGATATGATGCCAAGTTGTAACATATAGCAAAAGTCAACTTGGTAGGCTGCGCGGCGCCTTTTGCACACACGATGCTCGATGCACACATTTCTGCTCTGACTTTTTCCCGCATCTCCACACGTGACTCAAACGTTGTATTTGGACAAGTTCAGACATTAGCGTGGCGAGAGGAAACGTCAGGTTTACTCTCATTGCATATTTGCATGTCATGCACACTCCAAATCAAATTCATCACACAACAAGTCGCAAGTCGCAATAACGACACGCAAATTACAGACGCCAAATAACTCAACGGTGCGACGATGATGAAGAATACATCAGCGCGCGCGACGTCCGTACGCGCACTACACTGCCTGCTCTGCTTGACGCACAGCCCAGATCGATCGAGTCTAGATCTGTCGATGGAGCTGGACACGTAGTACGTACGATGGATCTCGTCAGTAGACCGTGACGGCGAGCTTCATGCCGGCGCTGCAGTGTCCCGGCGCGCCGCAGATGAAGTAGTGCGTGCCCCTGGGCAGCTTGATGGTGTCGTAGCCCGTGTGAAACATCGGAGCGCGTCCGCCCTTGGGCGACACGATGCACTTCCTGTAGCCGCCCTTGCTCACCCAATTCACGTCGTGATACGTGGTGTTGTACTTGAACACTGCGTATTATGTAGATGATGATTGATTTGTATGATTGATCGGCCGTCAGGGTCGATCAGGATATATATAAGTGTGCGTGTGCACGTAGAACATATATAGGTAAGCCCGACGTACCGAGGATGTCGCCGGCGTAGAAGGTCTTGCCGGCCACCCACTGGCCGTAGTCAACTTTGGGCCTGAGCGTCCACCCGGCGGCGTCGCCGACGAAGTACGTCGTCCCCGCCTCGGCGGCCGGGGCGACCGCCGCCAGCAGGAGCACCGCCACGCACAGGAACGCGGCACCAGCGACAAGCGGCCGCGGCGCCCTACTTCCTGCACTGCCTCTTCCCCGAGCCGCCATATCGTTTGCCACAAGCACAAGCTATTGAGAGCAGCTGGTCGATGCGCTTGCTTGTTAGATACCTCAGCTCGCTGGAATGGCGCCCCGGCTGTGCTGCCTTTTATAGCGTGGGCGCGGCGTCGTCCATTCGTCCGTGCGAGGTGGACGTGAAGGTCAGTGTGGAGCTGGAATTGCCAGTCTGCTACAGACGAGTGTGAGCGCATTACTTGTCGCACGTGATGACACGTTGTGCAGGGCAGCCAATATTTGACTGATCTCGGCCACTGCGCGCACAGCTTGTGCTTAAGATTAAGCTTATCGAGAAATCAACTAAATAATGAATCTCCTTCTTATGACTGCTACTACTACTTTGGATAAGATATAAAGGAGTGGCCGGATGTACGTGATCGATGCACGTTTGGCGGATTCCACGAAATCTGTGAGGTTTTCTTGGTAGTTTTTTTTTTTTTTTTTTTTTTTTTTTTTTTTTTTTGAGCATCATTTTCTTGGTAGTTGGTTTCTTCTACCGCTTGTTCCGCTGTTGGGCACCGACAGTTCCTGCCGTGTGCAGTAATTACGCCACAATTCAGACTTGCTTGTCGTCACTGGAGCTTGAGTTGACCCTGATGCCTCGGAATCCGAAGCTGCCCTCCGGTTGAAATGGTCAATGTCGTCATCAAAGCTAGCTAGCCATATTATGAATTTACTACTATATGATGTGTATTCCCAGATCCACGATCCACGAACCACGGCGGGGCAACAGCATGACCCTACAGTTGTTGGACGTAAGACCAAACATACGTACAGTATGCCACACGCACGGCTGTGCCACACGTCGTCGTCGACGGTTCATGTTTCATGCCAGTTTTGTAATGGTTTACGTACGCACGAAACGTTCAAAGTGTCGACCCCAGGTCTGCGATGTAATCGATCAGCCAACTCTCAGTTTCCATTGGCAGTTTGCGACGCACAAAACTTGCAGTCCCAATTCCCAAACACACGACGCATTAGTTTCTTTGGGTCTACAATTATTATTGCCATCCTGTATATTTCATATTAGGATCTATTTGAATGTTGGCAGAGCGAGGGGAACAAGAGTCGAGAAGATTAGAAGATAGGGGCTGCACGGGACGAGTATGAGGAAGGATGGATGGTGATTTTTTTTTTCATTCTTTTCGGGGTCAGTCTTTTTTTTTTTTTTTTTGAGAAAATTTTCGGGGTCAGTCTTATGGGCTATTTTGTGCTTCAACATTGGGAAGATGAAACAGTAATTAAAGCCCACTTGTGTAAGGCCCGTCTATAAGACGCCTCGTTCGGTTGACTAAGAATAGCTCGTTCTGCAGTTGTGGATCCGGAGCTTGATTGTAATACAGTTTTTGACCGTTTTTATCGTTAGTGCAGATCAGATCATGTGTTTTGTAGCTTCTTTTTTTTTAAGATAAATGATAAATAATATTTGGCTTCTTCTATTCCCAGATAGAATCAGACCACTTATTACAAACGTCTCACACACGACACAACACATGGTCGTAACACATACAACCGTCCACACAACTAAAGGAATAGAGACAAAGTTTTAAACTAAACGAAACCAACATGTTTTGTAGCTCCTAGCAAAACCCGTTCTGCAGCAGTGGAGGCTTGATTGTAGTCGTCCGGAATAATTTCGTTGTGCCGATCATATGTGGAGCTCCTAGCAAAGCATGCAGCAACAGAGGTCCAAGGATGCATCGGCACCAGAGCCTGGCCAGGAGCTAGTGTTGTATGTGACTCTGGGTCCGCTAGTGCCGTTCCAAGGCCCATTCTAGGTGGATAGAACGACTGTTTTACAAACACATCCACGATGAAATTAGCGTTCGGTTTTAGGTTGCCCCATAAACAGGCCTAGATTTTCAAAAGAAAAAGGCCCTAGAATCAACTTTCCACCTCCTCCATGACACATTTCTAAAAAACAAAAACTCCCTCCATGGCACATAATGCACGCATCGGTGCGGAGAAAATTGGAATTTTGCCCTTTTGGTTAGTGGGCTTTGTTGTAATGCCATCGAGTTTGTGGACTTCGCCTAAATGCCCTTATGAAAGGTGTGTTTCACTCTATTCTATCATTTCTCGTTGTTTGAAGTTTGTAAATTTTCAGCGTATCTTTTGACCTGGTTTGACCATTTTGCACCTGCCTCCATCTACCCTATTCTGTCGTTTGCTCTCTTCTCACGCTCACGGTCACACCAATTTCTCCAGCTCTCACGTTCTCTCTCTGACACTGGGTCACGGACGACCGGTGTCCGACGGGAGCCTAATGTTGTCCGCCACTAGCCACGGGCCGCGCTTCGCTACCATACGCGCTGCAGTTGTAACTATTTCTTCACAACTTTGAACAACCAGTCGCTCATATACAATTCGTAACCTTGAACTTTGCTCTTCATGTACCATTGTAGGAGGAGACTTCCAAAGGTCAAACAATAGCGAAGCCAAGGGGGCTGGTAGGGGCTATGCCCCCCACACACACACACAACGTATGGGACTATATTTTTTTACTAGTATCACGATTTCTAACTAAAATTAGGAATTAGAAGAAGCTGACAAAAATAAAAATTAGGAACTTGAGGGGAAAAGGCGATAAGCAACGCTCGGTGTGCGCTGGGACTGCTTGGTAGGCCACAACGTTGGAGTTTTTCTTATTGTGAGTGCAGGCCAATAGGGGAGTGGGTTCTACTGAGCTGGCCCCCTCGTGGCATGGTGTCACGTGGTGGCATCTGAGCACGACTAATGGCTTCATAGACAGGCCACAACATTACCAATGCCGAAAATCATCTTCATAGACCGCTCCTATGAATGCCAGAAGAAAATGAATGGCTGCAGTGTGAGCCTTTACTATATATGGGACCTAAATTGTTAGCACGCATGCAGACTTTAGCAGCCTATGGTTGCATGCAACTAAACTAAGCATCCTGAAACGAACATGCCTCGATGCTGACCTACTTTGTTCAAGCATCACAAGCTGCAACGTTTTTTCTCTCCTATTCCAAGCATCGACATTCATTGGGGTCGGTGGATCCCGACAGAATGACCTAACTCCGCCCCCTTGGGCCATTTCAGGATCGACTATGGTGTTCAGATTCATGGGCTGCTGGTGGGCACGAGATGATGGGCCTGATCTGGTTTGCATGTGGCTTTGTTCAGATTCATGGGCTGCTGGTGGGCACGTTATGATGGGCCTGATCTGATCTGCTTAGACTTTGTTTACCTGCGTCTCTCTGCCCCCAATGCCCTCTCTGTTCGCTTCCCTCCCCTTCCTCCTCTTGTCTACGGACTACGGTACAGTAGAAGCCACGCTATTTTCGCGCTCCCAAACATCTCAGATCTGAATCACACCCTCTGCCGCCAAGAGGACAAGACCAAGACCTTGAAAATGCGGATTTTCCGCGCCTGTGCACTAAAAACTCAGAACAAAGACACAAGCTCAAGCAGTCAAGCACAACCATTGGACCAAAATAACTCTGGTGCATCAGGACTGGTACAGCATTACAAGACTGCCAATACTAGCAAGGCTATCAGGTCTGAGAGACAGGCCCCACTAATCGCGTGGGATATCTGTCATCATGCCAGTCAATCGAGGCGTAATTTTAGTTGACTGGCTCGTCGTACCAGAGGAGCACTAGTGCTTTAGGGAAGGGGATTCAGGATTCACATGGCATGCCACCCTACCTAGGAATCCTCACTCTCCCAGAGCATCAAGAACATGCAGATCTGGCTGGTAGCATTCCAGATCCAGCAATGGGGCACTAGTAATTAATTAAAACAAAACACCTAGCCTAGTTGTACTGAGTAGAAGAACAATGCACTCCAGATTCGGAGCAGAGCAGGGCAACAATGGCGCCCGTAACTGGTGAGATGATGGATCTAGCGATCTATGGGCACTTGGGCCCTCCTTCCTTGGTCTTCCAGTTGTTGTAGCAGGGGCAGGCGCCCTTGTTGCCGTAGAATCCCGGCGGCACGCAGAGGCACGTGGCGCAGCACTTGTTGCAGAAGGTGATGCAGGCCTTGTGGTACTGCGTCTGCGAGCACCGCGCCGCGCACTTGGACGAGCACTCCCACGGCTTCAGGTTCCCGCCGCCGCTGCCGCCGCCGGAGCTGCCGCCGCCGTTGCCCTTGTTCTTGCCCTGTTGCCGCCCACCTGCAGACTGAGGAGCGGATCTTTCGATTAGTCGGCAAGCAATCTTTGTAGGTACGCGAATGCATTTCGGTTTTAGAATGCCGTGATTCTTGGGAGGAGAGAGCAGCGCGCGCGCTAACGTACCACGGGGAAGGCGACGGCGGCGAGGAGCAGGAATGCGAGCAGCAGGATGGAGACGACCTTGCTCGCCGCCATCGCTGGTTCTTGTTGGCCTCCCGTGCCTGTGCCTGTGCCTGACCGAAGTCCAAAGGTGAGGAGAATCTGTGGAAGGCGAGAGATATTTGGGAGGGGAGTCTCTGCTTATATGGCCGACGAGGCGAGGCGAGGAAGAGACGGTGGTGGTGTGGCACCGTAGCACGGTAGTACCGTAGGAGGAGGTGAGGGCAGTTATGGAGGAAGCGTACCGCGCGGCCAGGACAGGCCCAGCCGGCCAGCCCAGCATGTGCGGCGCCGGCGCGCGGCCAGGACAGGGCCGGACCGGCATGTGCGGCGCCAGCGAGTGCGCGGGGAAAGGCTGCCGGGCCATATGCCCCATCACGTTGGCAGCTGCGCTTTACTGCCGCCCGTGCGTGGTTTGCCTGGTTGGGCGCGTGACTGGTGACTCGTGAGCCACCACCACGAGCTCCAGTCCAGGACCCGTGTCGACCACCAATACCATTACTTGCTCACCTGCCTGCCTGTGCCTAACCAAAACGGCGAAACCGGTCCGGTCCTAGTCCTACGATTGCGATGTGATTAATTAGCGGCGGCAGCCTGTCAGGCAGGCGCCGCATGCAGCAGATGTGGATTAGCGTCGGAAAACAGCGACGAACGAACCGACGGTGAGGTACGTACTGGTCATGCGGTTAGATTCTTTTCAGGACCAGGGTCGTATTATCCTAACCACGGTTGTTCGTTGTAGCTGCGCTAGATTTCCGGTGCTGCAGGGGAACGCACATGGCCTCATGGCCTGACCCCGGCGATTTCTTTTTCTACTCGAGCCACCAGCACACTTGTAGTACCTAGGTCCCCGTTCTCGGGCGGGAGAAGTAGACCGGGGTGGCGGCGGTGGGACGTCGGCAGGCTATTATTGTAGTAGTGTATCCGGTCGGGGGGGACGTCGGCAGGCTATTATTGTAGTAGTGTATCCGGTCTGCTTGCTAATGCTAGTGCCTAGAGCTTGTGAAACAGAAAGTAGTAGCAGCGCACATGCTCCCTCCAAGAGTGCAAAGCGCCGCCGCCGGTGCCGGTGGGTGCAAATTGCAATGTAGCTAGCTCAAGTCGTCGTGCGGGACGGGATAATAGTATCAAATCAAGGACCAACCAAGGTTTGGCTCAAGTCGTCATATCGCCACTCTGGTTTGGAGCAAAGCGCTGAAATCGTGCTCAACTTCAACTTGCAGCTTGCAGGCGACAATGGCGCCTCAGCATCGCAGGTCGTCTCGATGTTGTTTCGGTACACTTTCACACTTTCTGCTGATCGAGCAGAGCTCCAAGAATTGCCAAAAACTGCGGACCAAAACATGCTGCGGACTGCTTGCCATGCTAGCCGGTTTCGCGGTCGCAGCAGATAGCCCGGACGGAGCCCCAGCCGCGGACTGCCCGAAGCACACCCCGGCACCCCGCCCCGACGATTTTAGCAAAACGCACGGCGCCGGTGTAAAAACGTTGTTGCTCTGGCAAGTGTTACGGCCGATCCTCATGCCTCTCCATCTGGTAAGTGGCACGGCCGATCCTCCCCTCGCCGCTGAGTCGTGACCGCACGGCGTCGCCGTCCCCGATCCGGCAGTACCATTGGCGCATTGCCTTTTTAGGAGTACACTTCACTCTTGAGCGGCATTCCCATGTGAGCACCGCTGCGTCGCTGCGCCTCGCACATGGTCACGCATGCTGGCGATCTGGTAGGCTGCAGCCTGCAGGCAGCTAGCTAGCAGAGCCAATGTATGGAGGGATCAAGCTTTATATTCGAAAAGAAAATAGAGAGTATCTGATGCAGCATGATAGTTTATTTTCACACAGTGTTATATTCTGAACTCTCTCTGTTTTCCTTAGTAGTTTTATTTTCACACAGTGTTATATTCTGAATAGTAGTTTTATTTTCACACAGTGTTATATTCTGAACTCTCTGTTTTCCTTAGCAGTTTTGCTCGAATGGTCTCAAAAAATTTCACACGAATCTTGAGGCAGACTGGTAATTAATTATAATCAATTTAAGTGTGGATTTAGTCTGGGCCTGACCCTATCCATATCCAAATCAAGCCCAGCCTTTGCCCACCTAAGCCTTTCCGGCATGTTTTCTCCTTCCGCAACCGCCGCATCATTTCCACCAATTGGGTGAACGGCGGTGGCGCACTAGCCTTCCGACAATTGAGGCTACCTCTGCTGTGCCACATCCCAGGCGTGTTTGATCGTTTCTCCTATTGCGCTCCTATGCTGCAGCCACTACTGCTAACTTCATCCTTCTATGCCATGATGCTAGCCTGAGCAATTACCCAGACGAGATGAGTCTTACCTTGGGCAATGCCATGTGCACATGCCATCGTTAAACCAAGTTACATCCAAACAAGTGTACAAAGGAACGGTTACACGTAACTGTGCCAAGCTACTCCAACAAGAGGTCCACACTTTTCTCACTGAATTACATCATATACTGTCTGAATCGTGTACTCTATTGTTACTTAGGTTTACACAAGACACCATCGAGCTAAATGATGGACACAGAGGATAACGCTAAGGACACGAAGATTGTTGCCCAAGACAAGAAGCGTGACACGCCAAGACCCAGGAGTACACTATAGAGAAAACTCAACTTCCCATGTAAAACTATACCATCTCATAAAGAGACGTTGGCCACAATACATATGATTGGAAAGCTCGTCAAGTCAAGTTTCTAATGCATCCAACTATACGTCATTTGGATTCCTGAGTCGAGAGTAATGAATAGTTTAGTGAAGATGCGTGAGACTAGAAGACCACCTCTAAAATGCTTCAACCAGTTGGTCTTCCACCGTCCAACATGGCCCCTTCAGTTCACATCAATCTTAAGACTTGCCTCTAGTGTAAATATCACCTCTATACTACTAGAAAATAATTTTGATAGAAAGTAATGCGAGTGACACTGTGATCTATGACGATAGCATGTGGGTGTTCAATGATAATATTTGTGACGACATCATATTTGGTAATAAATAGTCAACATCCATGGTCCATCACTAGTGATCCATGGTGAAATAATTTTTTATCATAGGTATGCAATGTTCTGGGACACGATTTTGATTCATCACTAAGAATTCATCATATATAGGCACATTTGTACTATGATAAGTGTGTTTCCTATTGATGAACCACGACTATTATACCTTGAGTCTAAAGTAGTTTATTTTTTTGTTAAATTGAGGAAAATTTTATGAATAGGGTGGTTTATATGTAACATGGACACTAATTAAGTACATTCACATTTCAATCTATATATGATATATATAAGAATTTCATTGCATGGACATATTCCTTTCAAAGATGAACATAACTATTCCACCTTTTGTATTTTTACTATTGGTTGTCAGCTCATTGAACCCAAGGTGAAATGAAAGTGCAACTATATGAAGATACACAAGTTTTTTTTGAATATTTAAGATACTAAGTTACTGAGGTTAACTTTCTTGCTCATTTGTGTCAACTAATTATTGTGAGCACTTATCACCTTTGATAGAAAGACCACTAGTGGTTTGTGGCTGATCAACAATGCATCATTTGTGACACAATAAAAAAAAATTGTAACCAAATTAGTTAGTGAAAATCTATCCTTGATGCATACATAAATCGTGAAGCTCTGAAGAAAAAAATCAGTTTATATCTTCTCAAATCATTTGAATCAACTTCTCAAGAAAACAGGGAAGACCAAACCAGCCACACGCTAACCTAGTTGTAAACTCTGAATTAACAAAATTATCTACACCAACATTCATTTGGTACATCTATACCAAATAAAACTATTGTGTACCATATCACAAGAAAAGATATGCATATATTATAAGATTAGAAATGTTCATGATCATTTACGTTGCAGGGAATCATCAAGATATTAGAATAGATAAATATACATAAATCACACTTGCGAGTTGAAGCATTGCAATCATTAGAATTCCCCATTGATGATGTAGTCAACTAATAGTAGCTAAACCGGATGCTTGTATCATTCTATCCTATGTGCCTAGGAATGATAGCCATGGCGGTATGGCACGCATGACCACATGTCAGCCCGTGAATGGCTACATTCATGGGCGCGCATGTGTCTACCTTGAAACCTCGCATCCACAACCAGACTAAACTGCACTAGTGTTTCTCTGTCTTTATTTCTACTCTCAAGTCAATGCTCTACATAGGAAAACTATTGGCGCTGGCAATTGACAATATATATTAATTCATTTGAGAAAAGGTCGCATAAAAGTAGAGATATCGTACATATATATTCTTTGACTTTATTACAAAAATCTCAATTTTCCCTTCATGTCAAAGTCAATTGTCCGATTAATTAAAATTAGGACAAAAAGATTCACATGAAGCCTATAAATACTAGCTTTGGTATTTGCCAATCTTCGCAACCCCAACAACCCTTGTTCTTAGCTCAAACTCCAAGTCTTGCATAGTACTCAACCACATGGATCCCATGTTCAAGGGAGATTGGTGTTTAGCTGAGATCAACATGGTGAAATCCCTCATTGCAGGGGACAACGCCAACAACAATTATGTTAGTGGTATAAGCAAGAAGCACAATCAAATTGTGGATGAGGTCCAAGCAATGTTCCCTAGCAAGGAGAAGCATCAGGTAACCAACTTCTATGTTTTTATGGCAATCAAATTGTATGTTAATGTCATTGTGGAGATGATGCAAACATACTAGTGTGGCAACCAGCATGTGGAAGCAAGTAGCAATCACAGGAATCAACCCTTTAGGGTGTTTGTGGATGAGCCTCCCATGGGCCACAAACAAGTATTTGATGGTTATCAAAAAGTGGAAATGTTTAGCATGAGGAATGTGAAGGAGACTCCATGGAGGAAGACCACTCCTCGGAAGGAGAGCCAACGCACTGGGAGGTTTTGGACCATAGAAGAGCATAGGTTCGTTATTTTCTAGATCCTTAAAGCATTTCATACAAATTTTTTAATGTTTGTCACATACTCACATGAAGTTTTAGAACCCTTATTATGATGAGGTGTTTATATTAATTTAATTTTACTAGTATTAAATATGTTTGGACATGGAACCTAAATTTCTATCTAATTATTTCACTTCACACTTACCTCATTATAGGAAATTCCTCCGTGGTCTACATGTATATGGTCGCGGAAATTGGAAGAACATCTCTAGGAACTTTGTTACCACCAAGACCCCAGTGCAGGTTTCTAGCCATGCTCAAAAGTACTTCCTCAGAAAGGAAAAAGGCACCAAGAAGCAGCGTTATAGCATAAATGATGTTGGACTTTATGATTTTGAGCCCTTGTCACAAACAAATGCTTCTGCTTGGGATGGCCCCACCTTTGGTGGAGTTGTCTACAACACAAATCAGTACAGCTTTGGTGGGCATACTACTTTCATGAACAATGCCCAGGCTTGGTCACCATTCCTGCACCACACCGGCCATGGGAGTAGCAGCAATAGCCAGAGGGCCACCTTGCCTATTGGCCACCAACAAGAGCAGAAGGGAGCTAGTAGTTCATTAGTTGCTCCAGCCATGGAGGCAAAGGGGGGCCACTTGGACTGGACTAGTGATAAGCTAGGAGATCTTCCCAATGCTTAATGGATGATGAATACCGACATGAACTAGGTTTTATATACACCATCTAGTTGGCAAGTTGTATGGTGGCCTGTTAGTTCATCCTATATATGTGGGTCAAGCATCATATATAGTATATTTTATTTTGTTTAAGTGTGAGCAACTTTGTTGTCGTGAAATATTGTGTGGTACATTGTAATGTATGTCTTGTTTCATTATTGTTGCATTGTACTTAGTATGGTGTGTCGTCTATGTCAAAATCAACATTACATTGAGACTATTTATTTATTCTCAGTTATGCATTGTATTTTAGTACTTACCCTATTTTTTTCATTGTTTTAACTATCGCTGTGTTCTTTTCTTGCTAAAATGAATAATTTAGTTCAACAAGGAGCTTACATTGCAGTTCCAGCTTCCATACAAATGTAACTATGCAGCCTACATATATATCTGAAGTTTGTCATATTGCTTTTTTAGTGAAAAAAAAAACAAGTTTCTCATGTTGTTGTTGAAAGAGCCATTTTATTAGGTGTTGTGGTTGTGAATTAGAAATCAAACTGTTGGAGAAACTCTCTTCAAATCTCACTGAAATGTACACATTGGAATGTTGATTTATAGCATCAGCCTAGTATACAGTTTTTTTTTTTGTACGGTGATGGAAGTACCTTGAGGATTTTTTTTTCATTTTTTGTTGGTGAATTGGTATTATTCAAGTGGAAAGAAGACTCATAAGCATTCCATTTAGGTCCCAAAATTCATGCAAAAAAAGAACTGGTAAACAACTCTTCCTTCCATGTATGTGAACTGGTCAGAGATATCTCATATTTGGACTGAAAATCTTGTACATCCTCTTTCAAATAACTTGATCAACATCAAAGATGTTGTCAAATTTCCTGCACAAAAGATCTATGTTCTCAAGAAGCAAGACCATCTAACAGGGGTAAATAGTTTCCTATCATGTGAAACTGCTTAGGGGAATAACTTCATTAGAATATGGTAAATGTGAGACCAAGAAACTTTTAGACCAAATAGGCATGATATTGGAAGGAGGCCGTCTACAGCCCTACAGGGCCCAGAACACTCAATTTGTCTTGCGCATCTTCTTCTTCATCCTCCTAACATGCCATCGCCGCCAAACGTCTACCACCTTGATGTGGCACAACGATCTCCTTTTTCCCTCCCCCTTCCGCCATCAATATGCCCATGCCCCCTCCACCCCGACCTAGCCTGGTTGCCTCCTCTCTGCTGCTAGAACCCCAATGACACCCTCCCGCCGCCCCACTAGTAGACCGCCCTGCCTCCCCTGAGCCGCTTTTAATCCCGCCAGAGTTGGAGAAAAAGAGAGTGAAAGGTTGGAAATGAAGAGAAAAATAGGATGGAATTGAGTGTCGCAACACTTGATTGTGTTATAGCATTACTCTATTGGAAATCTATGTCCCTGCGAGTGTTGTGACTACATGAAGCAGTTCAAATATGTGAAATGATTGAACTATAGCGAGACTTATCGGTATAATTCATAAAGTGGTTTGGTTGCATTCCGTCCATAATCACCATGGTTTATTACTTTTATTGGTTGTTTATCAACAACAAGTTAAATTATATAAGAACGCCAAAAATATTTTCTGGTAAAAAATCATTCCACTGCTTTACTAATGAAGCACTGAAACATCTCGTGAGTCCGAGCACGGTATGGTACAGGAAAACGGGCCAAGTAAATTAAGAATTGTTCTTCCTCATCAGGAAGGATCCAACGATTGAGCCCTTGTTTAGTTCGCGTCAAAGTTCCAAGTTTTTACACTCTCTCCATCACATCAATTTTTACACTCTTGCATGGAGCACTAAATATAGGTAAAAAAATTAACTAATTACACAGTTTAGTTTGAAATCACGAGATGAATTTTTTGAGCCTAGTTGGTTAACGATTGGACAATATTTGTCAAATAAGACAAAAGAGTTACTATTTATCATGTTGAAATTTTTTGCAATCTAAACAAAGGCCTGAAACGGAAAGTGCTACGTGCAGTCAGTGTTGAATTGGCCATCGAGAGCCGCTGCCCTTGTGTTATTGCTGCTTCAAAATCCAAACCGTACGGCGAAGTGGTCTGGTCTGGGATGCGACGGGAGTGGCTGCAGCATGTGGGGGAGTAATTTCAGAAATTTCAATGGATAGTGTTGCATGGAGATTTGTGAATATATTGGGATTATATTTGAAACAAAAGGTATTTGTGAACGGCATGAACATTTTTTTTCTCGAATACGCAAAAAACTTGCGCATCATTGTATTTATTAAGAAGAAGAGAGTTTTTATAAATTTTTCCGGGGTGGCCACAAGATTTTAAACACGCTCCGCCACCCTCGGTTTCGATACAACGAATTACTCACGCACTAAACATTCTGGCTTGCGCGCCATATTTGCTCAACGACATGTAGTTTCTTTTGACGTCATATGCATGAGGCTCTGGTCATTTTATATTTATTACTTACCCTATTTTACACTATTCCATTGTTTTAACGGTTGGTTCTAATACATATTTGTCATTTAGTCATTAGACATATTAGAGAAGTTTTTCGCAAAAAAAAAGACATTTTAGAGAAGTAGAAGATGGAAATTTTGTAGGCACGTAAGGCTACCATGTACAAAACCGATCCTACCTGTGCACACATGTATGCAACTTGTTCGTCTAGGGAGTGGTATGCTGCTCGTGGTCAGTGGTCACGTCACGTGAACGGAAGCCCGCAAGTAACTAGCAGGTGTCTCGTCGTGTTTCCGCAATGTGACAGCACGCAGCGGCGTTGAACCCTGAACTTTTAAGTTTTAGAGTCAATTGTTTATTTGGCATTAGAAAAAAGTTTAGTTACTTATCTGGCTCAATTTTTCTCGAAGTTGTTTATTTGGCCTCAAAGTAAATTTTTATTACTTTTTCGGCCTTCCGTCAGTTTAGAAGGGTTGACGGTGTTAAGTGAGCTGTAAAAAGACCATTTTACCCCTAAGGTAAAAAATAAAAAAACAAAGTTTTTCTTGTTAGGCGCAAAAACCCTGCAGCGTTCTTATGCAAAAAGACATTTGTTTTTGGTGAAATATTTTGTGTACACGTACACGTGGCTCAGGTGTGCCTGCAGTATCCAGACCAGTATGGCTAGTGCAGGGTCGATCGCGTGCAACAGTTTAGTCGTGGTATGAGACAGCGAAAAATGCAAAAGCAAGCACGTACTTCAAAACTACAACAGCTAGACGACGAAATGATGAGCAAGCTGCTGCATCGCAGTCGCACAAAGGTAACAAGCTGCTGGCCGCCCGTGCCTGCCGGTCCTGCCGCGCCCTGCTGCTCGCCGCGGAAGACCGGCCACCAGCAACCGGCGGCGGCGGATCCGCCATGTTGCGGTGCTTTTTTTTTTTGGTGTCGGGGAACGGACGGGCGATGGCGAGGCTCCCCTTCGGTGTCGGGGAACGGACGTGTGTGTGTTAGATGAGCGGGGACATTTTTGACTTTTCGCATGTGCTTCAGTGCGAAGTCTAACAGAAGGAGCGGACGGAGGTAACGGAAGGCCGAAAAAGTAACAAAAATTTACTTTGAGGCCAAAAAAGCAAATTCGAGAAAAATTAAGTAGGATAGATCCAACTTTTTTTGGCCAAATAAGAATTATCTCTAAGTTTTAACATCAAGAACTAGCACCCCCGCTCACGCTCAAAAGAGAGAACTAGCACTTGATTGATTTAAACAGCTGGAAGTCGATGCCTCATCAAGACACCCAAAAACAAAAGCCCAGCTGCAAATGAGAAATCGCCAAATCGTCGCCCCACACATTGTCTTCAGGACGAGAGTCGAGAGTATTCATAAAAGTTTTTCTGGTGCCGCTGAAATTAGAGCTCAACATGGCAAGCAGCACCAAATTAGAAACATATATAGTTCAGAACGACATCATGCTGTTAGCTAGATTTTATTCGGAAAGCCTCGTACTACCTTGCAACAAGGTACAAGGGATGACAGCGGCCGAGCCGTTCTTTCCATTTTCCCTAATGCACGCTCGTTGAAGCATCAATCCTCACACGTGAGGGCTCATGGCCTCCGGCGGATGGCACTCGTGCTTGCACATGGCTTCACTATCAAAGCAGAACGTTGGCGTGTAGTCGCTGGCGCAGCAGAACTCGCAGCGCCCGTTGCCACACGACTTGTAGCAAAAGGGTGGAGGGTCTTCTCCAGTTACATCTGTAGGCACTCGAGCACCTATACATATACATCAAAGCATGGCATATTTCGTCAGAATGCACACTTCCAGCATATAGCTAGAGAAATCACTCTTTTGGTATAGCATATACTTACAATGCACGGAGGTCGCAAGACTTCCGAGAAGAACGGCGATCAGGATCGTCGCCGTTGCAATAGCCTCGTCGCGGCGGCCGGCGTTCTTCATATTCTGACCTGACCGTAAGCGCTGCCTAGCTTTCTCGATTGGGGCTCTTATATCGCAGCCACGGCTGAGACAATCACTGTGGTTGGGAGGGATGATGACGTGTACAGAGGTCTCCGTTGACTTTATACTCCAATTTGGGGCACATGTTATGGAATAAAATAAAATAATGCCCAGCCGAACTTTCGAAGATTTGATCATCTGTATATATGTGTGACAGCTTTGCTTATATAAAATAATGAAAATTATGCTACGAGATTTGTCTTCTTATTACAAATAAAGAATGACTAGGTATATAGTTTGTACAAGCTAGCATAATAGCATATGCCATATATATATATATATAGACATCCTGGTGCACAACTAATTGTGATATATACTCATTTAATACTCAATTTGCCAATAAATTAAATCCATCAGCAGTTGATTAACTAATAAGTATTTATATCTATTTTCTTTCTTATCTATCTCTATCTCTATCTCTATCTTTCTATATTTCTATGTCTATATACCTATATATCTATAAATACTATATGCAACTAAAAAAATATGAGGTGTCAACATTTTATCGGGCAGCAAAACAAACATTAGTACAGAAATGTACATTAGAAGGGGCTAAATTGTGTCTTCAGTTGCGCCTTGGCCGACACTATGTCAGCAACTGTAAAGATCATACGGCTGCAGTGACGTGCTTCTAACTGCGCCTCTGAATATACATATCTAGACGCGGTTCATTTAAGAAAACCACCCCTAGAAACTCGACGTTCGGTAGTGGCTAAATTACAACGGTCACCTCTGAAGACCGGTTAGGTTACGACAATTATAAGCCAAAACTTCGTTTGGCCTCTTTGGATGCACATTCAAGGGTTGAACTTGTCAAAACCCAGATGACTGGGATATAGTAAATCCCTACAAATAAAGTTTGGCCAGGTATATATAGTATGTACAAGCTAGCATAATAGCATATGCCATATATATAGACATCCTGGGGCATAACTAATTTACTACTCAATCTGCCATATACTCATTTACTACTCAATCTGCCAATAAATAAAATCCATCAGCAGTTACTTAACTAATAAGTATTTATATCTTGTCTATCTCTGTTGTCTTCTCTATCTTGTGATACATACAAACCTGTGATGCATGTCTATCCGGCAGGAACAAAAATCCCACAAAAAACAAAAGAAAAAACACCATCAATCTCCGGTCAACCGCAACCCCTCCCCCACAATCAACAACGATAGGAAGCCACCTAAGTAAATGTATCTCTGATTAGGGTTGTTTTTTTTTACTAGCAAAACATGTCATGCATTGCAATGAGAGACAACTACCAAACGTTCATGCGAAACAACTACGAGAATGTAGTATGTCTATTTACATTTTATACTTTGTATAAAAATTTAAATCTAATTTATTTTTGTTGACCATGACATCTATTAATATATGATAATGTCCTATTAGTATCGTGTTGACTCAAAATAAAATCTTGATATATTTTATCTCCCATTCCAAAACATAGAAATATTCAAGTGTAAATATATCATAACTTCAATTTCCATACTATTCATGTAGTACTACAATTATATATCAAGCTCTGTGACTTTCTTTTAGGACCCATAGAAATATGTAAATTCTCATATTTGATTACAGTTGCCGCGTTAGTTGCAAACATATCAAGGATTAGTTTGTTGACCATGATTATAACAGGAGGCATCTCTCGATTTTCCACATGGCAGCTTTATCAGACATTGCAAAGATACAGTTATTTGAACTGGACTAATTAAACAAATTGACTAATCTAGATTTAACAAGAATATAGGTTTCGTGTCTAATCACAACTACATCAATGACTAGTTTGGTGGTCAAAATCTTTATTTCTTGGAGACAGGGATGTTCCCTAGCTCAATTTTCTTCTATGCAGAATAACAGCCTTCGTTACAGTTTGATCATCTGTATTTTTATGACAGCGTTGCTTAAAATAATGAAAATTAGGGGTTGTTTAAATCCAGCGGTGTAAAATTTTGGTCACATTGGATGTCACATGGGGTGTCGCATGGGGCATTTGGATACTAAAAAGGTAAATTACAAATTCAAAATTTATTAAACATAATTAATCCATCATGAAACATGTTTATTGTAGTCAAATCATGTGGACTAATTAGGATTTAAAAATATGTCTCACAAAACAATCACAATCTGTGCAATTAGTTATTTTTAGTCCATACTTAATACTCTATGCAGGTGTCTAAACATTTGATGTGATAGCATGTAAATTTTTTTGGGGATGAACTAAATACCTGCTAGTCTCTCCTTACCAAGCATGCAGCATGCGCCTTTGCTTTATCATGGCTGTAAGGTCCTAGATGGCTAGAGGGGGGTGAATAGCCTATAAAAATTTCTACAAACTCACTAAGCAAACTTCGTTAGATAAACAAACGGCGGAAAGCAAGTTACGCTTAGCCTACTAGATGTTGCAAGCCTCCTATCCAAACAATTCTAGTAGGTGATCACTAGCACACACAATAGCTACCGCTAGTGATCAAGAGTTCTACCCACGGGATTTAATCTACACAAAGAGTGGTTCCCGACCGACCACACAAGCAATTCTACCCACGGGATTTAGTTTACACAAGATGTGGTTCCCGACCGACCACGCAAGCAATTCTACTTTGCAAGAATGTAATCAAAAGAAATGCAAGAGAGGGTAGGAGCTTGTTATACCGACGTGTCGAGTCGAGGTTGCCAATCACCAAGGAGATGAACAATCAATCACAATCGGCAACACACAAAGGATGATGACCAATCACCGGGAGACAAGATGAACACAATGATTTATCCCCGGATGTTCACTTGGGCACCGCCAAGCTACGTCACCCGTTGTGTCGACCAACACCTAGATGGTTCCTCGGTGTGACCCTCAAGTCACTAGCCCCTCAAGGCTCGCCCGCAAGGCACCGCAAGACACCACTCTCAAGCGAGGTACTCAACGACACGCGCAATCCACTAGGATGCTCTTCGTGATCCCCACGAGGTGAGCTCAAACCTCTCACAATCAACCGGAGGTGGCCAAGAACAATCACCTTCTCTTGCCAACGCCTCCAACAATCTCCAAGCCGGCTAGGAGGAGCGGTACTCTCCAAGAGTAACAAGAAATCCACCGGCTAAACCACCCACAAGTGCCACTAGATGCCCTCAAGCAATGCAATGCACTAGGTGATCTCTCAATCTCACTTTGGATTCACAATCAAGCAAGAGAGATGAGAGGGAGAGTGTTTCTTCAGCTCAAAGGATGAATGAATGAGTTGGGAGAGCCAAGAGAGGGAGCCAAGCCCGGCCTCCCATCTATTTATAGACCCAACACTTCAAACTAGCCGTTACCCCCTCGGGGCGCAAATTCTTGCGCCGGACGCGTCCCGCCGCCGGACGCAGCGTCCGGCGCTCTCAGCCGCGCGCCCGACGACCGTTGGCGCGTTGGCGCCTTGATAACCACGTGCCGCCACGTCGGCGTCCGGCCATGGCGTCCGGCGCCGCGTCGCTCTGCAACGCCGCGCCGGAACTTCATTCGAGTCCCGGCGCCGGACGCGGCACCTGCGCGTCCGCCGCCGTCAGAACCCCGCTCCCGCTGAAAGCGCAACACGCGCGGACGCGGACGTAAAGATGAACTTCTCTGCGTCCGCGCCCGCGTCCGGCCCAGCGACGCCCGGCCGAACGGCCGAAAACCGGCTTTCTGGTCGGCGTCCGCCGCCCGGACGCGTCCCGCCCAGCGTTCGGCGCCGCCTGCGCAGCCTCCGGCTTTTTCGTCGCCGTGTCGTGACACCAACTTCTCCAACATGCTATCCAACAAGTATACCAACTTGATCATCGAGATAGCATGATTTCAACCAAATTTTGCATCCGGCGCAATAGAAAATATGCATCCATTTTTCTCGAAAGCGCCGAATCCCGCCTCACAGGCTCGGCGGGAGGAAGAGAGGGACCCAAACCCATCTCTACCCTGCAAACCAAGTGTACATCTCCATGTGCTTGTGTGTTAGCTTTTCACAATCATTTCCCAAAGGTTAGGTTAGCTCACTAGGCCCTACATGCAATGCACTTCATGAATTCACCTAGTGGCACCCGTGCGTCGAATAGCCGATAAGACTTCCCCTCTTAATAGTGCGGCTATGGCATTTGGAACCAAAAGTGCAAAACAAAATATCGGTTATACCTTTGCATTTTGTTCCTCCAAATGATATGCCAAACCTTGACTTCACTTGCCCTTCACCGTGTCCATCGGCGCCTAGGCTTCACCATCGCATGGTCCTTAGCCCTTCACCTTCAACAGGTCCATGGAGCCAAGCATCGTCTTGATCTTCATCTTTGATCACATGACATGTGTCATGCCTCATATGCAATAAGCTCATCATGTGGACAACCTTTCTCTAAATCAACCACTTTAGATAAACAAGGTTAGTTCTAGGTTTCATCAATTAGCCAAAACCAAACTAGGGACTTTCAATGGCATTTGGAACCAAAGAATATGCATGCCAAAGATGAATAGGGCTCGTCTATTTTCCAGGAGGATTGTACATGTTATAAACACCATCAGGTGGGTTTAGGAAGCAATACATTTGTTTTAGGAGATCAAGGCGTATCGTCAGGCGAACTTTGCTACTCTTCGTGTGGGTAAAACCCCTAGATTGTGTAATTTCTCAGCACATGAGTGAGCTTCTCTTGGTATGAGTTGGGACCTGGGTCAACACCACTTCTGGGTGACCCCCACCCAGAGTTTGTAATGAATATTTATACTCACGATTTAGCTGAGTACCAGTCTTGTAATACAAGGGCGTAGAGCCGTTGGAAGGATCAAAAAGAGAAATATCTGAGCATCGGTATTTGAGTAAAAAATAAGACCCGTTAAAGAAGGCCCAGCCATATCTTCAGAAGCCCAATTTGCCAGCCCATGGACGCTCTAAAGGCCCAGCACGTTCACAGCCGCGCCCATGGATTCAAAACTGCACCATGACACATAGCCAGGGTGGCGGTCAAATCATCGAGAGACAATTCACCTGGGCCCACTTCATAACACTGACGAATCATCACCGACCATTATCCATCGGACGGCTGAGAATTCGTCTGATCGTGTCAACTCATGATTCGGCGAGACTCGCCGTCCGCTCGGTGACGAGTCAACCCTCTTTCGAAAAAAACAAAGACAGTCTGAACCCCCCACAATATTCCCCCTGCTCCGCAGTCCTCACGCCGCCGCCGCCGCCGCCGCCGCGTGCTCGCCGGAACCCTAGGCCCCTGCGACCGTGGCGGGAGGCGCTGCCGCGGCCATGACAGGGTGCGTGCGCCCCCATCCCCGATTCGACCATCTTCTCTCGCCCCTTCTCGTCTCTCCGTAGGATGCAATGTCATCTGCTTACGGTCGGAAAAAGGGGGCGCCTTGGGCTGCGGGGGCTGCGGAGGACGCGTCCTCTTGGCATTCGTGTTGGGGGAATCGATGTCCGCTGTCAATCGGTGCTAATCTTTTGCGGTCTGGGGGTGGTTTGGGGGAATGTAATGCACTGTTACGATTCCGCTGGGCACAGCAGTTCGCAGTTGTGCTACAGTCAACACTCAAAACAGATGGTTTTGGTTGGGGGAAACTATGCGCGTCGGTTTTTTCATTGGGTTTGATCAAAAGGAGACGTCTTTTCATGTTATAATGGTGTTAGGATCGCTAACCTTGTGAAAGATTTGACCTGTTGGGGCTCGATTTGGTGAGTAAACAGTGTTGCGCCCTTCAGTTCAGATGAATGGATGCCGCTGCGACTTTTTTTGCAGTTAACGGCAGTCCTGGACAAGTGATGACGTTTCTGTACTTTGGTTTTAATGATAGGTTTTAATGATATGTGTACAGTACGAATGGGTAATATGTTCTATTTATAGTTAGAGCACATATGTCCACTTCTGTTTGTAAGGGTGCAGGTATCACTCAGAGGGATATTATGGCTGCCATTGTTTCAATGCTTGTTTCGACAGTACACTATGGCTGCTAGCTTGATTATTCTGGATTTGTCTTTAGTTCAAACTTGGGTTCCTTGACTGACCATTGGTAGCTTAGTTTTGGGCAACTTGGTAGGCCCCTTTGCAAGATAGTTAGTCACTGCCTGTCTTGTTTTCTTAACGAAACTGCTTTTTTGCTCTTTGTAATGGTAATGTAGTTGGTGAAAAACAATCTTGTTTATGTTCTGTTTCTTTGATGGGCAGATCATGCAAACTGGACATGAACTGTTCTTGTTTGCTAGATTTGACTTCTATGGATGTCATGGCTCTTACTTCATGGGTCTTGAATGTTTCAAACTGGATGCTTAATCAATTATGACAACAATTTTGAGGAACCGCAAGTTAATTTTGCTCCTAGCAATTGAATTGTTGTCTACCTTCCAAAAAGGTTCTTCTACCTTCCTTGCTTAGATACATTTAATGTGTGGTCTTGATTTTTTTGTCTTCTTTTATTGGTTATCGATCAATGATTATTTGTTAACAAATGACTGAAATTCTGGCATTGCTGTTTGTGTTCTGTAGCAACCCTGCTTTAGTTTTTTTTTCTTTCAATATTTTCTACAGGACAACTTGGATAATTGACAGCCAAAGATTTGCTACCAAAATAAAAAATGCTTCTGGGTCTTCAGATCCCAGGAAGCAGAAATGGATCAGCAACCCAAGTAAAGAGTGTCCAAAGTGCAGCTATGTCATTGATAACAGTGATGTAAGAGTTGTGCATTGCTATTATGTTGAAGTAGAATTAGGCTAGCTACAATATTTCCACTTTTCCAGTAGATGTCATTTCCATTTCTCTGTAATCAAGCACAGTTAGAGGTAAAAAATATAAACTGACAAAGAATAAATATCTATGTTATATGTTATAATTATATTTGTCACTTTAACTGCCTTTCTTTTGAGCCAGGTTATCACCAACTTATATCTTTAGTAGACCAATTATTTCTGAAATGCTTTGACTTTTCAATATACAGTATGGGGCTTTAGCTGTGAATATTCCTTTAGCTACAAATCAATGATAATAAACAATGTCTTAAAGGTCTTTTAAAGTTTGATCATTTTATGACTGTTTTTGCTGCAGGTTGTTCAGCAGTGGCCTGGTTTGCCTAAAGGTGTAAAATTTGATCCATCTGACCAGGAATTAATTTGGCACTTACGGGCAAAACATGGAGAGCCCGGTATAAAACCTCATCCGTTCATTGATGAATTTATTCCAACGGTTGAGGAAGATGAAGGCATTTGCTACACTCATCCACAGAAACTTCCAGGTACTTCTATCTTCTTTCTGAAAGGTTATGGGATTATTCAGGATTAAAGTTCTTAAGTAAGAACTTTTACTTTCAGATAAGATCAAACATGAAAATCTGCAGTTTACAGCTACTGTCAAATGCTTATCTTTGTTAGTAATTTGTCCTGTGGCCCTCTTGTTTGTTTATCAGACCCTACGGCCTGCATTTAGCCTAGGAAAACTGGAAAACTGCAGGTGGGGAAAATGGCTTATTTACTTTTCATTTAGATTTCCACCATGTCACTGAGCAACAATTAACAACCTGTACAACTCTTGAATTGTTATTGCCTTTTTTCAAACAGACATTTCATGTTCTGTTGGAACACTCTTGCTTTGATACTCCACTTGTTTACCGACACTCAAATGTCGACTCTGTCCATTTCAGGTGTTAAGCAAAATGGAAGTGTATCACATTTCTTCCACAAAACATTTAAGGCCTACAACACTGGGACAAGGAAGCGTCGAAAGATAAACACTGATGATGCTGATGTCCGTTGGCACAAGACAGGCAAGACAAAGCCAGTATTAGTTAATGGAAAACAACTTGGCTCTAAGAAAATAATGGTGCTTTATGTGAGCCCGGCAAAGGGTGGGAAGGCTGAAAAGACCAATTGGGTGATTCACCAGTACCACCTAGGCACTGGAGAGGATGAGAGAGATGGTGAATATGTCGTCTCCAAATTAATTTTTCAACAACAGTTTAAACCTGGGGACAAGAATGCTCAAGAGCTAACCACATCAGATGATCTGGAATCAATGGCTGCTGAAGCAGATCTTCCTGATTTTACTACATTGCCCACTGAGGAACATGTTGGTACAATCCAAGAAGTTGTCCAGAATCCCGAGCAAAATCTTTACCAGGTAACTGAATATCCTTGTGTTTATTTATATCTGTATATTATCTATTATCTATGCAGCGCACATTCGTAGGAGACAGGTAAGTTGAACCAGAAAATAGAACATATACTGCCAACTTGTTTTTTGATAATTGAAAATACAATTTAGAAATATAATATAGTTTTCTGCCTAATGTGCAGGTTAACAGTAACTGTGAAATAAACATTGAAGAGACTGTTGCCCTCCCACCCTCTGAAAAAGCAGAGGATGGAGATAATCCCCAATCACAAGATCCGAAGTTGTGGGAAGGTGATTCCCAATTTGAACTGTTAGATTCTCAGCAGCTGGCAGAAGGACTCGCTCTCTGTGACGAGTTCCTCCTGAGTCAATCTCAGACCTCCTGTGGCGATGGAGATGAGCCTAGAGTGACAAAGCCTTGCCTGGCTGCTTATGCCCACCTGCCAACAGAGGACTTCAAGAAGGATTTAGAAGAGTGCCAGCAGTTGGAGCCCACAGATAACACAAACCTTGAGCTTGACAACACTAATGAATTTCGACTGAGCCAAATTGTATGGTTCTGGTACTATCAATTACATGATCCGTTCACCATTTCTCCCCATACTTGCTAAACTTGACCTCTGTCTGCAGGAGTTTTCACAGGATAGCTTTACAGCTTGGGGAGGTGGCAGGATGACTGACGACTGACGCTGCTCTGCTGCACTCTCGGCACCGCTTGATATGGTACATGAAGAAACAACTCATTTTTGTGAGACTGCAGTGAAATCTGCAACAACAGTGGTCTCCCTTTTGTATTGAGTTGCTCTGGTGCACATGAACTGATTTATATGAAATATGAAAGGCTGAGGAATCACGCTGACCAACTGTGCAGTACTGTTCAGTGTGAGATTGGCCTTTCTTGGTTGCACCAGCTTGTAAATTTTGTAACAAACATCCTCACTTTAGTTGGCAGACCAATTGCCTGTTTGGAATGGGTATTGCTCAACTAATTTTAGGATATATCTAAGGGATTGGCATTTCAGTCTCTTTTGCCCATGCAGGTCCTGGTTGAACCAATAGATTAACCGTAACAACATAGCATGGTGAGATGGAAAAAAGTGCTCTTCAGTTAAACAGCGGCACTCGCCTTTATACAAAACGTCTAGATATATAGTAAAAATAGGAGCAGTATTTTCTAGTACACGATGAAATGAGAAAGAGGGAGGGAGGGATCTCTTTTTCACACACCGGTTAGTATATTATACACAAGACCACAAGTGTAGATTGAGTGACCTCGGGGTTACTGAGTATACACTGGTGCTATTGTTCATTGGGGTTCGTTGTCTGCTTAAAAATTCGCTTCGTGATCAGTTGGTGATCAGAAAAGCTGGTGGTGATAGAATTGAAGGTCCTTGTGCTTGATGATTCTGTAATGAGAATTTGCATGTTTAGTATTTGCTTGCTAAATAGAGTTAGCGCTATAGTGGATGGTTACTTGGTTAGTTTGGTTTGTCCTACCAGATATCTCGTAAACAGAACATGCATTCTGTGTGATGGCTGTATCCCGTGGAATAACCTTGTGAATCAGTTGGCGATTGCGGCAAAATGCAATTATCATGAAATCTAGTCCATGTTGTTTTCTTCTGCTGTAGAAACAATGCATTAGTTAGTTTCAAGTAATAAGTTTGAAATGTAGTGTACGTGTCAACTCTGAGAAATGGAACTGAATTTGAATACATTAATCACCTTTATATATAAACTCGTTCATAGAAGCTTGCTAGAAATTCACGTCTTTCACTGAGCTTCCTGTCTTTCCACTCGTTCATTTCATAGATGAACGAAATCCTAGCGTACACGTGAATCTTTCCAGAGAAAAAAAAAAAAAGTGTTTGAGCCAGGGAATGTTTGTATGATGACCCACCACCCAAATACAAAGTGTAGTGTAAATGCTCAATTATTTGGGCCACTAAGTTTTGGTTTCAATTAATGTTGATTTGGCTGGGTTCGTTGGGTGATCAGACGACATATCCTCCGCGTTTTATCATAGCCAAACAAACTGTCAAAGCACGCTCGGTGCGCACGAGGAAATGGAGCCCGAGACCGGCCCGTCGGCGCGTAGCAAAGTACGAGATGTAGCCAACGTCAGCATCTACGTATGCATTGGCGCATTGCATACGTCCAGGACGCGCGTGTACTACAAGGTCATCGTGTAACCGTTCCGTGGTCGCTTCGATGGAGGACAGAAAGCGCCATGGCCCCGGGTCCCCGGGTGAGTCCGCCCCCATATGCCGAACCTGTTACCTATCGAGACACACGACTTCGTACGAGGGAAGGTGTGGGCATTATTGGCGCCGCACGCTGCGATTTCGACGAGGTTGAAAGAATATTCCAAACCTTGGCAGCACTGCCGGTGCTCTGTTTTAACTTTGTTAGCTTGTTCAGAACACGATGACGCATATAGTTATCATGCCTTGTCAATTCTAAATTGTAATTCACTATGATTTTATTCTAAACTACTGTTTCTTTGCAAATCATAGTAGTGTAGCTATTGACACTTGTACATACACACATACATCCCTGCAAACATATTTGTATGTTCTACACCTATAATAAGTTCCTTTCAAAAAACTAAGACTCAGATTATTTAAATTAAACTTATTGAAAAGATAAAGGGCTTAATTGGTTTATGAATAAATTTTACCATGCCAAAGTTTTAGCGGTCAAAACTTGGGCAAAAAATATTTGCTATAGATTTGGCAAGCTAAATATGAGAGATTGACTAATCAAAATTTTAGCTTGCCAAATCTTTGGTTAGAAAGTTTTGAGTTGAATCAAGCATGCCCATACATCAATGTATCTACCTATATCTAGAATATCAATTACTAATTGCTTATTAGACATATTTTGATAGAGGAACCATACTGAAGTATGCCATTTCTAAAACGTTAGCGAGGGTGTGTGCACATGTGAACCTAAGCCGTGAATACCGCCTTTTGAGACTTAGAAAGTTTGAATCTAGCTAAACATTTATATGACTTGGTTTCTATGTTATATAACCGACATCCGTAAAATCTGTCAAAGCCACCTATTTACCCTATATTATATGACTGGCAACTGTATCTAAAATTGTTATAGCCCCCCTTGTCAAAAAAAAAAAAAATTGTTATAGCCCCCTACCTTATATTATATAACTGACAATTGTATCTAAAATTGATATAGCCAACTCTATAAAAACAAATCAGTTTCTCTTAATGTGTTTCTCGCTCTTATCAAATAATTTAGGGAAAATGTACAAAATTTTCTAACTCATCATAGCCACATTTATCAACAGAGCTAGCAACTTACATTTAAACTTTCTTAATACAACTAGATTTATAGGAAAAAATGTACAATACTTATATCTCCAAACATCACCAGCTTTTTAGAAGAGGATTACTTACAAATACACATGCACACACCAGCGGAGAATCGTGAAACAAGAAGAGAACACTCTTCTGTTCTGCTAACACAAGAAGCCAAATGGACACAACGAAGAAACGCGTAGCGATTGTCGGAGCAGGGGCAAGCGGCCTGGCGGCATGCAAGCACGCGTTGGCCAAGGGCTTCTACCCCGTGGTGTTTGAGTCCGGCACCGCCGTCGGCGGCGTGTGGAACCGGACGCTGGCCTCCACGAAGCTGCAGACGCCGGCGTCCGCCTACCGGTTCTCCGACTTCCCGTGGCCGGCAGTGTCCGACGAGGAGCATTTCTTCCCGCGCCATGACCAGGTGACGGAGTACATGACCGCGTACGCGCGGCGCTTCGGCGTCCTGGAGCGCGTCCGGTTCGGCTGCAGGGTGCTCGGCGCAAGCTACGTCGGGGCGAAGGAGAAGGAGGTGGCGGCGTGGGAACGCTGGTCCGGGAATGGCGACGCGTTCGGCGACGGCACGGGCGAGTGGCACCTCACGGTGCGGCACGCCGACGGCGACGGCGAGTCGGAGGGCGCCACTCAGGTTCAGGTATGATGTGGAATGAGACCAGGAATTAATTCTCGCTGATTAAGATTATGCAAATTAGAAAATCGTTCTAGCTAGGAAAGGAAAACTTTTAATCTGCTACATGCGCACATGGATTGATCATGATCCAAAGAAACCTCCGCGTGGACGTGCTACGCTGAAAACCAAACTATTTAGTCAAGGCTAAATTCCATTCCTGAACTTTCAAAATGGTATTTTAGTCCTCAAACTTTATTTTTGGGCTCTATTTCATCCTAAAACTCTAAAGATGACCACGTAAATTGTTCTCAAACTTTGTATTTTGAACTCAATTTCATTACTGGTGTGACCAATTGTAGTTGCTTCAAACACTATTTATTCCTAGGGACATTAGTACCTAACCATGGATTGTCTATCATCTTAGATCATAAGTGGTGCTAGACAAAGAAAGAAGTTGTGCCAGAATGCATTTCTATAATTCATGGATGAATTTGTGCCTAAAACATAAAGCTTTTGTTTTGGACGATAGACAAAGCTGTGTATAAAATAAAAGTTTAAAGACCAAAAAATGCACTTTGATGGTACATGGATGAAATTCAACCCAAAATGCAAAGTTTGAGGACCGAAATGACTATTTTCATAGTTCTAAGATGAATTTGAGCTTGGAAATAGAGTTTGAGAACTAATAAAATGATTGTTTCGAAAGTTGAATGAAATTGAACCTTGAGTAATAGCTCAAGGACTAGAAAAACTATTCAGCCTTGTGTTTAATCGACGTTTTCTTAAGCTTCTGCATTATCTTTAGATAGCCGAGTCCCAACGTGATTGGATCAGCTAGGGCCATACTAGTCTCGGCTAAAGTTTAATTCAAATTATTCAAAGTTAGGGTGCTAGTTGTCCAACAGCTAGTAGTTAAATATGTGAATACAAAATTAGCTCAATTCTATTTTTTAAGATTACACATTGCAACATAAGCGCTCACAACATACACGCACAATTACCTCTAATGAGCACCTTTGAAGGACTGAGTTGATGGTTTTTATAGTTTATGACGTCACCACAGGTGTCTCGCTATCGACAGGACATCGGCTACCACTTAATGCATAGTGTTGTTAAATCCTGTAATAAATATAGGAAAATATGAGCACTCATACCAACTCGAGGACTTGAACCGGGTGGGTAGGTTCCACCGTAAAGAACCCAACCAACTAATCTATGATCAGTTCGCACGTACATATTTTATTAACAAGACATCAACCAGATTGGCTTAGTCGAATCAACAATATGTAAATACATACGTAATGGTCCTTTTTCCAATCCAACAGACATTTTTTAAAGGAAAAACTTTTCCATAACACAACAGTCCAACAAACATGCATTGACAAATTATTCTCTTTATTTTTTAACCTTTATTCTATCATATGGATTGTTCGAATAAACACAGATGAAGAAATCACAAATCAAACATATGGATTGCATTGAGATATACAACTTTGCAGTTGATGACTATTTCATTTGAAATCATTTATTGTCCTAAAATTATGTTTGACATTCTCATGTTTTGAATTCAAATTCTTTGAATTGTTCGAATGAACTCAATTGAGAAATACCCAAATCAAAGATGTAGATAGAAATATTATATTTTTTAGAGAAAAAATTGGTACCAAAGTTTAATTTATGATAATGTTAAAACTTCATTTTATGATAAAAAGGCAATAAAGTGTAGAAAAATATTTTAATACATACAAAGATTTATCAATAAGTAAATCTAATATATAAAAATTTATATAAATATTTAAAAACTGAAGTATTTGGTTAATTCTATTTTTGTCTCTAAACTCTTGTCTTTGTCTAATTTTAGCACCTCGACTATGAAACCATTCAATTTTGACTTTTATGTCGGTTTTGAATGGTCTTGAGATACAGCTCTAGATCAAAATTAAACAGTTTTAATAGGTAAAGTGCTGAAGTAAGATGGTTTTTTAATTTGAGGTTAAAATCTGAAAAAGGTTAACAATGTTGGTGCTCTGTTCCATAGACGTACAGGTTCGATTTCCTAATCCTCTGTGTCGGGAGGTATGGCGTGGCGAAGCTCCCGACATTTCCAGATGGAAGAGGCCCCGAGGTGTTCCGCGGGCGAGTGCTCCATTCCATGGAGTACTCAGCTATGGCGCACGCGGACGCCGCCGAGCTGGTCAGGGGCAAGCGCGTCGCCGTGGTTGGCGCCGGCAAGTCGGCCATCGACATCGTCGCGCAGTGCGCCGAGGCAAACGGTGAGATCGATCGATCGATCTGACTGATGCTTTTGCTTTGCCTGCTGCATGCTTCTAATGTCGTCTTTGCATGCAAATTACTAAGGACATTATATTTGCGTTTATTTGACAGGTAGCAAGTACCCGTGCACAATGGTCTACAGAAGCGCCCATTGGATGCTGGATCCTAAACTTATTATCACCTTCACCTTGCCTCGATGGACCGAGTTGATGGTTCACAAGCCCGGGAGAGGGGCTCGCGCTCAGCCTTGTGGCCACCACGCTCACTCCACTGGTAACGGATATTATAGCAGCACTAGCTCTGTCATGCAAACACTGAACGATCGACTTCGACGACTCCATGCATCCATCCTTCAGAGATGGCTTATCTGCAAATTGGCCGAAGTCTACTACAAGAGCAGCATCCCGATGCAGGAGCACGGGATGGTCCCGGACGGAGCTTCTCGCAGGAGAGCCTGGGCTGGGGCATAGGCATCCTCCCGGAGGGGTTCTACGACAAGGTGGACGACGGCAGCATCGAGCTCAGGAGGTACCGCGGCTCCCTCAGCTTCTGCGCGGACGGCCTCATCATCGTCCAGGACGACGACGACGGCAGCGAGCGCGCCGTGGACGCCGACGTGGTCATCCTCGCCACCGGCTTCCACAGCGACCGGCCGCTGCGGGACGTGTTCGCGTCCCCTGGATCGGCGAGATGGTCGCACCGCCGGACGACGACGACGACGACGGCGCCGCGGCGGCGATGCTCCCGCTCTACCGGCACTGCGTGCACCCACGGGTCCCGCAGATGGCCGTCGTCGGGTACGCCGAGAGCGGCTCCAGCATCTACCCGTACGAGATGATGGCCAAGTGGGTGGCGCACCTTCTCGACGGCGCCGTTCGGTTGCCCGGCGTGCAGGACATGGAGCGTGACGTGGCGGAGTGGGCGGCGTGGGGCCGGTGGGCGATGCGCGCCTCCGGGGGATCCTTCCTCAAGTCGTGCATCGCCTCCGTCGTCACGTGGTACCACGACCAGCTCTGCCGCGACATGGGCCACCGGCCAAGGAGAAAGGCCGGCCTCCTCGCCGAGTGGCTGCAGCCGTATGGCCCAACAGACTACGCGGGTATCCAGTGAAAAAGCTGGGCTGCCAAATTAGTACCATGTTGTTTTCTCCAATTGGGCCTACTTGAGAAAAATTCATAAAATACGGCGGTGTGAGGCGGTGTGACCGTGTGAGTTTGTATTGTAATGGCAATTTCCCTGTGTTCATTTGGTCGGATGCCTTCACTCATGATTACTATAGTATAATCACAACACAATATAGACGTACTCAGATCCTACATATTTATTTGAGCCATCGAATTTTGATGAATTAAGGGCTTTTGGTGTTGCATTCATGAAATTCAAAAAATAATCTTTGGTGATTTATAGCTATACCATGCAATAATCATTATCCAAGAACCATCGGGATCAAATCATATTTTTTCTCTTTTGGTACACACGGAGCCGATCTACAGCGTATTGCCGGTAGCCGATCTAGGTAGCTAAACACTATCAGGATCGGGAGAACTTAAACTCGGCACTCACGGCGATCGCCGGAGCCCGCCGCCGCAGCCAACCGGCTCGGTTTCAGTTCGTCGTGTTCAAGTCTGAATCGCCTCGTCTCACGCGACGGTTACAAAAGGGGACACGGCACCCTTCGCCCGTTCATGGGCCTGCGCGAAAGAAAAGTAAAGCTGGGCCTATTACATGTATCACACCCAGTCTGGGCCGTAAATGAGTTTGTTGGGCTTCTTCTTCCTCTGCCTCTTGAGCTTGCCCGCGCTGCTTGAGCCCACTGCTTCGTCTCCCCCGTTCTCAGCTTCATCAGCAGGTTCAGCAGGTTCAGCGTCAGGATCAGGAGCCGGAGTTCTGGTAACATACCTCCCCTTGATTGCCGGCTTGACCCCAAGCCAGAGCCCTCGGGAACTCTTGCTTCAATGCTTCTTCGTCCTCCCAGGTAGCTAGCTTCTCAGGTAGGTGAGACCATTTGACCAAGACTTGTTGGATTGCGCCCTCAACACGAACATGAATGCGCCTGTCCAGCACGGCTTCTGGTACCTGAAAGTACATAGAAGGGTCTGGTAGATCAGAGCAAACTATCTCATCAGCAGCCACAACCGGTTTCAGTTGAGACACATGAAACACGGGGTGGATCAGAGCATCTTCAGGTAACTCAAGCTTGTATGCTACTTCTCCAATTTTCTCAATCACTTTGAAAGGTCCAAAGAACCTGAATGCCAGCTTGTTAGAAGATCTGCTTGCAAGAGATGTTTGGACGTATGGCTGGATTTTAACATACACCAGATCTCCTGGTTGAAAGCTGCGAAAATGACCTTCTCTTATCAGCTTGATTCTTCATTTTCTTTTGAGCTCTAACAAGATGTTGCTGAGCTACTTGCTGCATTAATCCCCTGTCTTGCAGCCATTCATCTAGCTCTAGGTTTTCAGTAGGTCCAGGGGGATCCACTCCCAGCTGCCTTGGATGATTTCCATAAAGAATGTAGAAAGGAGTATGGCCAAGAGATGAATGATAAGTGGTATTATACTAGTACTCTGCTAATGACAGCCAAGAAGACCATTTAGAGGGACAGGAGTGTACAAAGCACCTCAGGTAGGTCTCAAGACATTGGTTCACCCTTTCAGTTTGTCCATCTATCTGAGGATGGTAGGAGCTGCTCAAGTTTAACGAAGTGTTAAAAGAACTGAACAACCCTTTCCAAAACTTACTGGTGAAGATCCTTGTAAGTGCAATCAAGCCCTAATGTGGGTTTTGGCGTTGATGACCACCAAATTGGGGAACTAATGAGACTTATTGAGATGACAAGCAGGCAATGAATTATGGAAGAATGATGTACAGGTTGGAGGGGTCCCCGTTTCTAAAAGAAGGCTTTGCCGAACTCAAAGGAGGTTTAAATTCATTTTCGGTTTGAATTTGAGTTTAGGAAAAGCCATACTATCAAGAGGGATCCTAAGGTTGTTAGTCAAAAGTGTTACCAAATGCTCAATCCTTCAACACCAACCTCATCCAGCCACCAAAACAGCCAGCCAACATCTCAGTTTCATCTTGTTGTTTTGGGGGGCGCGGCAGTGCCGCGCCTATAAGTGACCGTTGGGACCCAGGGGTATTTATACCCATCTGTCGGCCCACATCACTTACCTCTTCGTCTACCTCGCGACATATCCATTAGACAAACACCAGAAGCTCTCTCTCTCTCACTCTCCATTGCTCCCCTCAAGCTCCCAACTCATTCCCATCAAATCCACCACGGATTCTTAAGAAAAAGGGCAGCAAACTTCGATTGGAGAGTGGATCTACTGATTCCCACTGTCAAAAGAGCATTTGGTGCACGTTTGGCCGGCGCCCTAGGGTTTGTTACTCTTGGAGCTTTGCTCCTAGCCAGCTAGGCGTCGCCCTAGAGCTGCCAACTTGTGTGGCTGCCTAGGGAGGTTTGTAACCTCACCCCAATACTAAGAAATCACCCCTCATCTCAAGAGTTCACTCTCTTGACTTGAGACCGAGGAGTAAGCTAGCCTTAGTGGTGAGCTCGAGTCTGTGGACTCCCTCAACAACGTGGACTTAGGCCAGCCTTAGTGGCGAGCTGAACCACGGGATAAACACTTGTGTCACCTTGTGCTGTTCTGTTTTCGCTTTCCTACTTGTTGTTGAGGAGGTTCTAGTGTTTGAGGTCGATCTACTTCACTCTGCCTCTTGAGCTTGTTTTGGCTCTCGATCTGTAATCTCTGCAGGTGAAGGAAGCTTTGGAGGTCACTAGGTAAACTTGGTTCTGCCCAGTTTTCAGTTCTTATTCTTTCCTATCTGTATAGCGCGGCAGTGCCGGGGGTATAGCGCGGCAGTGCCGCGCCCTGTGAACTGATTGTTGTTCGAAGAATTTTGTTGCAGGCCTATTCACCCCCTCTAGGCCATATTAATCTTCCAGAGATCCTACAAGTGGTATCGGAGCCTCGTTACTTCGTATACGCTTAACCGCGTGAAGTATGGAAGAAGCTGGAGGATCAAAGATAGTTCCCAAAGCAAAGAGTGTTGATCTGCACTCTTCAGAGGACAACAGTGACGCTTCTATGTCCACTGCTGATAATGCCACTATCAGAGATGGTGGCAAGACCACAGATGTGAGTGATGCCAAGAGAAGACGAAGAAAGAAGGAATGGAGAGAAGCACTCAAGAAAAGAAGAGAGCTCGATGATAAGTTGAGCAGAAAAGAAGCTAGAAGGCTTATCCGAGAGCAAAGAGAAGAAAGAAGAAAAGCCAAGGCACGTGCTAAGGAAAGAGAAGAGAAGAAGAAGCTAGTGAGCTCGGAAATTGAGTTGTCACCATCTAGTGAGCATCTCTGAGCTCTCTAGCAGCTCGGATGATGGTGATGATGATGTCTCATATCACTCTTCCAAGAATCCCAAAGGAAGCCACAAGAAGGATGAGAAGAAGAGCATCAAGGACAAGGGCAAAGCGGCAACAAGAAGAAATACACCGCTGTATCCTTTAATTATTCTCATCTAACCCATCGTGATTGCAAGTCTATTGTCAATGTGCCCATGGGCAAGTTACCCCGGTTTGATGGGACTAACTATGCCAAGTGGAAGCACTTGATGAGAAACTATCTTTCAGGTGTTCATCAAGGGCTTTGGGAGATTGTGGAGAAGGGAGTGCAGCAGCCACAGAACCCCGAAGACCCAACCAATGAAGAATTCTTGGCAGCCCAGTTCAACAGTCAAGCCACAAGCATCCTATTGAGTGCTCTTGATGGCAATGAGTACAACCGGGTGATTAATGTCAATGTGGCAAAGGAGATTTGGGATACCCTGATCATTGCACACGAAGGTGTGGATAAAGTGAGAAAGGCAAGAATTGAAATCTTGATGGCCAAGCTCAATAGATTTGTGATCAAAGGTGAAGAAGGGGCACAAGAAATGTTTGATAGGTTGATGGTACTAGTTGGACAAATCAAGGGATTTGGTTGTGAGGATCTTGATGATCACAAAGTGGTGAAAGTGATGCTTGAAGCTTACTCTCCAAGAAATGAAACCGTTGTGACATTGATTAGAGACAAGAAGAAGTTTGAGCACTTCACTCCAAATGATGTGCTTGGACGGTTGTTGACCTTTGATATGCAAAGAGAAGAAGCAAATGAGAGAAAGAGGCTAGGTGAGCTTCAATCCAAGCTTGATGGGATGAAGATCAAGGAAGTTGCACTCAAAGCTAGCAAGCCCCACAAGCACACTTGAGGACACATGGTTTTTCCATAACCATTGTGTGGACCTTTGTGTGATGAGTGATTGTCAACATGCCAACACAAGGCGTGTGTGTGTTCTTACTAACCGATGGCACGCGGTTTCGTGTCAAACAATGGTGTCTCTTGGCTCATGTTGTCCGCAGTGTCGAGCTCGGAGACGATGGTCGACGGTCGGTGAAGATCAAGTAGGGCGTGCCGTGCCGACGGACCGGGTGCGGTGAAGGGCGGACGTGAGGCTTGGATCGAGGACCCGAGGACCGGGGGCGGCCAGCCCGTGGTGGCCGACACTGGACATCGACGAGCGCAAGTGTACACGGCGGGGGATGCGTACGGGCTACGCTACTCGCGGAGGGTTTGGTGGTTTCGCCTCAAAACCATCGGCGGCGGGTTTCCCTGGTTTGCGCCTCAAAACCGGGGCGGAGGTCCCGATGCGGACGGACGACATGTGGCGGCATCGGGGAGATTACTTGGAAGCAAGGCTACCGGTGACAAGGCGCGGTGGCCGTCGGATCAAGAGAAGCCTGAGTTGGACCCTTATGCCCCTGGCTAAGTGGTTTGGCTCTTCATGTATCCAAGGGCAAAGAAGGAATGTAAAATAGGCTTGCCCCTATAAATAAAGGATGAGGGTCTCCCTTCCCCCTCACCTCTTCCATTTGCCATTTCCTCCTTTTAGGATTTCCCTTCCTCTAGTTGCTGTGTGAGAGAGAGGTCTGCAAATCTTTTGATTTGTACTCGAACCAGTGTGTGGCAAGCAGAGCGCCTAGTCTCTGCTGTTTCCTCCGGGATTAAATCATGTGTCTGTGTTTTTTCTGAGATCTTTTTTTTGCCTCTTGTGTTCTTTTCCGTGTTTATGTACCGTCGTTCTGCAGATGGAGAGCAGCCTCTTTTTTCTCTTCTCTGTGTCCTCATCATTCTTCTGATGAAAGGCTGAGTACTGGATTTCAAGGGATAGCAATCCAACAGCGCTGTACGCTGAGCACCGAGGTGCCTTGCTTGCTTTATGAGCGGCGCTAGCCCCTAGATCCAGTAGTCCGCTGCTCGCTTCCTTGGCTGCTTTTCAATTTGGTTTTCCATCGATCTCCTTCCCTGTTAATCCCTCTCTTTGATTTGCTTTGGATTTTGCAAGCAGGTTCAGTGATTGATTGGAGGACAGGTGGTTTGGATCTCAGCGCCGTTCATGCCTGTCAGTTCAGCCTCGAGTTCAAAACTTTCTTGTACCACGGTGAGCAGACTCATTAGATGCTCTTCCTGTCTTTATTTGTCTCGTGTTTGATTCAGCGAGTCCCGCTAGTCGTGCCATTCGGATTGCTACACTGTGGTTGTGCGTATGCTGTTTCTAATTGGTGAAAAGCACTAGCCTTTTTAGCTTCCGTGAATATCAATTTGCTTTTGGCTTATCCTTCATGCTAGTTCATACAGGCAAGGGAATCAGCTCCTCTATTTGACTTTAGGTTTTGGAGCCGTCGTGCTCTGGTCTTTTGTTTGGGTCCAGATTGTGCTTATCGTGAGCCAAGAAACGTGCTTGACTTTGTTGATAGTAAAGCTAAGTAGTTTACCAAAGCTACTATTTCTTGTTTTCTGATTGGAGATAGAGACATACGTGTGCTGATCTTGGTTGGATAAAAGCAAGTGTGTTGCTACCGTGATTTGTCTCAAGCTTTATCCTTTGGAATATAAAATTATTTCTTGATGACATCCACGGTATGCAAAACCGTTGCTCTGAGTGAACAGTGCTGCTGAGTTGGTTAAACAGATTTTTCTGTTCATTTTTTGGAGATTTGTTTACTAGCTCGATTTCTTGTTTTTCGCACAACTTTGCAATTCGTGCTCTGATTCTCATGCCGTCTGTTGCGTTGGGTTTCTATCGTCTCAAAGAATATATCTAGGTACTCCGTCACCGGTTGACGTGAGTATTTTAGATTGAGGGATTTAACTTCTTGGGGTTTGAATTTGGGACAGTGGCCAAATATTTTGTGAGAAATTTGAGGCTCCCATTCACCCCCCCTCTGGTCGCCGATTCCGGTCCTTCAATTGGTATCAGAGCCGGTTAAGGATCACTTCACCTTAATCGGTCCATGATCCCCGAAGGCGACATCATGGAGAACCGTGGGCTTGGAAAGCCACCGCACTTCGATGGCAAGAACTATCCCTATTGGAAGATCCACATGTCGGCGCATCTCCAAGGGATTGATTCGCGTGTTTGGGAGATCTGTGAGAATACGGACTACGTGGTACTTCCGCCCGTGTTGACCAAGCACAGATCGACCAACACAAGGCGAACAACACCGCGTAACCTGTCTTGTTTTCTCGCTCTTTCTATGGAGGAATTTGAGCATGTTTCGATTGTGCTACGTCGAGAGATCCGGGTCTAGACCGTAGAAATATCATGAGGGTACTGCCCATGTCAAGACCAGACTCTATGAGACACATAAGAGAGAGTATGAGAATTTTGTTCAAACCTATGGTGAATCTATTGATTCTTTGTTCACTCGCTTTCAAACCATCGTGAACAAGATGAGGGCAAACAATCCTCAGATGCCCTATGACGATCATCAGAGAGTGCTTAAGCTTCTATATGCTCTAGATCGGAGGGTTTGGGAAGTAAAGGTCTCGGCGATCATCGAATCGCCGGCTATGAGACTCTCACCGTGGATGAGCTATTCAAGAAGCTCGAAGTCCACCGAGATTGACCACTGAGACGCTGTGCGAGGATCAGAAATCCGTCTGCTCCTACCATGGCTTTAGTCTTAGGTACAGGAGGTTCAAGTTCTTCGGCTAACCCTTCACAGCTGTCTTTTGCCTTGTCTTCTCTGGTCTCAGCTACAGAGGAGCAGATGGAGGCTCTTGGGGACGACGAGCTCGCCTTGGTGATTAGCCGGTTCTCACGGTTTCACAACAACCGTTTGAATCGCCGGCGTGGCATCACCAAGCAAGGATGTTTCGGGTGTGGAGATCCTCACCACTACGTCGCCAACTGTCCCAAGGTCGGCAAGAACCACTACAACAACAAGAACGACTACAGCAAGCGCAAGGACAAGCACGAGTCCTCTGCACCCAAGTACAAGTACAAGTACAAGGGAGGATTCGACAAGGAAGCTGTCAAGAAGAAGTACTTTGAGAAGCAAGAGGCAAGGCAGCGAGCTTTCCTCGCATCCCTCAGCGATCTCGACGATGACTCCGACAGCGGCTCACCTCCAAGTGATGATGAGGCTGAGCAGAAGGTCGAGAACAAGTTCAACGGGCTGTGCTTCTTTGCTGACTCCAAGCCTGGAGGCTACTGCACCATGGCGCTCGATGAGTCTACTCCAAGCATTGAGAAGAACGACGACACCGAGCCTGAGGAAGAACAAACTCTTGAATCTCTTGCTGCTGAGGTTGATAGCTTAACTACCACTTTGCTTAGACAAGATGCTCGCTTAAGCTTGCTGCTCGTGAAAGGAAAGATTTCAAGGCTAAGTGGTTGCTTTCTTTGTCAAAGAGCTAGAGTCTATTAGGGAGATTTGTGCACATCTCTCGATGAGTCCGAATGTGATGCTTGTGCCATTCATATGGCGAACCTAGCTGATGTGCGGTCAAGTATGTGGCTTTGGTAGATGAGTTTGATAAGGTTAAGGCTAAGTCTGTCTCTCGTGAGTCCTTGCAAATCTTGTGATGAGTTGAAGTCTCGAGCTAGGAGAGAAAATGACTAGGATTGCCATGCTAGAGAAAACTAGTCAAGTTTCTAGATGTGTTTGTTGTGAGGCTTTGGAACTAGAACTGGACTCTTGTAGGCATGACAAGAAAAGGGCTGAAGAAGAAATCACAAATCTTCGGTCCATGCTCAGTTGGTTGTCTAGCAGTGAGCCACAGCTTGGCATGATGATGAGTCAGTTCAAAAGGGGAACTGACACAACGGGTTTAGGCTTTGCTATAGGTGGGAAGGGTGAAAATGTTTTTGGCAAGGTTGGTGAACACAGTGGTCTGAGTGCATCCGAAAAATCCACCAAGCCTTCCACTACTCCCAAGTTGATCAAAATCACCCCACCTCAGCCTAACAAGCCCAATGTGAAAGATGGTGTGTTTGAGGAACCTCCCAAAGCTTCACCTCCAAAACAAGTGTGGACTCCCAAGCCAAACCACCTAAGGAACCCACTTGACACACTTCCCGACATCTCTATTAAACCCCCTCCAAAGAACAAGCAAACCCAAAGAGTGACTGTTGGTATAAATTAAGTGCAACTAAAATATAAAGGATTCCGCAAGTTTACGTGAGAACATACCATTGTAGCATTTTACCGGGAGTAAACCAGGTATCGTTATTTATATTTTACCACAGGGAAGCAAGGGTTAAAGAATCTCGATAACTCACCATCATGTATCTACTAACGTAGTAAACCAACTAGACTAAAGCAAGGGGTAAATGATATCTATAAGGTAATATAATAAAGCACACATGAGAATTCTATAATAAATGAGTAGCTAGCTAGAGTGAGCGGGCAACGGGAGAGATTAAGGTTCTTAAATACTTCTCTATTACTCTAGTTCTGTGATAACAGGGGATGGATAGATATAGCAATCATACAATAGCACTTCGGGACATCACTAGACGGGAAAGCACCACAAAGGATAACTCTACCGACGTGACTACGGTCCTACTAATTTAAGAACCTACTCAATTCGATGTGGACAGGGCTGTCACCTCCCGTAACTACCACACAACCAGAGAATAGGGCGCAAACTCAGGTAACCGACAGCCTAAGCACCACGCTTATGCTAACAATTACTACTCTAATTACTTAAGATAACTAGAGCACTCGATGCGAGCGAAGATCCCATACTAAAGCATAACAACTATACTAACAATCACAAGATAGGCATAAAAGTAAATAGAGAAGATAAATATATTAAAGCATAAGTCTTACAAAGAGTAGATACAAAGACATACCAAATCTCTGAAGACTTCTCCAGAACCGGAGCGCAGCTCCGCTCTCCCTAACTCTCATCTAGATCTAATCTACTACATTGGAATGTCTAGCTCTAATTCTCTAGAGAAGAGAAGTCATCCATTCAAGGGACGCCTCTACAACTCTGATCCCGCTGGGAGATAATGAATTAGGGTTTAAGGGATACCTCCTCCAGGGGCCAGGGGCCCTGCTTATATAGCCCTCTAGGATGCACCACAGCCCTCGGATCAAACCGACCTAAACGGACGATTATTATTCATCCTCAAAGGCGGTGGAACAGGGATCCGCGAGGCTGACGCTGATTGGTTGAGATGGCCAGTCGGCCGCCCAAGGGGGGGAGTCGGCCGACTCTCCACCGAGCCCGTTCGGGCTCCCGTTTGGTCCGAGCCTTCTCGAACCTTCCAGACAGAATTTTCACCGGTTCCCGATTATCTCTATGTAAACCCGACATGTGGGCCTTCCTTGGGTATTTTCAGCTGACACCCCGTTAAAATGTACATTCACCAAAACTCGTGGAATTCTCACAAGTATAACCCCTATATCTAGTTGGTGAACATATTTTAGTCCTTTCTCATGTTTAGTTGACGGTAAAAATTGACACTTAACGACCGTCAACAACTCCCCCAAGCTTACCTTTTGGTCGTCCCCGAGCAAAGATAAACTCGTATGGATCGGGAGCTGCTACTATGCTTTCACGCCTCAAAAGCACACATGCGTTCAAACAAGAACTCTCTTCTCGAATTAGAGTGAACTATTCGACTCAAAACTTACTCATATTACCTTTCACCATGGGGCTTGTAACCATCACTTGGGTCTTGAGCAGTTGAAAGACAGAACGGTCAAGTCAAGCGCTATGTTTCTCGCTCTTTGATCAACTATTATTCCAGAGTTTTTGCAAGATTTTCAAATAAAACTCAGAATTCCTTGTATGAACCTTTCAAGTCTCTCATTTGTGGTATTTTTGGATCCTCTCCAAGGCATGAGTAGTGTATGTCTTTCTCTTCTCTCGAATATGTGGTATTTGTGGAACTAAGGCATAGTGAAAAGAGCCTTCTCTCTCTCACCCTACTTTCTAATAGGCTTATGTGGAGCTCATAGGTGGGGGAGACACTCAAACTCACTTGCATATATTGCACGCTTAAGACATGGATCCAATAGGAACTAAAATAATAATAAAGTCATATGTGCATGTGAATGAGGAAATGGAATGGATGATAAGATGATGATAAGGAAATGATTATGAGGGGTGATCACTTGGTGAATATCTACTTCTACACTTGCTCCTTTGGGGATAACATGACTCCCTTTATTCGGAAACCTTGAAACTTCTTGAAGGGAAGGACTTGGCTACTCTTTCTTTCTTTCTCTTTCTTTTTTTTTTTTTTCTCTTCTTTTTTTTTTGAGCAACCAATCCTCCGAAAACGAAACTTTAGCAACGGGGAGTGTATAACTTGAAATGATAATGACCGGAGCTTTTATGTAGGCAAATGGAACGGCGATGATTATTTCTAGATGTTCACCCCGGTGATAGGAGTAGAACCTTTTTCCGAATGGAATGAAATGAGTGGCATATGTATATGTGGATGGATGGATGGATGCGTACTCCCAGGGTAGGAGCAGCATAAGTGCGTATCTCCAGGGTAGAGATAGCACAATATGTGGGGGAATGTGTACTCCCAGGATAGGAGCAGCATAGGTGCATATCTCCAGGGTAGAGATAGCACAATAAGTGATGGATGTGGATCTATACATGGGTGGTACTTCTAGGGACAGAAGTAGCACGAATGAATGTAGTACTTATAAAATAGGTGCATGCTTCGAGGACAAGTAGCATAGATCAATGGATGGAGAGCACATAGTAATGACTTTTAACCGCATGACGATTCCTTATGGGTCCACAAGATAACCACAATCAATGCCTAAAGATTACACTCAAGCCTACAAAATGATCTATATAAATAGATGGGTTTTCCTAATCTAGTAAGCATGAATGTATGGTCTGTGGTAGGAATTTAAACTCTCATCATAAAGGAACTCATCATGCAGAAATTTAATATTTTCACGATAAATTCTCCGTAACTCTAGTATCTCTAGGAACAAGATGGACAGCAGCTCAAAACCTTCCCATATCATACCCGTCAACCACCTAGACTTAGATCAAGTGTTTGCTACCCACAAGTTTCGGGTTCGAGCAAATCTCAAATCTAAACAAGTTGTGTCCAAAACTCGGGAGAGAGTGCAAGGTTGAAAACTAGGTACTTGAAAGGAATTACGGCAGAGCAACTATTCATCATCTCCATGTAGAGTTTATTCTAGGGATCACTTTAAAGACAGATTGCAAGAGCTCTCCAAAAGCGAAAAGGATAAATAAGGAAATCTTTACGGGTTTCTATGGTTATGCATCTTTTTTAGTTGTTTTAAACAAAGCAAGCTCTATGAATGAATAGACAAGTAGGAAGACTTAGCTTGATACACGGGGATGCTCTCCCCAAGCCGGATGTTAACGTAGTCTCGTTGTTGTTGCCGACAGCGATGAAGACGTTCTAGTCCTCCGGGAGTGTCATAGATAGTTGCCGTTGGAGACGCATTTGAATGTTGCGGACAAGCACTCCGACGGGAGATTGGACATCCTTATACTGCTAGCTCTTCTCGATCCTTTATGTTCTCGTGAAGCTCAAATAGAAAACAAAGCTTGTGGAACCGATTAAGCATTAGTGATAAAAACCTCTAAGCCTTGGTTGTCTAGAACCGACTTAACTCAAATGTCTTCTAACAGGATCACAAGAAATATTTTTATCTTTTTATAATAAAGGGATGCAGACAGAGAAAATAGATATGCCAAAAAAATTATTTTTATGCCACCACGGTGAATGATTTTCACATGGGGCTTAGTAGTTTTCATGATGCAAATGCACAACATCTTTATTTTCCTTTTCTAATGCGTAGATAGTAAAGTGATGCAATTAAGATGCATGTAGGGAAAATAAATATGCTTAAAGGAAAATGCAATGCCTTTGTGAAAGGAAATCTTGATAAATACCAAGTTACCTCCTTGGCGAGGGTTCGTTGATTTAAGTCCTTCGAATGTGTCTTCTTGTCATGTTCACTCCTTCGGTGCATCATTTGATCCCAAAGGTAGAGACCTTGAGAATCGCATCTCTTGAGATGGTAACTCTAGGAAAGGAGTCACCCATGTTCTTTCTTGTCCGACGGTCTTTATCACCGGAGTACCTTGTGATGAAGAGTAGATGCTTCTAGTGGTCCTTTACTTCTTCTTGGAGTTTGCCTTGCTTGATTGACCTCTCTCCTTGAGCATCTTGTCTTCTAAAATTTCACTCCTTTTTTTTCCTTCCTCTTTTTTTTATGCCTAGACCTTGTGCTCCACTCATTGTTTCTTCTCAACGTGCCAGAGCGACGGGGGCTTGAAAAGAGGAAGAGCATTGTTGAATCATTGTTTGAAGAGTCATCGGCCTTCCTCCCCAAGCTTGACCTTGTTGTCGCTCGCCACGTGAAACCAAATACGAGTGTTGAGTCATCCCTCAGAGTGTGTTGTACTCCTATGTCCTCGACACCGTTTGTCCTCTCGTTTGTAAGCTTTCATGTATCTGAGAGGGACTTCTGATTATAGGTCTGTTGAGTAGAGATCTCTCTTTTGCATTCTGCTTTTGTTTGGACTATCCAATCCAGGATGAGGAGACAGACAGTTGCATGATCTTCTTTCATCAAGCATTCTTGATTTTATTGAGTCTTGGTTGACGCATTGATGTTCATTGGAGATGTAGACTCGAGTTCTTCCTTGATAGTCTTTATCTTCTAGCAGCATGGCGAAGAGTTGCAGTTAATGATACGCCATGTTTGTCTTGATGACCAAAGAAGAGGCTTCATTATTATTTGTATGCGAGACTTCATCTCCAATGGCTTAGGGACATCATCTTGTAATTGTTCGTGGTCTTCTTGGGCTTGGGCGATAGTCAACCCTTGATGATGATTGGTTGACACAAGGATGTATGCTTATCATGCCATCCTTGTCCTTGCCGCCGACGTGCAAGATGGTGTCTTCAAAGTTGCTCATAGCTTGTCGCCTTATTCATCCACTTCTTTGAGTGAGTTCAACATGTTGATCCTTTTATGGCACTCTTGTCTTCTCCTTTGTTCCATCACCGAAGTGGTGATTTGGCGAGGTTCGTGTCAAACCATGGATAGGCACATCGTAGATTCTTTCCTACAAAACGTTAGTGGACACATACCCGAAGGATTGCAACAATTCAAACTATGGGCTATATATCCACTATCTATTTGAAATTCATCTATGCTAACAAAGAGATGGTTTTTGAGTCACCTTAGCATAGTCTTTATTTATCATGTTTTCTAACAGCTCTTTTTTATGGCACGTTAACATGGTTCAAGGCAAAGGTAAGTTGCAACAAAAGACAATGTGAATGATATTTGTTACTTACAATTCTTCCTTGGATGATGAATGCGCTGTGTCTTTTGTTGGAGTTCATTATATGCCTGGCTTCATCTATGAAGTGAGTTCATCTCTTGACTTACCCAAATTGGATTTGAGAGTTTTCTCACGGGGGTTAGTCCAACAAAATAACCAATATCTACTAAAGCACATTTTTAGTTCAATAACCAAACTGGACTCCATGTCTTAATTTGGTCAAGGAAGACAATTTAACCTAAGCACCATGCTTAATTTAAAAAGCCTTTGGAAATACCCTTAGAAGTACTTCCAAACCAAAACATACTATAGCAAACAAAGGTGACATGAAAGCACTATAGAGATTTACTCAAATGGAGATGACAGAGCATGATCATGGTGAGGAAATATATATATATATATATATATATAAACACATTTTTTTTATTTATTTATTTTTTTTAGATGCGGGCGATGTGAATGCATGCAAGAAACTAAACATGCAATGGATGAGCAAACATAAATAAGCTAAACGGAGTGAATGCATGAATTGTTAAAAGTAAACATGCAGTGGGGTGCAAGAATTTAAAATATAACTACTCATCAATTTAAAGTCCATGAGCAAGACTATCTCACCTTTCGATCATACTTACCATGACTCACATGACGAAATTTGTGAGCGGTGCAACATCTATGTTCGTCACTTGAGATGTGATTTGAATTCCTGTGACGACGACCTTTTCTCCAATCTACACATGGTTAGAATATATGTATATGCAAACCTAAGAGGTGGCAGGGTTCCAGTTGAATGTTGAATGTTGAGGGACCCTGGGCTCTTTAATGTCTTGTGGAAACTTGTCGGAAGGTCGAAACGACATCTTTTGTCCTGTCTATTCCACACTCAACAGAACAAGGGGTAATCCTACTAAAGCTAGTGGTACACTAAATTAGCAGACATCAAGATCATTATCAAAAACTTAACACCGATTGCTTCCGACAAGAACGGCGCCAAAAAATGCTTGTTGGTATAAATTAAGTGCAACTAAAATATAAAGGATTCCGCAAGCGCACGTAACATACCATTGTAGCATTTTACCGGGAGTAAACCAGGTATCGTTATTTATATTTTACCACGGGGAAGCAAGGGTTAAAGAATCGATAACTCACCATCATGTATCTACTAACGTAGTAAACCAACTAGACTAAAGCGGGGGTAAATGATATCTATAAGGTAATATAATAAAGCACACATGAGAATTCTATAATAAATGAGTAGCTAGCTAGAGTGAGCGGGCAACGGGAGAGATTAAGGTTCTTAAATACTTCTCTATTACTCTAGTTACGTGATAACAGGGGATGGATAGATATAGCAATCATACAATAGCACTTCGGGACATCACTAGACGGGAAAGCACCACAAAGGATAACTCTACCGACGTGACTACGGTCCTACTAATTTAAGAACCTACTCAATTCGATGTGGACAGGCCGTCACCTCCCGTAACTACCACACAACCGAGAGAATAGGGCGCAAACTCGTGTAACCGACCCTAAGCACCACGCTTATGCTAACAATTACTACTCTAATTACTTAAGATAACTAGAGCACTCGATGCGAGCGAAGATCCCATACTAAAGCATAACAACTATACTAACAATCACAAGATAGGCATAAAAGTAAATAGAGAAGATAAATATATTAAAGCATAAGTCTTACAAAGAGTAGATACAAAGACATACCAAATCTCTCGAAGACTTCTCCGGAACCGGAGCGCAGCTCCGCTCTCCCTAACTCTCATCTAGATCTAATCTACTACATTGGAATGTCTAGCTCTAATTCTCTAGAGAAGAGAAGTCATCCATTCAAGGGACGCCTCTACAACTCGATCCCGGGAGATAATGAATTAGGGTTTAAGGGATACCTCCTCCAGGGCGGGGGCCCCGCTTATATAGCCCTCTAGGATGCACCACAGCCCTCGGATCAAACCGACCTAAACGGACGATTATTATTCATCCTCAAAGGCGGTGGAACAGGGATCCGCGAGGCCGACACGATGGTTGAGATGGCCGGTCGGCCGCCCAAGGGGGAGTCGGCCGACTCTCCACCGAGCCCGTTCGGGCTCCCGTTTGGTCCGAGCCTTCTCGAACCTTCCAGTTACAGAATTTTCACCGGTTCCCGATTATCTCTATGTAAACCCGACATGTGGGCCTTCCTTGGGTATTTTCGGGTGACACCCTGAGAAAATGTACATTCACCAAAACTCATGGAATTACAATCGGTATAACCCCTATATCTAGTTGGTGAACATATTTTAGTCCTTTCTCATGTTTAGTTGACGGTAAAAATTGACACTTAACGACCGTCAACAGTGACCCATACCCATGAGAGAGTGAGTAAACCACCACCCAAGAGAGAGGTGTATCACTGTGATTATTGTCACCATGATGGTCACTTGTTTGAGTTTTACTTTCGGAGGAAGAGAGATGAGCGGCATGAGTATGAGCTTTTCCATAACTCTACTCATGGTGTGTTTGCTCCCATTTCCAAAGGCACAAAGTGCTAGGCCAAGAGGTGCAACACCTCAAGGACCTAGGCCTCAAGGTGTGAGACCACGAGGTGGTCGTGCCGGTGGGTTCGGGTTTTTCTTATGACCTTGGATCTCGTGACCGTGGCTTTCAGTCTTATAGGATGAGCGGACCACGTTTTTCTCGTCGTGGTGATCGCTCTACTCAAATGGGACATGGCATGCATGATGCTTTTGCTAACACTTCTCGTGGGCGAATGAGCCAACACTGGTTTTCTCCTCAGTTTACTAACCCCAGTGTTGGATCATTTGCTCATCCCATGTCTCGCTATTGATGCAGGATGAAGGGCTGGAGAACACGTGGCTAGTTGATTCCGGTTGCTCTCGACACATGACCGGGAACTCAAAATGGTTCTCAGCCTCACCCAAATGAAGTGTAGTGAATACATTACATTTGGGGATAACAAAGCAAGGGTAAAGTGCTTTCACATGGGTCCATCCGTCGAATGAGAACTTTGTGCTTAAGGATGTGGCCTTAGTTTCAAATTTGCACTTCAATCGCTTTGTTTCTCGGCTTCTTGATGACGGTTTTGAGGTTCATTTTAAGCCAAGACTTTGTCGTGTTCTTGATGCTCGGGAAAACCTCGTTTGCAAGATTGTGTCTTTCGGGAAAGTGTTTCGTGCTGATTTTTCTCGCTCATTTGGTCTTTCTCGCTGTTTGATGGCAAACTCCTCCTCGAGCTCTAGAAGTGGCACCGCAGAGACTTGGTCACTTGAGTTTTGACTTAATTGCAAGATTGAGCTCACTTGATCTAATTCGGGTTTGCCCAAGCTCAAGTTTGAGAAGGATCTTGTTTGTCATCCGTGCCGTCACGGGAAGATGATTGCAGCTTCTCATCCTCCCGTGAACCAAGTGATGACCAAGGGGCCCGGCGAGCTTTTACATATGGACACTGTAGGTCCAGCTCGGGTCCGGTCAGATGGTGAAAAGTGGTACGTGTTGGTCGTGGTTGATGACTTTTCTCGCTATTCGTGGGTCTTTTTCATGGAGAGCAAAGATGAGGTTTTTACTCATGTTCATGACTTGATCTTAAGGTTGCAAAATGAGTTACCAAAACATGCCATGCGAGCTATTCGCAGTGACAATGGCACCGAATTCAAGAATACTCATTTTGAGACCTTTTGCTAATCCATAGGTCTTGAACATCAGTTTTCCTCATTTGTATGTCCCACGGCAAAATGGGATTGTTAAACGCAAGAATCGAACCCTTGTTGAGATGGCCAGGACGATGCTTGATGAGCATAGGACTCCTAGGCGCTATTGGGTCGAAGCAATCAACACGGCTTGTTATGTTTCAAATCACATCTTCCTTCGAGCCTTTACGAAGAAGACTTCTTATGAGTTGCGGTTTAAACGCTTGCCCAAAGTGAGCCATTTTCGAGTGTTTGGTCGCAAGTGCTTTATCTTGAAGAAGGAAACTTAGACAAGTTTGAATCAAGATCTTTCGACGGGATTTTTCTTGGTTATGCATCTCATTCACATGCTTATCGAGTACTTAACCTTGAAACTAACCGTGTCATGGAGACTTGTGAAGTCACCTTCGACGAGACCGCACCTTGTTCTTCTCCGTCTTTGAAAGTGCGGGTGATGAGGAGATGAACAAGAGCATTTTTGTGGAGGAGGAGCGGGACGATGCCGATTGGGGTGATCCCGAGCCGACTCCACCGGCTGCCCCGGTTGACCCGCGATGACTACTTCGGTTGACGGTCCCACGCTACATCCTCCACCACATGGGGGCCGTACGACCGGGCTCCTCGGCTTGTTCCACCGCACCCAGATGGAGTTCCACTGCTGTTGAGGGGGAGGCGACTTCATCAAGGGAAGCACCACGACACATTCAGCATCGCCACCCTCCTTCAACCATGATCGGTAACATAAATGAGAGGGTCACTCGCAATAGATCTTATGAGATTTCGCACTTTGCACATTCTGCTTTTGTTGCCAATTTCGAACCCAAAGAAGTGGTTGAGGCATTAACTGATCCAGATTGGGTAAATGCCATGCATGAGGAGCTTGAGAACTTTGAGAGAAACCAAGTGTGGGTTTAAGTACCACCTCCACCTCAGTGTCATCCCATAGGAACCAAGTGGGTGTTCAAGAACAAACAGAGTGAGGATGGGGTTGTGGTGAGAAACAAGGCTAGGTTGGTTGCTCGGGGTACTATCGAAAGAAGGGATAGATTATGAGGAAACCTTTGCACTTTGTTGCCCGTTTAGAAGCCATTAGGATCTTCCTAGCCTATGCGGCTTCGAAAGGGTTCAAGCCGTATCGATGGATGTAAAGAGTGCTTTTACGAATGGGTACATAGATGAGAAGGTGTATGTGAGGCAACCCCAGGTTTTGAAAATCCCAAGCATCCCGATCATGTCTTTAAACTCCACAAAGCCCTATATGGTCTCAAACAAGCCCCGAGAGCGTGGTATGAGCGACCAAGTCCTTTTTTTGGGCAAGGGTTTTACCATGGGGTCGGTTGACAAAACCTTGTTTCTCCTCAAGCATGGCAGTGACACTCTCTTGGTGCAGATTTATGTCAATGACATCATTTTTGGTGGTTCATCACATGCTCTTGTTGCAAAGTTTTCAGATATGATGAGCAGGGAGTTCGAGATGAGCATGATGGGCGAGCTGACGTTCTTTCTCGGTTTGCAAATCAAGCAAACCCAAGAAGGGACGTTTGTACATCAAGGCAAGTACACGAAGGATCTTCTGAAGCGCTTCAACATGGGTGATGCCAAGCCTCTCCAAACTCCCATGTCGACCACGACTGCCTTGGACGCTGATCTAGAAGGAGAAGCCGTGGACCAGAAGGAGTATCGCAGCATGATCGGGTCGCTGTTGTACCTGACGGCAACGAGGCCCGACATCCAGTTCGCCGTCTGCCTTTGCGCACGCTTCCAGTCTTCACCGCGCACTTCACATCGGCAGGCTGTCAAACACATCTTACGGTACTTGCGCTTCACTTCCGAGCTTGGTCTATGGTACTCGACCTCTTCATCACTTTCTCTTTCGGGTTATTCTGATGCTGACTATGCGGTTGATCGAATTAAGAGAAAGTCCACTTTGGGAACTTGTGAGTTTTTGGGTTCGTCGTTGATCTCTTGGTCTTCTCGCAAACGGTCTTCTATTTCCCAATCCACTTGTGAGGCCGAGTATGTCGCGCTCGCGTGTTGTTCTCGGTTGCTTTGGGTGGTTGCTACCTTGAGAGACTATGGGTTGAACTTTAGGAAAGTGCCTCTTTTCGATGACAAGCACTAGTGCCATTAGCGTTGCTAAGAACCCAGTACTCCACTCAAAAACCAAGCACATTGAGATCCGATATCACTTCTTGAGAGACCACCAAGAGAAAGGAGACATAGACCTTCAGCCTGTGCGAACCCATGAACAGCTTGCTAATATTTTCACAAAGCCCCTCGATCAAACCCAGTTTGCCCACTTGAGAGCGGAGTTGGGCATTTGCTATCCTTTTTAGAGTAGGGTAGCTGTATCTTGATGTATAGTATGATCTTTGGCTTTCTTCTTTGCTTTTGTTTCTTTGGCTTTACATGTGTATCATATTGCATATCATCATGTATCATATTATCTTTGTTGAGCTTCATGACTATAGCAGTTGTTGATTATATTCATGATCTTGCTAGTATGACTTGTGTATGTCACTTGGAGCTTGCGGCTTAGGCTTCTTCTGATCACTTGTTACATGTTATGAGCTAAGCCTGTTTTCTAAATGTGAACTTGCTTAAATCTTGATACAACTTGAAAATTGTTCACCTCTGAGATGGCAACTAGCATGTGTAGGTTTTGTGAGAACCTTGTTGCTTTCATGTGTATGCTTGAGTTGCTATGTCTCATGTTTCTTGAGTCATTCACTTAGCTCGGATCTCTTGATAATCTTGTGCTAAAACTTGATGTCTAAGCTAAGAAATGATGAAAAGTTTTGAGTTGGATCGTTTCGTCCCACGGCAATGTCACGAGATTGCTTCTCATTCATTCGAGTGAGATGAACTTGGGCATTGTAGTGCTAGTCCACAACCACTCGTGACGAGATAGCTTCCCACTTGCACTAAGGGATGAACTCGGCGTGGTTGAAAAACATGATAAAAACAATCTTTTTGGCGGACAGTTTTTGATCCTCTTGTTCACACATGTCAAAATGAAACCTTGTTAACTACTGTTTTAAATTTGATCAATGTTGTAGTAACAAGTGTTGTTAAGCGTATCTTTGAGACATGATGTGTGACCGTTATATGGGGTAGTTCACTCTTGTATACATGTGTTAGCACTTGTTTGATCTCCTGCTTATATGTGCTAGGTGCTATTCTTTTTGGTGAACACCTTTTATAAAATGCCCAACACCCGATCAAAATGCTTATGTTTCATATTCCGTACCACTTGATCGGCTTGAGCATTGGTTTTGTCTTGTGCCTTTTGCTATACACTTGCCATACTTGCTAGATCATCTATGTACTCAAATTGCTATACTTGTGAAGCTCTACCTTTTGCATTTCTTTCATGGCATGATTTGAGGGGGAGTTGCAGTCTCTTTTGTCTAAATCTTGATAAGTGCATGTGCCAACAAGGGGGAGAAAACATCCACAAATCCAGAAGAGTTCATTGGTGAGGATGCATTTGTCAAGGGGGAGTTGCACTCCGAGTTATGAGTTTGAGCTGCTTTTGCTAGATGTGTTGAGCCGTTGCCTCTTCTTGAGGATCTAGCTGTTTTTTAGTTGTTCTTTGCTGTGCTAGTGGTGTTGAGCCTTTTTGCCTCTTCTTGAGGGCTAGCTTTGGTTTCCTTGGTCGCGTCAAGCCGTTGCCCATGTCTTTGGGGACCAAGTTGTGATCTTGCTTTGCTCATTGCAAATGACCTGTTTTCTGCTTTTCTTTGGCTCTTGGTCATTTGGATGAGTTGTCTCTGGTTTGTGTTGGTGTTGACAATGCACTCATCAAGGGGGAGATTGAGGACACATGGTTTTTCCATAACCATTGTGTGGACCTTTGTGTGATGAGTGATTGTCAACATGCCAACACAAGGCGTGTGTGTGTTCTTACTAACCGATGGCACGCGGTTTCGTGTCAAACAATGGTGTCTCTTCGCTCATGTTGTCTGCAGGTGTCGAGCTCGGAGACGGTGGTCGACGGTCGGTGAAGATCAAGTAGGGCGTGCCGTGCTGACGGACCGGGTGCGGTGAAGGGCGGACGTGAGGCTTAGATCGAGGGACCCGAGGCCGGGCGGCCGGCCGTGGTGGCCGCCGGTAGGACATCGACGAGCGCAAGTGTACACGGCGGGGATGCGTACGGGCTACGCTACTCGTGGAGGGTTTGGTGGCTTCGCCTCAAAACCATCGGCGGCGGGTTTCCCTGGTTTGCGCCTCAAAACCGGGGCGGAGGTCCCGATGTGGACGGACGACACGTGGCGGCATCGGGGAGATTGCTTGGAAGCAAGGCTACCGGTGAGAAGGCGCGGTGGCCGTCGGATCAAGAGAAGCCTGAGTTGGACCCTTATGCCCCTGGCTAAGTGGTTTGGCTCTTCATGTATCCAAGGGCAAAGAAGGAATGTAAAATAGACTTGCCCCTATAAATAAAGGATGAGGGTCTCCCTTCCCCTCACCTCTTCCATTTGCCATTTTCTCCTTTTAGGATTTCCCTTCCTCTAGTTTTTGTGTGAGAGAGAGGTCTCGCAAATCTTTTGATTTGTACTCGAACCAAGTGTGTGGCAAGCGAGAGCGCCTAGTCTCTCGCCTGTTTCCTCCGGGATTAAATCATGTGTTTGTGTTTTTTCTGAGATCTTTTTTTTGCCTCTTGTGTTCTTTTCCATGTTTATGTCGTCGTCGTCGCGAGATGGAGAGCGACCTCTTTTTGTCTTTCTCGTGTCCTCATCATTCTTCGATGAAAGGCCGAGTCTTGGATTTCAAGGGATAGCGAGTCCAACACACAGACGCCGAGCACCGAGGTGCCTTGCTTGCTTTATGAGCGGCGCTAGCCCCCAGATCCAGTAGTCCGCTGCTCGCTTCCTTGGCTGCTTTTCAATTTGGTTTTCCATCGATCTCCTTCCCTGTTAATCCCTCTCTTTGATTTGCTTTGGATTTTGCAAGCAGGTTCAGTGATTGATTGGAGGACAGGTGGTTTGGATCTCAGCGCCGTTCATGCCTGTCAGTTCAGCCTCGAGTTCAAAACTTTCTTGTACCACGGTGAGCAGACTCATTAGATGCTCTTCCTGTCTTTATTTGTCTGTGTTTGATTCAGCGAGTCCTGCTAGTCAGGCCATTCAGATTGCTACACCTGTGGTTGTGCGTATGCTGTTTCTAATTGGTGAAAAGCACTAGCCTTTTTAGCTTCCGTGAATATCAATTTGCTTTTGGCTTATCCTTCATGCTAGTTCATACAGGCAAGGGAATCAGCTCCTCTATTTGACTTTAGGTTTTGGAGCCGTCGTGCTCTCGTCTTTTGTTTGGGTCCAGTTGTGCTTATCGTGAGCCAAGAAACGTGCTTGACTTTGTTGACAAAGTAAAGCTAAGTAGTTTACCAAAGCTACTATTTCTTGTTTTCTCGATTGGAGATAGAGACATACGTGTGCTTTGATCTTGGTTGGATAAAAGCAAGTGTGTTGCTACCGTGATTTGTCTCAAGCTTTATCCTTTGGAATATAAAATTATTTCTTGATGACATCCACGGTATGCAAAACCGTTGCTCTGAGTGAACAGTGCTGCTGAGTTGGTTAAACAGATTTTTCTGTTCATTTTCTGGAGATTTGTTTACTAGCTCTGATTTCTTGTTTTTCGCACAACTTTGCAATTCGTGCTCTAATTCTCATGCCGTCTGTTGCGTTGGGTTTCTATCGTCTCAAAGAATATATCTAGGTACTCCCGTCACCGGTTGACGTGAGTATTTTAGATTGAGGGATTTAACTTCTTGGGGTTTGAATTTGGGACAGTGGCCAAATATTTCGTGAGAAATTTGAGGCTCCCATTCACCCCCCCTCTGGTCGCCGATTCCGGTCCTTCAACACTTCAGCCTGCAATCGTAAGGGCAGCAAGCAAGCTTCAACAAGTCAGCCCAAGGAGATCAAGCAAGCACCGCAAGAAGAAGATTCAACATCCACATCAAGTGAAAGTGAAGACAATGGGGCTGATCACAAGAAAATAGAAGACATGTCATTGTTTATAAAGAACTACAACAAAGACATCAAGAACAATGGCTACAAGCTTACCAAGAGAAGGTTCCCAAGCAAGAAAAAGAGAACATGCTTCAGATGTGGCAGCACCGAACACTTTATTGCTGAATGTCCACTTGAGAAGAATCAAGGCAAGAACAAGAAAGAAAGAAAAGATGGAAGGAGAAGATACAAGAATGCCGGGGAGGCACACATTGGGCATGAGTGGGACTCAACTAAAGAGTCAAGTGATGAAGATGAGGAAGTTGCAACAGTAGCTATTCACAACACATCATCTTCACCAAGACTCTTCAACAACATGTCCGATGATGATGACTCCCATCACATTTGTCTCATGGCAAAAGGTGAAAAGGTAAAACTGAACAAGAAATCCTCCTCTCCATCTCCTAGTGACATATCAAGTAGTGATCTCAGTGGTTCTAGTGATGAAGATTCTAGCGAAAGTTTAAAGCCCGCTAAGAATCTTGATCCTAAAACCAAGCGTTTTATTGTAGCTCTCATGGAGGAATTAGAACATGTCAAAGCTGAGCTAGAACATAGAGAAAATGTCATTGAAAAGACTGAGAATCTCTATATTGATAGCGAGGAAGCTCTTGAGCGAGAGAAAAGGGAGACAAGCTCTTTGAGCAAGGCATTGTGCCGTGATCAAAAAGAGCTTGCTCTTACAAAGAAGATCAATATTGCTCTCAATGACAAGTATTGTGTCTTAGTTGAAAAGCACAACAAACTTGAGAAGCAATATAGTCATCTTTGTGAGAGCACCTCACCTCTCTCTAGCTCAACTGACAATTCTAAGGCCTCCACCAGTGAAGGTTGTGGAAAGTGCTATAACCTTGATATAAATGCTTATTCCACTAACCTTGCAAATATGAAAGCTATGAAGGATGAGATTGCTAGGTTGAACAGCATGCTGGACACAAAAGGCAAAAACAGCAAGCAAGTGACAGGTGGCAAAGCGAATCAACCAAAAATGCCCCAATATAAAGATGGAAGAAATCCACGTATCAAGGATGGGCTTGGACATAAGAAAGGTGCCAAGACAAATGGAAGAAAGATTGTAAATGGCATTGAGTGTGTCCAATTCATGAGCAAGGGCAAGGGCGGGTGTAAAAGCCTGCACGAGTGTGGCACAAAAGCAACCCTGATCAAAGCATCGCCAAGTGTGGCGGTGCCGCGGTTGGGCGCGGCAGTGCCTCACCCCCATAGAAAGGGAAGGCTACCAGCACTGCTGCTTATCATGTTAAGCCCAAGAAGCAGGTTCCACTGAAGACGCAGAGTTCCAAGAAGTCAAAAGCTTCTACCATGGCACCTAAGCAAGAAAGCTTCTATCAGTCAAGTGTCAAGACACCTCTCCAAGTGTTGAACTCTAACTTTGTTTTGCAGCATGACACTAAGGGGAAGGTGTTTGCCAAATTTGTTGGCAATGGTAGAAATGTTTTTCATAATACTTCTATTTGGGTTCCTAAAGTTCTTATGACTAACCTTGAAGTCCCCAAGAAAGATTGGGGACCTAAATCAAGCAACTAAACTTGTGTTGCAGGCATACTCCTCCGGTGGGTCAAGTTGGGTGCTTGATAGTGGATGTACAAATCATATGACCGGAGACAAGAGTATGTTTTCATCCTACTCCCCAACTACAAAAGTTAGTGACAACATCATCTTTGCTGATAACTCTAAAGGGGGAGTAGTTGGTCTTGGTAAAGTTGCTATCACACTTGAGCATTCAATTTCAAATGTCTTTCATGTTGAATCATTGAAGTTCAATTTGTTGTCTGTTTCACAACTATGTGAGATGGGCTACAATTGTCTCTTCACTGATAAAGGTGCGGAAGTCTTTAAGAGGGAGGATTCCTCTATTGTCTTTACGGGAAAACTCAAGAATAAGCTCTACCTTGTTGATTTCAGCAAAGGGAAAGCTAAGCTTGAGACCTGTTTAGTGGCAAAATCCAGCATGGGTTGGTTATGGCATCGCCGACTGGCTCATGTTGGGATGAGGAACTTGGCCAAACTCCAAAAAGACAACCATATCCTTGGACTAACAAATGTTCAATTTGAGAAAGACAGGATATGCAGCTCATGCCAGGCAGGAAAGCAAGTAGGTGTACCACACCCACCAAAGAGCATCATGACTACCACTTAACCCTTGGAGTTGATTCATATGGATCTCTTTGGACCGGTTGCCTACCTCAGCCTAGGGGGTGATAAGTATGGTTTAGTTATTGTTGATGATTACTCTCACTTCACTTGGGTATTCTTTGTCTATGATAAGTGCCAGGTACAGGACAAGGTGAAGACTTTTATTAGAAGGGCACAAAGAGAATTTGGTCTCCAAATCAAGAAGATAAGAAGTGATAATGGGACTGAGTTCAAGAATACTCAAGTTGAAGAGTTTCTTGAAGAAGAAGGCATCAAGCATGAATTTTCAGCTCCATACACCCCCCAGCAAAACGGTGTAGTAGAAAGGAAGAATAGAACACTCATTGATATGGCAAGGGCAATGCTCGACGAGTACAAGACTTCAGACCTATTTTGGGTTGATGCTGTCAAGACCGCTTGCCATGCCATTAACCGCCTCTACCTACACAAGAAGCTCAACAAGACTTCCTATGAGATTCTAACCGGTAACAAACCAAAGGTGTCTTACTTTAGGGTTTTTGGGTGCAAGTGTTTCATACTTAACAAAAGACCCAAAACCCCTAAGTTTGCATCTAAGGTAGATGAAGGAATTCTTATTGGTTATGGATTAAATGAGCATGCCTACCGTGTCTTCAACAAAACCTTGGGTAGAACTGAGGTCACGGTAGATGTGACATTTGATGAATCTAACGGCTCTCAAGTAGAGCAAATTGATTCAAGTGTTGTAGGAAAGGAGGACCCACCTTGTAAGGCAATCAAGCAAATGGCCATTGATGATGTAAGACTACAAGAAGAACAAGGATCAGATGATGAGGGTCCCCAAGCTGCTGTTGCACCAATTTTCGCTGACAAACTCTGTAAGAAGGTGCAGCACTCACCTGCTGGAGACCAGCAGTGCGGAAGTGCCGCGCCTAGGTGCGGCAGTGCCGCACCCTCCACCTCAGCAGCAGCTTCTCCAACTCCTACTTCACCAGTCCAAGGGCTCAATCTGGAGCCTATACTTGAACAAGTAGATACTGAAGGTTCCGAAGATAATGCAGATGAAAGTGTTGAGCATCCAAGGCTAAGGCAAACTATCCAACGTGATCATCCCGTTGATAACATCCTTGGGAGTATCAAAAGAGGGGTAACAACTCATTCTCACTTGGTCAATTTTTGCCAATTTTACTCGTTTGTTTCCTCTTTGGAGCCTCTCAAGGTAAAAGAAGCACTTGGAGACCCTGATTGGGTCATGGCCATGCAAGAAGAGCTCAACAACTTCGAAAGAAACCAAGTATGGACTTTGGTGGAAAGACCGAACACAAACATCATTGGTACCAAATGGGTCTTCCGCAACAAGCAAGATGAAAATGGAGTAGTGACAAGGAACAAGGCAAGATTGGTGGCTCAAGGCTTCACTCAAGTTGAAGGCTTGGACTTTGAGGAGACCTTTGCACCGGTGGCAAGGCTTGAAGCAATCCGAATGCTCTTAGCCTTTGCTGCCCATCATGACTTCAAGCTACATCAAATGGATGTGAAGAGTGCTTTCCTCAATGGTCCCATACAAGAAGAAGTGTATGTCAAGCAGCCACCTGGTTTTGAAGATCCCAAGTTCCCACATCATGTCTACAAACTCCAAAATGTGCTCTATGGGCTGAAACAAGCTCCAAGAGCATGGTATGAATGCCTTAAGGAATTCTTGCTTAAACAAGGCTTTGAAATAGGCAAAGCTGATCCTACTCTCTTCACTCATAAAGTTGGAAATGATATCTTTGTGTGCCAAATATATGTCGATGACATAATATTTGGTAGTACTAACCATGTGTATGTTGAGGAGTTTAGTAGGACAATGACACAAAAGTTTGAGATGTCCATGATGGGTGAGCTAAAGTTCTTCCTCGGGTTTCAAATCAAGCAATTGAAGGAAGGGACTTTTCTAAGTCAAACTAAGTACACCCATGATATTCTGAAGAAGTTTGACATGGATAAGGCAAAGCCTATCAATACTCCCATGGCATCAAATGGGCATCTTGAGCTTGATTCAAAGGGAAATCTGCGAGACATAAAGGTATATCGCTCCATGATTGGATCCTTGCTTTACCTTTGTGCATCTAGGCCGAGATATTATGCTAAGTGTGTGCATGTGTGCTAGATTTCAAGCGACCCGAAAGAGTGCCATTTAACGGCCGTTAAAAGGATCTTGAGATATCTAGTTCACACACCTAACCTTGGCTTGTGGTATCCCAAGGGCTCCAAGTTCACTCTACTTGGCTATTCGATCCCGATTATGCCGGTTGCAAAGTAGAGAGAAAAAGCACTTCGGGGACATGTCAATTCCTTGGACGGTCCCTAGTGTCTTGGAGCTCTAAGAAGCAAAATTGTGTAGATCTATCCCATTTGAGGCCGAGTATGTTGCGGCCGGCGCTTGTTGTGCTCAACTACTTTGGATGAAGCAGACCCTTCTTGATTTCGGATGTCGTTTCACCAAAATCCCACTTTTGTGTGACAATGAGAGTGCCATACACTTGCAAATAATCCGTAAACCACTCAAGGACAAAGCACATAGACATCCGACATCATTTCTTGAGAGACCACGAAACCAAAGGAGATATCGAACTTCGCTATGTGAGCACCGAAAAACAACTAGCCGATATCTTCACTAAGCCTCTTGACGAGTCAAGGTTCTGTGAGCTGCGTGGTGAACTAAATATCCTTGATTCAAGCAATGTGGTTTGAAGTCTAGGATGCCTCTGTTTGATTTGCTAGTGTGCTAGGACAAAACTTTCGAAATCTTCAATTATGTCTTTCAAAATGATTTATAAAATCCTTCTTCATATGACATGACTGTTGGGTATTTTAAACGCACACAGAAAAATCCGCAAGCGTACGGATACCGATGTAGCTTTCACCCGGGAGTATTCCAGAGTATCGATTTCCACGGGGAACGTGAAGTGTACTAGAGAATCAAGGCCGTCCAAGGATAAAGATAAGAAAAGAAAGATATATATATTTTTGGTGGGTAGAGAGGAACCTTCTAGAGTTTTCTAAGTTGATTGGATGATCAAAATCAGGCTTACTATACTATACTTACTATGGAGCGCGGGTCCTTTCCAACTCTCGAAAAGATTGGGAAGATAGTAGTTGGGAGAAGGCTGCCTAGAGCTCTACGAAACACCAACCCGAACGTGGTGGAATACAAAGGCTGACGTAGTTTGTCACCTGGGGCTACCACAACTATCCGTGGGATTGGGCGCAAACTCGGGTAAACTATAGCTTAGACACCACGTCTACACTAGCGTTTACTACTCTAATTATCTAGAATAACTAGAGCACTCAATACGAGCGAGAGATCAAGTAAATAGAATAAAGTAATAATTAAATAAAGAACTGAACTTAGAAATAATAATTATAGAACCTGGAGAGTAGTTTGGAAGACGAACTAGATGCTGCAACTTTACAATGTTGAGGAAGATCCGACGAGATCCGGCTCCTCCTCGCCTCTCTCCTCCTCTCTCCCTCCCTATTTTCTAGATACAACTAGACGAACTAGAACTAGAACTAGATGAACTGGAACTAGAACTAGATGAACTAGAGGGACCCTCTTCTACTAGGATGGAGGATGAAACCCTAGCTTTTGATCTGTAGAAGAATAATGATGGCCACCCTAGGGGGGGGGCGCCCTCCTTATATAGCCCTGGGAGGCATCGCCACGTCATCGATCCGCGTGAGGCGCCATGTCATCGATCCGCGTCACTTTTATTCTTCACCATTGGATGAAACCGACCTAGATGGACGGTGGAGATCACCAGCATAATCTTGGAATATTCCCTTGAAGATCTGCGCAGAAAACCGGCCAAGAACCGGCCTCTAAGGGCCTGAACCGGACCTGAACCGGCCTCAAATGCCTGCTGGCAGCTTTCTGGAAGATTCTGGAGAATTCTGGCCACCTGGACCGGCGGTTAACCCGGTCCAACCGGCCAAAACCGGCCTGAACCGCGCCACCGCCATGGGCCTCCTCTCTGCTTGCGCCACGTGTCCCGCCCGGACCGGCTGAGCCGCGTGCCCGCGCCCGCGAGCGTCCCGCGTCGCGCGCGCGCGCGTGGGGACAGGCCGGCCACGTGGCCTCGCTGGATTGGCCCCCGCCTGCGCGTGTCCCCCACGTGGGAAGCAGCCGCCAGCACGTGGGGCCCGCCTGTCAGCGCTGCCGGGCTACAGCTGCTGCGGAGTGGGTCCCGGCTGTCAGCTCGTTTGTCTTCTTGTGCTATCATCACATGTGAAACTTCTCTCTTCCATATCTTTTTGTTCCGGAATCCAAATATAGCAAATGATATATCCATTTCGATCATCTCGACGAGCCCTTCGCAATGGTGTAGTCCAATTCATCATTTGAGATACTTTTATTCAATGACTTTATCCATTTTAGCTCTATTCCTGTATAAGCCCTGCAAAACATAGGTGCACCAAAACTCGTGGAATTTGTTAGCTCAAACCTCTAGACCTATACTGGTGAACATCTTTTTGCAGATATAAAAGTTATGTTGACGATTAAAAATTGACGTTAACTACCGTCAACAAACTCCCCCAAGCTAAACCTTTGCTCGTCCCTGAGCAAAGCTAACTCAGAAAAGGATCAGGAGTTGCTACAATGCTTTCATGCCTCAAAAGTGCACATGCATTCAAACAGAAACTCTCCTCCGGATTAGAGTAAACTATTCTGACTTCAAACTTACCCATATTACCTTCCACCATGGGGCTTGTAGCCTTCACTTGGGTCTTGAGCAGTTGAAAGACAGAACGGTCAAGTCAAGCACTATGTCTCTAGCTCTTTGCTCAACCTTCATTCCGGAGTTTTGCAAGATTTTCAAATAAAACTCAGAGATTCCTTGTATGATCCTCTCAAATCTCTCATATGTGGTATTTCTGGATCCTTACCAAGGCACTGATGATGTATGCCTTCTCTCTTCACTCATGATATGTGGTATTTCTGGCATAAGGCATAGTAACATTGTGCCTTCACTCTCTCACCCTACCTCTAATAGGCTTATGTAGAGTTTGTAGGTGGGAGCTTATACCTATGTTGCATAGTCAAACCATGGATCCGAAGAAACTTGACATACAATCAAATCAAGATGTGCATGTGTGTGGTCCTATATATGGGTTAAGTGGATATATGGTGGTAGTGGAAAATGGTGATGATGGATATAAGAAGAAACGAAGGAGGAAAAGGGATGATAGTGGTGAACACCTAATTTCTACTTTTGCTCCTTGAAGAAATTCATACCTCCTTTAAAATTGGACCATGAAGAATCTGGATAGAACTTGGAGAAATTGAAAATTACCTCCCTTGAACTATGAAGAATTTGGGGAGAACTTGGCAGATTTGAAAATCTCATATGATGGAACATTATTGGGACATTCCTTCTTGCTCTTCTCTTCTCTTTCTTCTTTCTCTCTTTTTTTCCTTTTTTTTCTTTTTTTTTTTTTTTTTTCTTCTTTTTTTTTCTTGATGATGATAAAGCACCTTGATCTCTTCCTTGAAAATATTGATGGATGTAGCAGCAAACGTATCCTTGGAGCTTTATTGGATAACAAAGGGCTAGCAATGGATGAAGGGATATTTGATGCTCACTCCCAGTGTAGGAGTAGAACAATTTTAGGATGTGTCTAAATGGATGAATATGGTGGCGCGTACTTCTAGGGTAGAAGTAGCGAGGGTGCATGATGTACGTGTGTGTGATCTTGACTTTAAGCGTATGACGAGTTTCTAAGGGTCAACACAATCGACCACACTCAAAGCATAAGTAAGTATAAGTGGACTTCCTAGTCTAGTAAGCATGTATATATGTTTGTGGTAGGAATTCAAACTCTCATCATACGGGAACTCATCATGCGGCGGTTTAAATTTTCAAAAGATAAATTCTCGAGAACTCTAGTATCACTTAGAACAAGATAAACAATGACTCGAGACCTTCCCATATCATACCCGTCAACCACCTAGACTTAGATCAAGCATTCGCTACCCACAAGTTTTAGGTTCGAGCAAATCTTAGATCAAAACGGTGTGTCCAAAACTTGGGAGAGTTCTAGGTTGAAAAAGAGACACTTGGAAGGAATTACGGCGGAGCAACTATTCATCATTTCCAAAGAGTTTATTCTAGGAACTTATTTGAGCATGCAAAAACTCATACACCCTCCTTTTATTTAGCAACTTAAATAGAACTAAATATATATAACAAACAAATTAAAATATAAAAGAAAGGAACAAGAAGTACTTAGCTAGATACAAGGGGTGCTCTCCCCAATTTGGATGTTGGCATAATCTCTCACTCTTGTGATTTGCATGTTCGACTTCCAAATCCTGCACAACTCAAATAGACAACAAAACTCGTGGAGCAGTTAAGTGTTAGGTGTTCGAGCCTTAGTTGTCTAGAGTCTTTATGGAACAGTTTTTAAATTGGATCTTTAAATTGTAAGAATTCAATCACATCAATTTCTTCTATCTTCTCAGGTTCAAGAAAAACTTTCAAACGTTGACCATTTACCTTGAATATGTTACCTGAATCATCCTGAAGTGTGATCGCACCATGAGATGCGACTTCAATCACCTTGAATGGTCCTTCCCATTTGCTTCTAAGTTTTCCATGACCGAAGAGCTTCACTCTTGAGTTGAATAATAGGACTTTGTCTCCAGGCTTGAACTCCTTGTGCTTGATTCTCTTGTCATGCCACCTTTTGGTTCTTTCTTTGTAAATCTTGGAGCTATGGTAAGCCTTTTCTCTCCACTCTTCGGCTCGAGATATTTGCATCGACGATTCTTGCCGGCTAGATGGAGATCCATGTTCCATTTCTTGATTGCCCAATGAGCTCGAATTCTAATTCAACGGGCAAATGGCATGTCTTCCCATATACTAGGCGATAAGGTGACATGCCTATGGGTGTTTTGTATGCGATCCGATACGCCCATAGTGCATCATGAAGCTTGTACTTCCACTTCTTTCCCATTTCGTCCACGGTCTTACGGGATGTTCTTGATTTGCTTATTTGATGTTTCGCTTGACCGCTTGTTTGGGGATGGTATGGAGTTGCAACATTATGCTTAACTCCATATTCGTCGGGAATTGTTTGAAGCTCTTATCAATGAAATGTGATCCTCCATCACTTATGACCATTCTAGGCGTGCCAAATCTTGGGAATATCACTTCATGGAACATCTTCTTGGCATTCTTGGAATCGCTGACTCGACATGGTATTGCTTCTACCCATTTGGACACATAGTCAACGCTTTGCCACTAAGATGTATTCAAGCATCTCCAGTTTTTGGAATGGTCCCATGTAGTCGATTCCCCAAACATCAAACAACTCTACTTGTAGGTTGTTTTGGAGTGGCATTGCATTCCGAGCATTGATGTTTCCATGTTTCGACATCGGCACATCTTCTAACAAACTCCTTTGTATCTTGATACATCGTGGGCGAAGAATCCACTTTGCCGGATCTTCGCATGCGTACGGAATGTTCCATAATGTCCTCCATATGGTGATGCATGACATCTCTCTATGATTTTCATCGCATCATCCATCGGGACACATCTCCGCAATAATCCATCGGAACATACTCGATAGAGATATGGGTCATCCCATAAGTGGCATCGAGCATCATATTTGAGCTTTCTCTTATCTCCTCCTGGTGGGACATAACCACGCAACCATAAAATTCACAATATCTGCGTACCGGGGTTAGAGTGTGATACCGCGAGGAGTGTGTCGTCCGTAGATAATCGTTAATGGGCAACTCATGTGTTTCCTTGTCTTGGAGCCTAGACAAGTGATCGGCTGCGAATTCTCTACTCCTTTCTTATCTCTTATCTCTATGTCAAATTCTTGGAGTAAAAGAAGAATCCGGCGGATCAACCGAGGTTTAGCATCTTTCTTAGTGACGAGGTATTTAAGCGCGGCATGATCGAATAAATGATTACCTTTGCTCCAACTAAGTAAGATCTAAACTTGTCTATTGCAAAGACAACGCCAACAACTCTTTTTCAAGTGGTGGCATAATTGAGTTGTGGCCCGAGTCAAGGTTTTGCTAGCATAGGATATAGCATAGTGCTTTTTATCCTTTGTTTGGCCGAGAACGGCACCAACGGCAAAGTCGCTAGCATCACACATGATCTCGAAGGCAGCGTCCAATCGGGTGGGCTTTGGATGATTGGAGCTGAAATGAGTGCTTGTTTGAGGGTTTGAAAAGATTCATAGCACTCATTGTCAAAGATGAAAGGTGCATCCTTAGCTAAGAGTCTAGTGAGGGGTCTAGTGATTTGAGAAAAGTTTTTGATAAAACGCCTATAGAACCCCGCATGGCCTAGAAAGCTTCGGATTCCTTTCACATTTGTGGGAGGTGGAAGTTGTTCGATAACTTCGATCTTGGCTCTGTCCACTTCTATCCCACGTTCGGACACCTTGTGTCCTAACACTATTCCTTCCCGAACCATAAAATGACATTTTCCCAGTTCGGGACTAAGTACTTTTCTTCACATCGTTGTAAGACTTTGTCTAGATTCTCCGAGACAATCATCAAAGGTTGTGCCATAGATGGTGAAGTCATCCATGAACACTTCCATGATTTTCTCGATCATGTCGGAGAAAATAGACATCATGCACCGTTGGAAAGAAAGCTGGAGCATTACACAATCCAAACGACATTCGTCGGTATGCGAAAGTTCCATACGGGCATGTGAAAGTAGTCTTATTTTGGTCATCGGGGTGGATCGGGATTTGGTGATATCGAGAATACCCATCAAGGAAACAAAAGAAAGAGTGCTTTGCAAGCCGTTCCAACATCTCATCGATGAAGGGTAACGGGAAGTGGTCTTTCTTTGTAGCCTTGTTAAGTTTCCGGTAGTCTATGCACATTCGCCACCCTGTGACAGTGCGCTGAGGAATGAGTTCATTCTTCTCATTTCTAACAACCGTCATTCCTCCTTTCTTTGGCACAACTTGGACAGGGCTAACCCACTCACTATGAGGGACGGGATAAATAATTCCAGCGTGCAAAAGCTTAAGGACCTCTTTCTGAACAACCTCTCGCATAGCATTATTAAGCCTGCGTTGGTGTTCCCTTGATGGTGAGATGTCGGGATCCGTAGGGATACGATGAGTGCAAGAGCGGGACTAATCCCCTTGAGGTCATGGAGTGAGTAGCCTATGGCTGATTTATGTCTTTCTAGGACGGTGACAAGTCTGTTGGTTTCTTCTTGGGAAAGCTTGTCACTTATGATAACAGTGTTTTACGGGTTGTTATTGAGAAAGACATATTTCAAGCCAAGAGGAAGAGGTTTTAGCTCTATTGGGGGTTGTGGTGGCAACTCGAAGGGTCTAACTCTATAGGTTCTGCTAGCTCTTCCTCTTCTTCAATGAAGTGTTCGATATCGAGCGAGGTTGAGCTAAGTCTTCTAGAGATGCCATTAAGACTTCCTCAATAGGGTCTTCTTCGGGCTTGGGTTCTACTATCGCATTATGTGAACGCGCAAGTGAGACATCTATAGTAGAGTTCCCGAGCTTTAAATTCAAGAGACTTTGTTTTGGTCGCTCTTGAAAGAGTGTCCCCAAAGGCACACCAATCAAGAGGGATGTGTTTGAGATGTCATAGATATGAAAATCTAGAAAATACTCAAAGCCTCTTATGCGTAACATAATAGTCTTGATGACCCCATAACTTTCAAGAGTAACTCCGAGAAGGAATTCTTAGAAGCTTATGAGATGGGATCAATGACTCGTTGGGGCAAAGTTCTTCGGCCCTGACCTTTGACATAATGTTCATCCCAACAATAGGACTATAATAAGCCTCTATGGTGGTCCCCTTTAGGTTGCAACAAAAAGTCTTTGAGGGGGTAGTGATACGGGCTACCTCTGTGGATAACTCCGTTTCTGCCAACCACTCACGGCTCATGATGGCCGAAAGACCTTTAATGTGTTCCATTAAGAAAGGATCATAAGGTGGACCATCGTTATCCTCAAATGGTGCAGAGTGCACTGGAGGCTTTACTTGCATTGGAAAGTTTGAGGCATTCCCAAAATCTTCAAAAAGATCTACCTCGATTTCTGAGAGAAACGTGGAAGGATGGAGCTCATCAACTTCCAATGTGGGTTGTGTTCCTATAGTGGGAGATTCTTTGGTAACCGAATCATTAGAAGAATCTAAAGGAATTTGAGATTCGATTGCATGTATCTCCTCTTGTTGGTCAGGGATTGACTCGATTTCTTGTTCTTCTTCAGGAAACTCATCATATATGCCAGTGTAAGGGGTGTTTTCAAGAATTTTCTCTAGGATACCTTCCCCCTCACTAAAGGACATGTGTATGAAGGAGCCTCCAGAAGATGTGTCTAGGAAGAGGGCAGCTTCTTCGCTAAGACCATGATAGAAATGACTTAGAAGGACATGGTCAGGCAAAGAGAGGTCTGGGCCGGTGTTTTTAAGACTTGTGAACCTAGCCCAAGCTGCTCCTAAAGTCTCCTTCTCCTTCTGTTCAAAATTAATAATTTCTTTTCGAAGGGCATTAACAAGTTTGGATGGGAAGAAAGTGAGACCAAATTTGACTCGAAGTTCTTCCCAATCTCCTTTTACTCCTCCCACATAATGAGCATACCAATGTTTCGTTGTTCCTTCAAGGGAGAATGGAAACAGTTTCCACCTAATGGTCTCTTGTGCCATGCCAGCAATGGTGAGGCATGAACACAAGTGCTCAAATTCCCTAAGGTGGGTGTAAGGATTTTCATCCTTTATCCGAGAGAAAGGTTTCGCTGCACCATGGCTATAAAGCCGGGTTTGAATTTAAAGCTAGAAGGCTGTGATTGGCTTCGATGATTGTGGTGGCTCTAGGAACTCGGCCTTTGGTGCGAGAGAATTTATGAATAGGAGTGGAATCCATATGGTTGGTGGTGGTTGATGTTTGTGGTGAGGTGAGAATGGTGGTAAAAGAATGAAAAAGATACACGGCGAACTTGGTTCTAAACTAGCATGACTACCGTTCCCCGGCAACGGCGCCAGAAAGCTTGTTGGGTATTTTAAACGCACACAGAAAAATCCGCAAGCGTACGGATACCGATGTAGCTTTCACCCGGGAGTATTCCAGAGTATCGATTTCCACGGGGAACGTGAAGTGTACTAGAGAATCAAGGCCGTCCAAGGATAAAGATAAGAAAAGAAAGATATATATATTTTTGGTGGGTAGAGAGGAACCTTCTAGAGTTTTCTAAGTTGATTGGATGATCAAAATCAGGCTTACTATACTATACTTACTATGGAGCGGAGTCCTTTCCAACTCTCGAAAAGGCGGGAAGATAGTAGTTGGGAGAAGGCTGCCTAGAGCTCTACGAAACACCAACCCGAACGTGGTGGAATACAAAGGCGCAATTTGTCACCTCTGGGGCTACCACAACTATCCGTGGGATTGGGCGCAAACTCGGGTAAACTATAGCTTAGACACCACGTCTACACTAGCGTTTACTACTCTAATTATCTAGAATAACTAGAGCACTCAATACGAGCGAGAGATCAAGTAAATAGAATAAAGTAATAATTAAATAAAGAAGCTGAACTTAGAAATAATAATTATAGAACCTAGAGAGTAGCTGGAAGACGAACTAGATGCTGCAACTTTACAATGTTGAGGAAGATCCGACAGATCCGGCTCCTCCTCAGCTCTCTCCTCCTCTCTCTCTCTCCCTATTTTCTAGATACAACTAGACGAACTAGAACTAGAACTAGATGAACTGGAACTAGAACTAGATGAACTAGAGGGACCCTCTTCTACTAGGATGGAGGATGAAACCCTAGCTTTTTGATCTGTAGAAGAATAATGATGGCCACCCTAGGGGGGCGCCCTCCTTATATAGCCCTGGGAGGCATCGCCACGTCATCGATCCGCGTGAGGCGCCATGTCATCGATCCGCGTCACTTTTATTCTTCACCATTGGATGAAACCGACCTAGATGGACGGTGGAGATCACCAGCATAATCTTGGAATATTCCCTTGAAGATCTGCGCAGAAAACCGGCCAAGAACCGGCCTCTAAGGGCCTGAACCGGACCTGAACCGGCCTCAAATGCCTGCTGGCAGCTTTCTGGAAGATTCTGGAGAATTCTGGCCACCTGGACCGGCGGTTAACCCGGTCCAACCGGCCAAAACCGGCCTGAACCGCGCCACCGCCATGGGCCTCCTCTCTGCTTGCGCCACGTGTCCCGCCGGGCCGGTGGCCGCGTGCCGCCCGCATGGCGTCCGCGTCGCCCCGCGCACGCGTGGGGACGAGTCCCGGCCACGTGGCCCGCTGGATTGGCCCCGCTGCGCGTGTCCCCCACGTGGGAAGCGGCCGCCAGCGCGTGGGGCCCGCCCCGCTCAATGTTGCCGGGCTACGAGCTCTGCCGGAGTGGGTCCGGCGTCGGCTCGTTTGTCTTCTTGTGCTATCATCACATGTGAAACTTCTCTCTTCCATATCTTTTTGTTCCGGAATCCAAATATAGCAAATGATATATCCATTTCGATCGTCTCGACGAGCCCTTCGCAATGGTGTAGTCCAATTCATCATTTGAGATACTTTTATTCAATGACTTTATCCATTTTAGCTCTATTCTGTATAAGCCACCAAAACATAGGTGCACCAAAACTCGTGGAATTTGTTAGCTCAAACCTCTAGACCTATACTGGTGAACATCTTTTTGCAGATATAAAAGTTATGTTGACGGTTAAAAATTGACGTTAACTACCGTCAACAATGACTATAGCTTTGTATTGTTGTCTTATCACTGGTCATGAAATATGAGTGATATATGTCCATATCAAATATAGAAAGAATCTTAAAGTGTTAAGCAGTTAGTCAGCAGCTGGCCTGCGCGGCAGTGCCGCGGTCTGTGCTCTGCGCCAGATCGGGCCGCGGTCTGACAGATGGGCCCGAGTCCATTTTCTTTTCTATCTACTCGGCCCTCAGCCCTTTCCTATCTCTTCCTCCATCTTTTCCCATCGCCTGGAGGCCGCTCCTTCTCCTCTACGCAAGGTTGACCCAAGGGGCCGCCGGCGCCGCAACTGCCCCCTCCGCGGCAGTTCCGCGCCAAGGGAAGAGTCCCCACTCGCGCGGGGGAGTCTCTACCCTAGGACTTAGCGAGTCCATTGCTCCTCTTCTCCCTCCAATCCGCGAAGCAAGGTAACCCTAACCATCTGATCTATGCAAGGTAGGACTATTTGCAATGGATTTCAGTTTTGAGATGTAGTTTGAGGACCAAGGTAGTATCCTTGATGGTCAAATTGAATTGGGTTAAGATATCCTAGGGTAAGTGGAAAAGGGCTCCACGGCAGTGCCGTGGTCAGGGTGCTTTCATGCCTCTGAAAGATGCAATTGCTGATCAATTGCTGCTCCACTTAACCAAAAGAAGGGTGTCAAAACTCTATTGAATTTAACCATCTATGGGATCCCATGAAACTCAAATTAATTCTTACAAATCCATAGAAAATCAAGCATTGTCAATGTTGGATTATGTTTCTGAAATAAGGAAGAGATTTAGAAGTAGTAGGAACGCAAGAGTAGTTGTGAAGATAAAATGGATTGTGACCTGCTGAGTTTAGCAGGCGTGGGAGTGCCACAGGGGGAGGCGCGGCAGTGCTGCATCCCCTGCAGCAGCACTGTCTGCTCTACTCAGTGAGTCACAATGCAAGTTATCTTCTCAACTAACATTGCTTTTCTCCTACTTCTCTACTTCTTTCATGATTTCTTACACAAGTTATCTGATTGCATAGATGGATCAAGGAGGAGGGAATCAAGGAAAGAGGAAGGGACCAGCCCTTGCTAAGCAGCCACCTCGCAGAGGCAAGGGAGCAGGAACCTCATCCACTCATGCTGCCCCACTGACAAGAGAAGAAAGAGAGCAGTAGATCAGAGATGAGGAGATGAGAATTAGAGAAGGGTACACCATTCCTCCAGCTAGACAGCAAGGTACCCCTGTGCACATTAAAGAGTTTGATGATAATTACATCAGGAATGAGACAGATAGCTATGAGATGCATGCACCTGAAGATACTCAACCCCATCAAATGATTGACTACTTCAAGAAATACAAGATGGTTGAGGCTGAAAGGGAAAGAAACCCCTATGAGCAGAGGCAGGCAAATGGCATTGACTACAGATTTTGGAATGTCTTTCATTCCAACTTCTATTGCTCTGTGTGCATGAGGAGGAAAATCAGCAACATGGGTTACATTGAATGGGACAAGGTGAAAGCTCAGAAGAAGCCCGAATTCAATGCAGCTGAAAAGATTTGTGAGAGATTTGAGATGAAGGAGATCATGGCTTTCCGATATGACTGGAACAGGGAGGTGCTAGCTAGTTTCATGCCACTTACTTTTGGGATCAGGAGGCAGATGTAGTTCACTTGATGATAGGACCTATGCATTATAGAGTTGATTTTGTCACCTTCTGTCAGATTCTTGGGTTTGGAGAGCAGCATAGAGGCTATGACAGGATCCACTCCCAGAGAGACCCTATTGATGCACATGCTGATGAGCTAAGGCATGTGTGGAAGAATCCTGATAGTCAGAATGTTGGCAAGAGGAATGAGCTAATTGGGATCAATTATGTGGTGAACAACATAATCAGAAACACTATCAATCCAAAGGATGGAGCAGCATCAGATTTGAATGGCTATGTGAGAGATGTGCTTGCTCGGTTCCCTGGAGGCAGGAGGTTCAATGTGCCAAGATTTATGTGGGTTGAGTTAGCCACTGCCATGGATGATGAAAGAAGGAACTTGCCATATGCTCCCTACTTGATGTTCATGATTGAGAGAGTGACAGGAAAGCACTTTCCCAAGGATTGCACTCACACACCCTACACTCCAAAGAAGACTTCCGCTGACGACAAGGGTGCAGGTACAGCTGTTGTTGAGGAAAGTGATGATGAAGAAGAAGAGGGCAGCCACCATGATACTCCTGAGGAGAGTCCGGTTCGTCCCTCTAGCAGCTATAGACACAGGAAGAAGTCATCCAGGTGGAAGAAACTTGGCTCATATTTGAAGTCAATGATGTCTCATTGTACATATGCTTCTCAGAGAGCCTACAAGGATAGCCTACAGAGCAGAGATGCTATTCAGCTTGTGAGAGAGCAGTAGGGGCTTCCACCACTTTCACCTGTGCCATATCCTCCACCTATTTAGATTCACCACACTTCACTGAGTCATCTGAGGAGGATGAGGAGGATGAGGAGTAGTCTGAGCAGTAGTCAGAGGATGATGATGGTGATGATATCCATGAGGAGCAGTCCGCTGACAGAGTTTTTCAGAGGAGGCGCAAGGCAGCTCATGATCCCAATCCTGCAGTAGCTCCATCTACTTCAGCTAGACCTCCACGCTTCACCTCTCATACTCACCGCCAGGGTCATGCTCGTATTGACAGTGATGAGGAGTGATCCTTCTACTTCTTTTCTCCCTTTTTGATGCTTGGTGACAAAGGGGGAGAAAATTAGAGGGGTCCAACTTCAACTTTTGAGTCTTGGTGGAATTTGTGTTCAGCTGCAGCAGCATGTCCTATCCCATTAGCTAGCTTGAGCTTGAGTGTTGAGAGTAGTATCTTTAGTTTGTGAGTTGAGTGTTGTTCAAAACTATTTTGTGTAATAATGCTACCTTTATGACTCTCTTTATGTTGGATATGGACATGTATCGTGTGTGCTCTTTAGCTTGTCGTAACTTGCTTTAGAAAGTTTGTTTCAGCTGTGGTTTTCCTTGTGTGGTGCCTTGTCTGTCTGTCAGTCAAGTGCGACAGTGCCGCGCCCTGCTGACAGGCAGACTGATTGTTGTGAATCTTATCTATCATATGCATCACGATTATCTTCTTATGACACTTGTTAGCAGCACCCCACAGGAGGCATGAATGTAGGGGGAGGCTCCCCTGCACATTCCTAAAGATCTGAATATTGGTTTCTTATACCAATTCTTGGAGTTCAACTCCTATTCACATATTTAGGGGGAGGCCCTATTTGCATGTCTCAAAAAGTCTCAGTTTATTTAATATCTTTTGTGAGCTCTAATTAGGTTGTCATCAATCACCAAAAAGGGGGAGATTGTAAGTGCAATCAAGCCCTAATGTGGGTTTTGGCGTTGATGACCACCAAATTAGGGAACTAATGAGACTTATTGAGATGACAAGCAGGCAATGAATTACGGAAGAATGATGTATAGGTTGGAGGGGTCCCCGTTTCTAAAAGAAGGCTTTGCCGAACTCAAAGGAGGTTTAAATTCATTTTCGGTTTGAATTTGAGTTTAGGAAAAGCGGTACTATCAAGAGAGATCCTAAGGTTGTTAGTCAAAAGTGTTACCAAATGCTCAATCCTTCAACACCAACCTCATCTAGCCACCAAAACAGCCAGCCAACATCTCAGTTTCATCTTGCTGTTTTGGGGGGCGCGGCAGTGCCGCGCCTATAAGTGACCGTTGGGACCCAGGGGTATTTATACCCATCTGTCGGCCCACATCACTTACCTCTTCGTCTACCTCGCGACATATCCATTAGACAAACACTAGAAGCTCTCTCTCTCACTCTCCATTGCTCTCCTCAAGCTCCCAACTCATTCCCATCAAATCCACCACGAATTCTTGAGAAAAAGGGCAGCAAACTTCGATTGGAGAGTGGATCTACTGATTCCCACTGTCAAAAGAGCATTTGGTGCACATTTGGCCGGCGCCCTAGGGTTTGTTACTCTTGGAGCTTTGCTCCTAGCCGGCTAGGCGTCGTCCTAGAGCTGCCAACTTGTGTGGCTGCCTAGGGAGGTTTGTAACCTCACCCCAATACTAAGAAATCACCCCTCATCTCAAGAGTTCACTCTCTTGACTTGAGACCGAGGAGTAAGCTAGCCTTAGTGGTGAGCTCGAGTCTGTGGACTCCCTCAACAACGTGGACTTAGGCCAGCCTTAGTGGCGAGCTGAACCACGGGATAAACACTTGTGTCACCTTGTGCTGTTCTGTTTTCACTTTCCTACTTGTTGTTGAGGAGGTTCTAGGGTTTGAGGTCGATCTACTTCACTCTGCCTCTTGAGCTTGTTTTGGCTCTCGATCTGTAATCTCTGCAGGTGAAGGAAGCTTTGAAGGTCACTGGGTAAACTTGGTTCTGCCCAGTTTTCAGTTCTTATTCTTTCCTATCTGTATAGCGTGGCAGTGCCGCGGGTATAGCGCGGCAGTGCCGCGCCCTGTGAACTGATTGCTGTTCGAAGAATTTTGTTGCAGGCCTGTTCACTCCCCCTCTAGGCCATATTAATCTTCCAGAGATCCTACAATCCTGTCCCTGTCTGAAACAATGGACTGAGGCATTCCATGAAGTTTGAATATGTTCCCCATGAATATTGTAGCAACAGTAGCAGCAGTAAAGGGGTGAGATAGAGGAATAAAGTGGGCATACTTGGAGAATCTGTCTACCACCACCAGAATTGAGTTATACCCCTTTGATTTTGGTAGACCCTCTATGAAATCCATTGAGATGCACTTCCAAGAGCTATCTGGCACAGGTAATGGGGATAGTAGCCCAGGGTAGGCTACTCTCTCAGACTTAGCTTGCTGACAGGTGGTGCAATGAGCCACAAAATCTTGGACAGACGTGAGGAGATGAGGCCATGCAAACAACCCCTTAACTCTGTGATATGTTGCTTCTATACCTGAATGACCTCCAATTGCACTGCTATGCAGTGCTGTGAGTATTTGTTGCTGAATTCCATGACTGTTGCCAACCCAAACTCTAGATTTATAGTAAATGACCAGAAGTAGACTGTAGAGACAGAACTTGAAGCAACTTGACTACCTCTGGGTCTTCAAATTAAGCATTTTGCAGAGCAGAAAGCCATGGTGGTAGCACCACTGAAACTGCCAGTATCTCATGTTCTGTAGCATGACTGGTCCTTGATAATGCATCTGCTACTCTATTTTCTCTACCCTGCTTATAGACTATCTTATAACTGAGTCCCATAAGCTTTGTGAGTGCCCTGTGTTGCCAAGGAGTGGAAAGCCTCTGGTCATCAAGATGTATAAGTGATTTTTGATCTGTTTTAATCACAAACTCAGCAGTTGCTAGATAGGGTCTCCAATGTTCCACAGCCAGAAGTATTGCAAAGCATTCTTTTCTCTTGGGCCTAAGGCTTTACTGACATATGCAATGGGGTGACCATTCTGTTGCAGCACAGCACCTATACCTTTATCAGAAGCATCTGTCTCTAACTCAAAAGGTTTAGAGAAATCAGGTAGTACTAATACAGGAGCTGTGATTAGGGCTATTTTGAGGGCTTGAAAAGAAGCTTCTGTTTCAGAAGTCCATACATAGATTTCACCTTTCTTCAAAAGATTAGTCAGTGGTTTGGCTAAAAGCCCAAAGTTCCTGACAAATTTCCTATAGTATCCAGCCATTCCAAGGAAACTTCTCAACTCCTTGACATTTTGGGGAGCAGGCCACTCAGCAATAATCTGTATCTTGTGAGGATCAGTTGACACACCAGCAGCACTGACAACATGTCCCAGATAACTCAACTCTTGCTTTGCAAAGGAACACTTAGATAACTTCACATACAGCTGGTGTTGTTGAAATAGCTTGAACACTACTTCTAAGTGTTGAATGTGTTCCTCCCAACTGTTGCTATAGATTAATACATCATCTATGAACACCACTGCAAATTTCCTAAGGAAAGAGGACAGAATGTGATTCATGATTCCTTGGAAAGTTGCTAGTCCTCCAGTAACTCCATATGGCGTCACCTGATATTCATAATGTCCATTATGGGTCTCAAAGGCAGTCTTGAATTCTTCCCCTTCAGCTAGCCTAATTTGGTGGAACCCAGAGCTCAGGTCCAAGGAGGTAAACCACTTTGCACCATGTAGTTCATCCAGTAATTCATCAATCACAGGTAGTGGATACTTGTTCTTTATGGTGACAGCATTTAGTTTTTTGTAGTCAACACAGAGCCTCCAGTCACCAGTCTTCTTCTTCACTAACAGTACAGGTGAGGAAAAAGGCTTGAACTGTGCTTTATCCATCCTTTTTTAACATTTCCTTGACTTGTCTTTCAATCTCATCCTTCTGGAATGGATTGTACCTGTAGGGTCTAACTCTGAATGGTGCTGCCCCAGGTAACAAAGGAATTGAGTGATCACCTTCTCTTCTTGGGGGTAATCCAGGAATTGGCTCAAAGATGGCAGAATATTTGTCCACTAGAGACTGTATCTCAATGGGTAAGCCTTCTTCAGCTACTTTGCTTTTCTCAGTACTAACAGGAGAGACTTGAACACAATATAATATTGAGTCCTGTTTGATCATAGATTCTAGCTGAGATTGATCCACTGCTGGCCCCATAATAGTTTTGGACTGAATCCCATTGATAGTGACTAACTTGCCTTGATGCTCAAACTGAAACCATTTCTCTGCCCAGTGAGAATTGATTGGACTGATGCTATGTAGCCAGTCCATCCCCAGTACTGCATCATAACATTCTATAGGCAGTATCTTGAAGGTAGTTCTGAATGTAACTCCTTGTATGGTCCACAATAGATCAGGTAACTCATGGGTGCACTGGATGAAATTCCCATTTGCCAACTTCACTTGCACAGTATTGATCAATTCTCTTCTTCCTGTGATTTTAGCTACCATATTCTCACTTATGAAACAATGACAACTTCCTGAATCAACCAGCATGAATGCTTCTTGTTTCTCAATAAAGCCTCTGAGCCTGACAGTTTGATGATTGTCAGTCCCTTTCATAGCTTGGAAAGAAATACCCATCAACTCATCACTATCAGAGTCTTCTTCTTCTTGATTAATGACTTCAATTTCAGGTTCTTCTGGCAATATAGCCCATACTTCTTCCATTGCAGATAAGGAAACATTCTGAGGACATTTATGTCCAGGATGCCAGGCTTTCCCACACTTGAAGCACAACCCTTTGGATTTTCTGTACTTCTTCAAGGCTGACAGCTTGTTGTCAACTCTGTGGTTGTGGTTAGGAGATTCCAGAGCCCTCTTCATATCACCAGGGCTAGGAGAATACCTTGAATTGCCTCTAGAGCTATAGCTTCCAGACTTAGAGCCTTCAGAAAATTGCTTTCTCTTGAGTTTAGAAATCCCCACCAAAGCTTCTTCCTGCAATAGACCAAAGAACTCGCAGAGTCCGGGTCCTGAGGCTTATGCATCATAACAACGGCTTTTATCTCTTGTTTCAACCCATCTACAAACCTATTTTTAATGACTGACATAGGGATGGTTGGATCATAGGCTAGTATTTGGTGGACTAAATCAGAAAACTCTTCTATATACTCATCAACAGATTTTTCCTGGGACAGATGAAAGAAATGCCTGATTAGGTGGTTTTCCTCATCTCTATCGAATTTGGCATAGACAGCTTTGCAAAATTCCTCCCAAGACATAACAGAGATAGTAGACTGAACAACTTGGAACCAAAGCTTAGCTGACCCAGTAAGATTCATGGAGGAATATCTAACCCATAGTCTAGGATCAACCTCATATATGTCAAAGAAGGACTGGCAGTTTCTAACCCAAATTCTAGGACCATTACCATCAAAAGTAGGAAAAGCTATATCAGGCATTGCAGGGTTATGCAGAGGCTTAACTAACTGACAACTATGAACTAATCCATTACTGCGAAACATAGATAGAGATGGATTGGGTTGAGTAGTTGGACCTGTAGGGTGTTGTTGGCCCGGGGCGACGGTGTACACCGCCCCAAAGCCAGCCTCGCTACGGTCTCTCGACCCAGACGCCGCCCCTTCCTAGGGGATGCTCCAGATGTGCAGAGCCTGGCGCCTTCGGAGTAGGAGAGGGCCTGCCCTCCACCTCCGATTCATCTACTGTCAGAGAAGTAAACACGCCTCCCTGATTAGAGGAAGCGCATTTGGTACGCCGCCGATCATCTTCTCCACCTTCTCGCCGAGCTCAGTCACCAAGGACTCCAGATCTCGCACCCTGCCATCCACGAGTGGCTTCCAGGTGTTGATCTCCGTCCTGAGCGCCCGCATCTCCTTCATGCCGCTCTTCAGTTCACTCACGTCATCCTTGTTCGTCTCCAGCAGAGCAAGGATTTGCCCGAACTGCTCCTCTTGGGATTTCGGCATCTGGTGGCGAATTAGGTACCCCTGGGAAGCCAGAATCCAGATCTCCCACAAACCAACCCGCGTGCTTAGGAATTACGGCGATTTCAACCCGGCAACAGCAGCTCACCGTCGATCGGGGAAAACCACTCCAACCTGAAGCTTTTGCGGAGTACGGCCGATGGAATCGCGAGATCAAGCGGAACTGGTAGGATCGGATGGAGCTGATACCAATGATAGCCGATCTAGGTAGCTAAACACTATCAGGATCGGGAGAACTTAAACTCGGCACTCACGGCGATCGTCGGAGCCTGCCGCCGCAGCCAACCGGCTCGGTTTCAGTTCGTCGTGTTCAAGTCTGAATCGCCTCGTCTCACGCGACGGTTACAAAAGGGGACACGGCACCCTTCGCCCGTTCATGGGCCTGCGCGAAAGAAAAGTAAAGCTGGGCCTATTACATGTATCACACCCAGTCTGGGCCGTAAATGAGTTTGTTGGGCTTCTTCTTCCTCTAGCTCTTGAGCTTGCCCGCGCTGCTTGAGCCCACTGCTTCGTCTCCCCCGTTCTCAGCTTCATCAGCAGGTTCAGCAGGTTCAGAGTCAGGATCAGGAGCCGGAGTTCTGGTAACAGTGTGACCGTGTGAGTTTGTATTGTAATGGCAATTTCCCTGTGTTCATTTGGTCGGATGCCTTCACTCACGATTACTATAGTATAATCACAACACAATATAGACGTACTCAGATCCTACATATTTATTTGAGCCATCGAAATTTTGATGAATTAAGGGCTTTTGGTGTTGCATTCATGAAATTCAAAAAATAATCTTTAGTGATTTATAGCTATACCATGCAATAATCATTATCCAAGAACCATCGGGATCAAATCATGTTTTTTCTCTTTTGGTACACACGGAGCCACGCGTCGCCCCGCCCCGGGCGCCGCAACATAGCCAACTGCCGGCCCTTCCCCACACCGCTTCTTCCCTTGCCGCCACCGGAGGGGATGACCGGGAAGCCCGCGCCGACCCCTATGATGGTGGCGGCGAGGCCTTCGCCCAGATGGAAGCCACGGGATCCTCCGATCGGGGCGGCGTCCGGAGGCCGTGGCATGGATGCGGCTACACAGCGTGGAGGGCGCAACACTGCGATAGGGATGCAAGGTGGCTGGCCGGATCTGTGTGCGGCGGCGGCGGTGATACGGCCTGGTCGCAGATCCAATATCTTCGTGGACGGACGTTGGCCTAGGGGCCAGATCCCCTTTGGTGGAGATCGTCGGTGGTTGAACTAGCCGTGGGCTGGTCCTGTCCTCGTGGTCGTTGTCAGAGTGGCCGCTGGCCGTGTAGTGGCCACGCCTGGTCGCCGGCGGTGGTGGCAACCGGTGTCGATGGCAGCTGACGGCAGTTGCGGTAGCGACGGCGGTGGCCTGTGCAAGCGTTGGGGTGGTTATTCTCTACCTGCCCCTCCCCACACGGCTTTACCTGCTGCATTGGTGGCAAACGGCCTAGGCTGCTACAGCGGCGGTCAGATCAAGGCAGGGGTGCTGGGTTTGGGGGCATTCGAACCCGGTGACCCTAGGACAAGGGGCGGAGCCCATGCTGGTGATGGTTTCGGCGTCCGCAGTGGGCAACTAGTCGGTGGCGCTCAGTTTTCCAGATTTGATAGTTGGGTCCAGTGATGATTCAGATCGCTGGTGTATGGCGTAATGACATGGCTTTTGGAGGTAACTGCAGTGCTACCATGTTTTGATAGCGATGACGCCTGTGGGTGCTATTTTCCTCGCTAGAGGCCTTGTCTTGTCCTTCATGAGGATCTCTCTAGGTGAAAACCAACACCAGTGTATCTGGTGGGTGATGATGGTATCTTTGGATGTCATATGCTCGTTGGAGACGTCATTTTTGGAAGATCTCATGGGTTGTCGGCTTTGGTGCTGGCATCATTTTTGGTGGGTCCCTTGCACATGCACCAGGCGCTTCGTACCGTTGCTAGGTTACGGTGTCCGGATTCTCCAATGGCGGTCGGCGTCCTACGTTGTTTCAGTATCCTCTAGGTCTGATAGACGTGTTTTGACGTCGATTTATTGACTTGTTGGTCTATCTAGGGCAAGTCAGAGTTCCTTATTGGAGATGTAACTTTCTCATCGGTTGTGTTTTAGTTGTACCAATGTAGTCAGGTGACGTAGGTCTTACCTGTTTCATCGGGTACCTTTTGTAATAATTATGGCCTGATGTATCCTCATGAAAGGATGGCTGAAGCCGGAAATATACTTTCCATTATTAAAAAAATCCAAGAACCATCGAATTTTTGCTCTGAATGCCTTGGTTCTTGGGGTGCGTTTGGTAACGGTCTAGAAGGTTGGCCCGAGCCGATGGGTTGCACCTTCGCGTGTTTGGTGTTGGCGGCTCAGTCTCAGAGCCTGTGCAGCACGAGTGTTAAAGTATAGAGGGGGGTGAATAGTCCTTAATAAAACTCCGTAAGCTAATCGAAAAGTGCGGAAATAAAACTATCGGTCTAGCCAAGACTAACCCCCACTAACTACAACTCTAGTAGCACCTTGTAAAAGATCCTAAACAAGAAGCAAGGTGCTAAACTAGCTGTAGAGGTCACACAAACCTAAGCAACTAGTATGTTATGCAAGCGGATGCAAACCACCGCGAAGAGTGGCTAGAAACGTCCGGTTGTGGCACACCGACTTGGTGACTCAAAGTAGTAGAGCAGTGCCTAATTTTAATCACCCCGTAAATAATAATTGACCTGTTAGATTTCAGGCACCTCGCAATGTCGGATCACTCAAGTGGTATGTCACTCAATTATCAAAACCAAACAAAGGACCTTTCAATCTCCCCCTTTTTGGTAATTGATGACAACTCTACAAAGATATGGAAATACTTGGAAGAGTTATCACTACTAAGTGATGCTAAGGCATATAGGATAAACCTTTGAAGCGTGATACCAATCGGAGTTGCACATTGAATTTCATCCTTAGCACCATCATGTTTAGCTAGAAATCAAAACATTGCATATTGAATTTAAAAACAATGCAAATGCAAGCAAGCACATGAATATGCACATATCAAATGCAATCAATCAAGTTCATGAATAACACCGTCTAAATTCTACTATAAAAGTTATATATTTATAAAAGCACCATATAAACATTAAAATCTTTGATTTTTTGAATGCTCCTAGATATCATGACTATATGCACTAAACAAGTCCTTAGCAAAATATGTATGCATATGTCAATCAATGTCACCTTTGCTATCTTGGAGTAGAGGAAATTGGATTTAGCACATTTGATTCAATCACATGATGAAGAATATGAACCCAATTGAATCAAGCCTCCAATGCCATGGTACCTACACACATTTATCCACTTTTTGATGGTACCCAAACTAGTTTGGGTCCTCTCAAGTTAGGAGCAACATACTTAGGCAAAGCCTTAGTATGAGTAAGCGGGATGTTTTGCAATAGCAACCCGATGAGGTACCATTACCATCCTTTCTAAGCACATCATTATCATCAATTGAAATGGGCTTAGAAGTTTTTAGGGGACATGAATGAGCCATGTGTCTCCTTTCCCGACATGAATAGCATCTTCTCTTTGCTTGAGCCTTTTCTTCATTTTGAGCTTTATTTTCTTGAATCTTGCTCATCATCATCTTGGCATCTTGGATATGAGTTGGATGCCTTGCTCTACCCCTCTTCGTGTCTTCTTCTTCATCTTCAAGTCATCACCTTTGGCTTCATGGTTGATCTTGACTTGAGCTTGGGGTGTTGATCTTGGCTCAACTTGAGGCTTCTTGGTAGGGCAATCCTTGGCTAGATGTCCCATTTCACGGCATTGGAAGCACATGAAATGAGATGCTTCTCTTCTTCTAGCTTCTTCATGCTTCTCTCGAATTTCTTCTTGCCCCATCTTTTGCCTTTGATGTTGGTGTTGTTGTAGTTGATGCCATTCAAATTGCCATGCTTCTTGTAACTCTCCAAGAGTTTAGAGTGAGAGACTTTTGGCAATCCACCCAACCCAACATTCTTCTTGTTGTAGCCAAGGCCACTCATGTCACTCAAATCTTCTCTTGTTCTTCAACAAATGATCAAGAGCGACATGAGAGTTGTCCACCTCTCTAGCTTGTTGCTCAAATTCTTCACTTGATTTTTGACCTCATTGTTCTCCTTCAAAAGGTTAGTCTCACAAGACATAGAAGAAGAACAAGAGTCTATATGTGAAGAACAAGGCATAGCAAGTAAATCATCACAAGAGGTGGATACATGCTTCTTGCCTACATCACAAGGGTTAGTAACATGTGATTGATCATTTGACCCAAGTGATGAGCTCTCACTAGTTTTAGCTTCTTCATTGCAAAACTTCTTAGTGAAAAGCATGTTCCTGCATCAAGTTATCATGAGCAACACTAAGTTCCTCATGAGCCAATTTAAGCACATGTGAACAAGTAGTAACATAAAGTAGATGCTCTTGTTGTTCACATGTGTTCTTTAGAAAGAGTTTTCTTTTTCCAATTTGCTTGTTTTAGCAAACTCCTTTTCTAAAGCTCTTGACAACTTAAACACAAGCTCAAGACTTGGATCATCACAATCAAAGATCACATTGCCAATTTTTACCTTGCGGTCACCATGTGACATGTAGCAATGTGATGAAGTCGGTGAGCTTGTAGTAGAGTCATCACCTCATATGCATCATCAAGTAAGCTTGTAGTAGAACACTTGCTTCACTTGAGGCATCATCATCATCATCGTCAAGTGAACTTGTGGTTGGAAGTTCATCATCTTTGACCTTGAGGTGGAGCAATCCTCCACAACAACCTTGTTGTGGTCATGCTCAACATCCTCAAGTGGACCTCGGTCTCCTCCACCTTGAACTTTCCATCATCCCATGTGGAGGCATCACCATAGGTGTGCTTGGTGGATTCCCACATGACATGAGCGGAGACACTAGAATCCACCTTCTCATACACATCAAAGCTCAAGGCATCATATAAGTACAATAAAGCACTTGAATCAAAGATCAAAGAGAGCCTTTTGAGCTTTGGTGAGGTTCTTGTGAGGGTCCCACTAGTGATTTAGGTGGAGTGATCAAGCATATGGTGTTTCCACCGTGCAAAGTTTGTGCCATCAAAAGTGTCGTGTCACAAGAGCACTCAACATCTATCCCTCTAGTTGCCATCCTCTCGAGTCGGTGAAGACCACTAAAATGCTCATGGACGGAGTCCTTACTAAAAACTTACGGATTGCATAGAAACAAGTGCGGAAATAAAAAGCCAAGACTAACCCCCACTAACTACAACTCTAGTAGCACCTTGTAAAAGATCCTAAACAAGAAGCAAGGTGCTAAACTAGTTAGTGCTCACCTAAACAATTCTAGCTTGCAAGGTCACCTGCAACCTTTAAGCAAAAGCACTAAGCCAAACCTAAGCTCACTAGATTCAAGGACAAGGCTGTGTAACTACAGCTGCTACTAACATTATAGCTACACAAGCAAGAAAGGTGCTCAAAGCTTATCAAGCTAAGCAAGAATGTAACAAATATATTTGAGTATGTTATGGACCAACCACACACACAATCACAAGGGATGTCGAAGCCTCACACAAGCACGTCGAAGCCTAATGGAGCACACGATTTCCCACAGTTCACTTGGTCGCCACCAATATAACCGGCTTGGTGATGAAGGCCGCTCAAGTTGGCTTGCATGAAAATAACATATTAGCCAATTTTAGAGTTAGACGCGGTGCTTCAACGAAGTCTCTTGCCGCCAAGCCGTCTAGGAGGTGGCGACCTCCAGAGTAACAAGCACACGGCTTGCAACACGATCACCTAGTGCCACTCGATGCACCTGAGCCCGACCAAGGCCGACCACCCGGCACGCCCCGGACTCCCCACGCGTACGTTTCTTCGGCGCGGGTCTTCTCAACCTTTGCTCCAACATACTAACCAACACGTGTACAACCTTGTGCTCCCAAGTTAGCATGTTTTCACCAAGATTTTGTATCCGGCGCAATAGAAAATATGCCTTTTCAACGCCGAATCCCGCCCCTTCTACAAGCTCGGCGGGAGGGAGAGAGGACCCAAACCCAACTCTACCTACAAACCAAAGCGCGATCAACGCCACCTTTGTAAATGTGCCAACACCACCAAGTGTACATCACAATGTGCATGTGTGTTAGCATTTTTATAATCATTTTAATAATTCTTATTCTACTATAAAAGTTATATATTTATAAAAGAAATTGTTGATTTCAAAACCAAACAAAGGACCTTTACTGATACCACCTAATAATTCTTAGAGTTATTAGTTCGTTATATATTTATAAATTCTTAGAGTTAGACCAAGTACCGTCAGCTTGTCATAGGGCTTGATAAGGCACGGCCTAATAATTTTTTGTGGTGTTCCCTATCAGCACGCTTGGGAGGCTGAGAATTTCGTGCAAGCTTCGTCTGTACGTCTCCCGGTAGTAATAACAATAGATAGAAGTGGAGATGGTAGACCATTCTTTCCAAACTGCCTGTAACAACTCCACTCCTTTTTAGCTCTAACTAGTAATTTGATAGTCATGTGTACTCTAATGCTCCATGCTTTGATTGACCTAACTTTTAAACGTGTGCAAGAGCAGCCGCCTGAGGCATATACTCTCCCACTTGGGTGCGAGGAAGAGGGAGCATCCTAGTGGCAAACAACCTCTAGACGTCAGTCACAACCTCACAGGTTCTGGTCGGTAGGATCATGCGTGACGTGCACTTAGATGATTGTTTAGAATTTGACTATATCTATATATCTCCATCCAAGCGCATCCGGCCGGATACTTCAACGGACAAATTACATGTGGCCACTGATATGAAGCCGCACGTTTGGTCAGCCCAAGTGTAGTAATAACATCTCGGTGTGGAGTAACATAAGAAGTCCTCTCTTTTTTTTATGATTACAAAACAACAATGCAACACCTGCAGTGTAGTAGAAAAAATCTTTTACGCTTATTTCCTTGAATTTATTAGCCTGATTTATCAGTCATGGTATATTATCTCTCTCTAAAAAAATATAGCACCAACCAACTTATTAGCCTTAGAAACCATCTACAGAGTAGTCTGTTGATTGTCTCTCTTTTCATATAGCATTGAATTTGCTATTGCATGATTCCGAAAAGCTAGCACTGACGCTTCGCCAGACATATCCGGCACTGTGGAGCAAATAAAATTGTACTCCTTCTATTATAATACAATTTTCCTAAATCCCAGTCATCGATGTTCTGGTCTGCTCGAATTGATGTTCTGCTGTGTGTCCGGCGATGTTCCGCTGATGCTCTGTTTTTTCCTTCATGAACAGTGCTCGATGTTTTGTCCTGTGTCAGGCGATGTTCCTCTGATGATGCAGTACGTCGTCTGTTTTTTTTTAAAAAAAAACCCAGACGACTAAGATACAGCGAGTCCCTTATAAGTTATATATACCTTTATACAAACATTATAAGTTATATACTCCCTCCGTTCCATTTTATCTAATGCAAGTTAGAATGACACAATCTCCTAGATTACACTTTGATAATTCGTTTACCATTATTTATGCTTATCATTGAATAGTATAATTCGTTGTAAATCTAATCAAGTAAAATTTGTATTATAATAGTTAACAATTATTATTCTAATTTGATCAAAGTTTTTAAAGTTTGAATCTTGATATGCTTGTGTGTCAAATAAAATAGAAATAAAAGTAGTAATATTTTATCTTTCCTAAACATTTTTTTTAATTTAAGTGTCTACGAAACACTACTTCAAAATTGATTTTACGAGGCACTACCTAAAACTTAATGGAGGCGGGTCAAATTCAGACGCCTCCAAAAAAACCGGGTTATTAAAGGAGGCATGCACTTTTATTTGCCCACCTTGTAAAATCGATCAATGGAGGTCGGCATTTTAAAATAACTACCTCCAAAGACAGCCTATTTTCTGGAGACTGTTGCTTCCATAAATCGATTTTCACATTCTATAAGACCCACCTCCTAAAGTACTAAGGCCCGAATAAGCCTATTACCTGCGTTTCATATATACTAGAAATGACCGCGGCGTTACCGCTTGTGGCCAGTGGTTAGCTATGCGTTGTGTACTGTGTGTGTATCTATGTGTTTTTATATTTTTGTTTCTACAACGTATATTTTAAGTGTATTCGTTTTGTTTATTTATATGTGTGACATGATGTACTCATATATCCTAGTGTACGGAATGTCATCTATGTAGTAAAGTATTTTGCTTCTTATATGTGTGTTAGCGATTATTTGTTTTGGAGTATTTGCACTACGAGTTAATATTAAATTAAATAATTAGGAAATGAAGATTATGAAAAATGGGTATGAATTGATTTAAAGTTAATGTGGGGGAGATATTTTAAGTTCATGTGCGATATGAGCAAAAAAATTTAATCAATGACGTAAAAATATAGATGTATAGCTCTATCAAATAGAGTACACTTAATCATATGATATTTTGAGTTAAATGCATAGATATAGTTATAAGAAACTCAACAAAACTGGTTTGGTATTTTTATGAATTTTCTAGAATTTCGTATGAATTTTGGAAGATCTCTGATTTGAAATGAAATGATTAAAGATTATTAGAAAAGAAAAATAGCATCGGGCCGTATTCGGCCCACTTAGGCCCAGCGAGCGTGAGACCGGTCCAGGTAGGGAGGCAGGTCGGCATGGGTTGATGCTTGATTTCGATAAAGTTCGAGAACTTTTTTGAATAAAAACCTGAGAGAGTGGGTTGGACAGCGGGTTATATTTCACCAAAGTGTGAGGGCTTTTTTGCAAAATGACCGGGTTGGCCCGATCTGGGCCGTCCGTGCGCCCGATCGGGCGGCTGAGCATGGCCGGCAACGTGGCCACGCTGGATGGCCAACTTTTGTTGCGTGATTCTTATGGGGAGATACTTGAGTTAGGGTTTTAGGCATCTCATCTCACTCATAAGAGCACCCTCTCACTCTCCCCACAACAGCGCGTGCGCCATTCTCCCCACCCATTTCTCTCACCCTACCGCTCCTCTCCCAGCTCGCCCATCCACTCCTCTCTCGGTGGTCGGTGCATGAGTTGCAGCCCTTCCTCACGGCAACAAGCTCCTCCTTCCCTCCCAAGGTGGCATAGGCGCTCCACGGCCGAGGTGGACGGATCAGGCGCACCTCCTCCTCCTCTTCAGCATGGCATGCTCCCTCTCCCTCCCAAGCGCAGATCCACCACAGCACAGGAGCTCCTTCTCGACACCTTTGGGATTCAGCAGTGGCACAGCCATGGAGGCCAGATCCGACCGAGCTCTTCCTCCTTTCAACCACTGTGGGCTCCCTCTTCCTCCCAAGTCATGGATCTGGTGCACGTTCCTCCTCATGGTGGTGGTGGCCTGCTCCCACTCCACCACCTCCAGATGCGGCAGGAGAGGCCGGATCAGACCACGGCACGGGCGGATCTGGCGATGGTGGTAACGCGGAGGCCGGATCTGGCTTCGACACAGCTGGAATCGAACTTCCCTATTGCTGATCGAACTCGCCTATGGTGGATCGACATCCCCTGCGGTGGTGGCGGATCAACATCCCCTGTGACCGGACCCAAATTCTGTTTAGGCGGTGGGCTTTTGCTTTTATGTTTTTCTAATTCATTTTTAGAGGCGGGCAAAAAGTAACCCGTCTCCATTAATCCAGATTAACCGTGACCTTTCAAGGGAGGCGGTTGGGGTTTTTCGTCTCCATTAGTCTGAAGTGCCTACCTCCGATAAGATTTATGTAGTAGTGGAAACCACCTTTTAAGACTGTTACAAAGTTTGGATCTAGCTAAACATTTATATTATTGGTTTCCTTAGGGCGTCCTCAATGGTTCTCAGATAGCTAGTCTAAGAAGAATTGTATTCACTATCAAGGAGAGAGATCAAATAGCAATTGACTCCCAACTAGCTAGTCTAGCACAATCTCCCATACATACACAACTCTCTCGCAGCTCAAACTCTCGACTCCGATGTTCTTTATGTATTATTTCTAAGTCTCCGCATCTAAAATGTCATAGCCGCCGTCATTATGATAGCCGCTTTCATATTATGTCTGGCAACTGCTTCTATATTCTCTAAAAAAATGTCATAGCCGCCTCTCTCTATTTATATATAAAAAAAACAGGTATTGAAAGTTGGTCCGAAGTTGTCCTAACTCATGAATTCATCATAGCCACATGTGTCAACGGAACTAGCTACTTACAAATACACATGCACACCAGCACCAGCAGACGGGAATTGTGAAAGCTAGCCAAGAAGAGAACACTCTGCTATTCTGCTAAAAGTTCTAAACACGAGAAGCAAATGGACGCAAAGAAGAAACGCGTGGCGATCGTCGGAGCCGGCCCGAGCGGGTTGGCGGCATGCAAGCACGCGCTGGCCAAGGGCTTCCGCCCCGTGGTCTTCGAGTCCGGCACCGCCGTCCGCGGCGTGTGGAACCGGACGCTGGCCTCCACGAAGCTGCAGACGCCGGCGTCCGCCTACCGGTTCTCCGACTTCCCGTGGCCGGCGGCGTCCGACGAGGGCCGCTTCTTCCCGCGCCACGACCAGGTGGCGGAGTACATGGCCGCGTACGCGCGGCGCTTCGGCGTCATGGAGCGCGTCCGGTTCGGCTGCAGGGTGCTCGGCGCAAGCTACGTCGGGGCGAAGGAGCACGAGGTGGCGGCGTGGGAACGCTGGTCCGGGAATGGCGAGGCGTTCGGCGACGGCACGGGCGAGTGGCACCTCACCGTGCGGCAGGGCGACGGCGAGTCGGAGAGCGCCACTCAGGTATGACGCGTATGGCTAAGACGCTAAGCCAATCATTGCAATGAAATGTGGTGGTTGGTGTTACACGTACGGTCGGCTCGTGGATAGTGTGTGCATGTTGGTTTTCGTTTGGACGTATCGACGAGCCAGCAGAGAATCCCGAATTTAGGTAGACTGGCCTGCTTTATCGAACGAGAGTTTCCGTCCCAATGCAAGGTACTCAAAAGGGAGAGAAAGTGATCCACTGCATGCGCACATGGATGGGAAGCATTCGGTGTTTATTTGACGTTTTTTTAAAGGGTATTCGACGTTTTCTTAAGTTTTGCGTTAGCTCATTAGATAGTTATAAACGGCAAATAACCATATGCTCCCTTTATCATTGAACAAATCAGTTTCTAGAGTAGTTCTAAATTAAACTGTTTAAATTTGATTTGAGCGCAAAGATTTATAGCACGAAATTGGTAACATTAGACTAGATGGCATAAATATATTTTCATAATGTGCTTACTTTGTTTCATAAATATTTGTGTTTTTAATATGAAAAACTTTGACTTAAGATAACTCTAGAAACTGATTATAAATGTAGTATTACAACTGTAAGAGCCAATTGAAGCTTTCAACATAGTGCGATACTAGGCTTGAGTCACCTAAAAATTGTTTCTGTTTGGAAACGGATTGGATCCCTTAGCTCTAAAATTGGATGCAAAAATAAGAGCTAACTGATCCAAACATCCTAATTAAAAGGCTAAATCTAAAATATGCCAGCTAAGTTATTGGTGCACTCTCTATAGCTAAAATGTGGCTAGGAGCAACTCTAATGAACTCTGTATCCAAACTTATTTAGAGGAAATGAGATTTTGATGAAAAATACGCTCCAACAGCCTCTTTAGTTTCCCTTAACACGCACGCTTTCGAAAAAAAAACAGCCTCTTTAGTTGGATGGCCAAATATAGACATCATTAACGAAAGATGGGAGTGAGAATGTGGTAGTTTAGAGTGCACACAAGATACTGAAAAGCTATTAGAGCATCTCCAACAGTTCCCTACTTCTCACTTGCCAAATTGCGAGTTTTAGCAAGTTGCTATAATGATTTACCAAGTTAAAAAAATCCCATCTCCAACAGTTCCCTATTTTTCCTTGCCAAATCAAAAAAAAAAGAGCAGGCCCACCTGGAGAGTTTGTTGACCGGTATGTTCCCGTGCGCCTGATCTCCATCGCGCGACCCCGTCTATTCCCTTCTCGCGACTCCGCCTTCTTCCTCGATTCGCCAAGATCGCGTGACGCCGCCGCTGGACGATCGCCAAGACCGTGCTGGTGATATTGGACGTCGACGCCCCAGCCCCCCCGTGTCGCAGGTCATCATCTCCTCTCCCCCTGTAGAGCTAGGTAATTTTTTATCTCTATGCCCGGTTATGTGATCTAGCTAGGTTATGTTGTTGATCCTCTCTACTCGCGGTTAGGAATCATGCCTAGGAAGAGATCCCGTGCGCGAAGAGTATTGGAGGAGTCATCATCCGATGACGATGAATTGCTAATATTATCGACTGCTCAACTTGTGCAAGCGGCCTTCTTGAATGAAAAAGGAACACACTGTTGGAGATGGTTTTTTCATGGTTTTGCCAAATTTCATAGGATGGCAAGGCAAATAGAGAACTGTTGGAGATGCTCTTAGAGGGTATAAAGATATAGAAAACGATTTTTTTTTCTCAAATGACTCTGAACGATGATAACGAAAAGCTTGGAGATTGATGCTCTAATTATTGGCCTAGTAGGTTTAAACAACCCAGCTAATAGCATAACAACAACAGAAAATGTTATATCAAAATATTTTACAATATTGTGCATCGTCATATCATATACATATGTGATGTTTTTGGTCAATTTAGACAACTTTTTTTACCATAGTTTGCACATGTTTTTACGAAAGTTGTGGTTTGCACCTGATAAATTTCCTTTTTTGAAAGGGTATTCAACATTTTCTTAAGCTTTGCATTACCTCATTAGTCATTAGATAGTTATAAAAGGCAAATAACCATATGCTCCCTTTATCATTGAATAAATCAATTTCTAGTGTAGTTCTAAATTAAACTGTTTAAGTTCAATTCAAGCGCAAAGATTTATAACAAAAATTAGTAACATTATGCTAGGTAACATAAATATATTTTTATAATGTGCTTACTTTGTTTCATAAATATTTGTGTTTTAAATATGAAACACTTTGACCTACCATGACTCTAGAAACTGATTTATCTAGGGACAAATGTAGTATACGACTATAAGGGCCAGTTGAAGCTTTCAACATAGTGTGATACTAGGCTTGAGTCACCTAAAAACCGTTTCTGTTTGGAGACTGATTGGATCCCTCAGCTCTAAAATTGGATGCTAAAATAAGAACTAACTGATCCAAACATCCTAGTTAAAAGGTTAAATCTAAAATAGGCCAACTAAGTTATTGGCACACTTATTAAAAAAATAAAAAAATAGGCTGGGGTTTCCCTTGCTGACTTCGGTCGAAAAAGTTATTGGCACACTTTCTATAGCTAAAATGTGGCTAGGAGCAACTATAAGGAACTTTATATCCATCTTCAGTTAAAGGAATTGAGATTTTGATGAAAAATACACTCCAACAACCTCTTTAGTTGAATGGTCAAATATAGACATCCTTAACAAAAGATGGGAGTGGGAATGTGGTGCACACAAGATACCGAAAAGCTATTAGAGGGTACAAAGATACATAAAACAATATCTTTTTTCTCAAATGACTCTGAACGATAATTTGGAATGATGCTCTAATTATTGACCTACTAGATTTAAACAACCCAACTAATAGCACAACAACAACAGAAAATGTTGTATTAGCTCTCTCACCTAGCAAAATTTGCGAGCAAACACGTCTTCGCCGATGAACGAACAGCAACACACATCCGCTTGTAATCAACAATCAAAAATGAGTGTTTACCCTACTATTTATAGATATGCATTTATTCGTCACTGCCGGCCTCTCCTCGCATAAAGATGGCGCTAGGCTCCGGTCCTTGTCAACGTCCCCTCCTGCGTCCTGCCTCTTCTTTCTTGATAGACTCTCAAATCCAAGCATTCTCCTATGCTGCTAGTTTCCCTAATACGACCCAGTAGCCATCTTTTACGACCCACGTGCTTTGCCGCTTCGCTTGTCACGATCATATAGCTCTATTAGGCTAGCTGACTTCCGACATTTGGACGTAGTCAGGTTTACATCTCTAATCCACCCCCAACAAACGTGTATTGTGGTGAATCCAATAACATCCATGTGAATTTGATAACATCCAAACAAAAGTCTAATTGATGAAAAAATGGTGCATGCCTATCCTAGTACTCCCTCCGTTCAAAAAAAAAAAACATGCAATTCTAGTACAGTACCATGGTTTAGTATCTCAAGTTTGATTAATTATAGATAAAATTTATCAATATTTACGTTATCAAACAAAAATCATTAGATTCCTTATGAAATGTATTTTTTAATAAATTAATTTAAAGTCATAAATTTGAATAGTATTTAGTAGAAATTTGGTCAAACATACAATACTTTTGATGACATTCAATCCAGAGTTGCATGTTTTTTTTGGAACGAATGGAGTATTAACATCTTGGTGCTCTGATATGTTCCATAGACCTACAGGTTCGATTTTTTAATCCTCTGTGTCGGGAGGTATGGCATCCCGAAGCTCCCGACGTTTCCTGACGGAAGAGGCCCCGATGTGTTCCGCGGGCGAGTGCTCCATTCCATGGAGTACTCCTCCATGGCGCACGCTGACGCCGCCGAGCTGGTCAGGGACAAGCGTGTCGCCGTGGTTGGCGCCGGCAAGTCGGCCATGGACATTGCCGCGCAGTGCGCCGAGGCCAACGGTGAGATCGATCAGACTGATCGATGCTTCTGCATTGCCTGCTGCTTCTACGTCGTCTTTGCAAATTCATTACTAATAAAGCACATCCGGACCGTGCTCGATCTGGACATGCATTGCTTTTGACAGGAAGCAGGTACCCGTGCACATTGGTCTACAGAAGCGCCCATTGGATGATAGATCCTAAACTTGCTATCCCCTTCAGCACGCCTCGATGGACCGAGTTGATGGTTCACAAGCCCGGAGAGGGGCTCGCGCTCAGCATTCTGGCCACGACACTTACTCCACTGGTTAGCAGTCTATGTCTAGCAATATATAGCTCATGCGTCATGCAAACACACAAAAACTGATCGATCGACTTGGACTCCATCCTCTTGCATCCTGCAGAGATGGCTGATCTCGAAGTTGGCCGCAGTCTACTACAAGAGGAACATCCCAATGCAAGAGTACGGGATGGTCCCGGACGGCAGCTTCACGCAGGCAAACCTGGGCTGGCGGGTTGGCATACTCCCGGAGGGGTTCTACGACAAGGTGGACAATGGCAGCGTGGAGCTCAGGAGGTGCCGCGGCTCCGTCGGCTTCTGCCCCAACGGCCTCATCGTCCAGGACGACGGCGGCGGCGAGCGCGCCGTGGACGCCGACGTGGTCATCCTCTCCACGGGCTTCCACATCGACCGGCCGCTACGGGACATGTTCGCCTCCCCCAAGTTCGGCGAGATGGTCGCGCCGGACGACGACGGCGCGGGGGCGGTGCTCCCGCTCTACCGGCACTGCGTGCACCCGCGGGTCCCGCAGATGGCCGTCGTCGGGTACATCGAGAACGGCTCCAGTATCTTCCCGTACGAGATGATGGCCAAGTGGGTGGCGCACCTGCTCGACGGCGCCGTCCGGCTGCCGCCGGTCCGCGGCATGGAGCGCGACGTGGCGGAGTGGGCGGAGTGGGGCCGGTGGGCGAGGCGCGCGTGCGGGGGCTTCTTCCTCAAGTCGTGCATCGCCTCCGTCGTCACATGGTACCACGACCAGCTCTGCCGGGACATGGGCCACCGGCCCAGGAGGAAGCCCGGCCTCCTCGCGGAGTGGCTGCAGCCGTACGGCCCAACGGATTACGCCGGCATCCAGTGAAAGCTGTATCCAAATCATCATTGATCCATCTTCAAGCTGGGCTACCAAATCATTTGAATATAGGCTAGGCCCATGTTGTTTACTCCAATTGGGCCCACTTATGCTGCCACCGTAGACATTTCCTGGTAAAAGAGAGCCAATGAAAGGCTGAGCCTCTTATCTTTGAGTTATTTTAGCGTGATGCTGTATTTAACTAGTTTGACATACGTATTCGTTCAGTTACTTCAGTTTACAACCGGAGCATACAAATTACATGCCAGTCAACTAGTGCTGGCACATTATATTCTAGGGGAAAATTAGGCCAAGTACTGTCAGCTTCTCATTGGCCTTGATAAGGCACGGCCTAATAATTTTTTTGGTGTTCCCTAGCTGCACGCTTGGGAGGCTGAGAATTTCGTGCAAGCTTCGTCTCCCGGTGGTACTATAACGATAGATAATTAAAACGAGATGATAGACCAATTCTTTCCAAATTGCCTGTAACAACTCATCTCTTTTTTTCACACGACATACAAAAAGGGAAACGTTCTTTTCTTCTCAGATAGTGAGATGCATCTTTTCTTTCAATCGATGAACAGTATCCATGGGATTAGGATCCAACCGTCTATATATGCAGCACTGTGCTTCTTCTTTCTCTCGTCGTCAATCCTAGTTCCATGTCTTCACTCCGTCCGCCTCTGGTGCCCTCCCCCCTTCCCGAGCACCCGTTGTTTCCCTTAGCTTGTGCAACCGATGCCTACCTTGCTTCTGTGCTGCTCTACCACCCACCTCAACGAGACTTGGCGCAACATCAAACCTGCACTCCTGGATGTGTTAATATAAGAATAAAATTTTCCAATTTATCATGACTAATGAATTAGAAGTTCAAAAAAACTTAAAATTTGTAAAACTAGGTTTTACCAAGCTTCACTTGAGAAATTGTTCTATTTTAACCTATTTCGTAAAAAACAGCTACAAATAGCTCGTGAAGCCACCTAGGCACCTAACAAGCTATGGAGCAGCATCAAAAGCTTCTCTTTCTTTGGCAAACGAGTTACAATAAAATAGCTCATCAAGCGAAGCTCTTTAAACCTCACTATCGTCGAAGGTGATGCTAAAAGTACTAGTGTTTTCTAACCTCGTTTCTTCTACCTATTTTGAAAAGTTATTTTTTATCAACTAGTGTCAAGTTGCAGGAATAAAAAAAATATTTCTGACAATAAAGCAGGGGCTAAATGCGGCACGACTGCTGTAATGACCGTAGAATTAGGAGCATGGTCGTCACCAGTGACCTGTCACCGCGGTTGTCACAGTCCCACGTACGAGAGTCGAGCGGATAAGCCAAGGCCAAATATTCCCGTGACTCCGTGTCAAAACAATAATCATGTGGGCCACATGCCGGGCCCAGATCTTGCGGGCCGAGGAGTGATGATGAGGCTGTTACAGGCAATTTGGAAAGAATTGGTCTATCATCTCGACCGAAAGAAGATGGATCTTCCTTGCATGCAGAAATGTGGAAACCTTTGCTCACACGGGATCCTGGTCCACCTCAGCACCACCGCTTCCTATCCTATCGCTCGTGCGCTTTGCACCGCCAGCAGCCTCTTTGTTCGCTTTGCATGCTGACAAGATTTCTTGCCGGTGCATGCTGACAAGATTTCTTGCCGGATGAAGACCCAGCCAACTCGTGATGTACGGAGTAGTAGCATCTCCTAGTATTTTATTGTTTATTAAATATTATTTCTTCCCTCTCAAAATAGATATCATTCTCACCTCTCGTTAACTTCTGTAAACTTACACTAATTATCAAATCAAACTAATTAGATCAAACCTTTTAAACTTTAATCAAATTTCAAGAAAAAATCATTAAGATTTGTGGTATCAAATTTGTATCGTTAGACTTATCATACAGTATAGTTTATAGAAATTGGTTTTGTTTAGGGTGAGAGGGAGTACTTTCATGATAAACTTATTTAAAGATATACATATAACATGTATTTTTCCTCAAACTTAGTCAAAATGTAAAAATGTTTGACTTGCACGTATCCCATAGAGACATCTATTTTGGAACAGAGGAGTTATTTACTAAAGAACGCAATGTTTCTTTCCTTAAAAATAGCCATTTGATTATGCGAATAAGAGAAAACATTTGCCATGTTCATATGAATTTATCTGCAGTATAAGCTGATTTACCAGCCGTACAAACCATGAGCCAAACAACCAAAAAAAATTTAACAAAGAAAGTACTAGGCAACATCAAATAAATATGCGGTATTCTCAGTGATGGAACAAACGATCTTGATTGAGGGGGCCGGACAAATATGAACGTATTTTTAGTACGATAATATATATATAATAATATGTTTCATCATTCATTCAAAGATGTATATATGTACACTAAACAATCTACCGGCTTTGGGAGGGGGGGCATGGCCCCTACTGCCCCCTGGTTCCCTCACTGGGTATTCTGGGCTCGAGTATATAGTATTCTAGGCTCGAGTATATAGTTCTTAGAAATCATATACATTTGTTCGTTCCGTCCGGACGCATGGGCCAAACGGTCCAGCGACGAAGCCAGGATTTGGCCAAGGGAGGGCTGATTCCTCTTCTTCTTCCTCCAGCCCCTCCTTTCCTTCTTCTTCCTCCTCCATGGCGTAGGGGGGGCTTAGTGTATCCATGGCCGGCAGCCCGGGCTGGAGCACGGGTAGCACGGGCGCTGGCTTCGTCGCTGAAACGGTCTATAGCAACTCGTGAGTGCAAACACAGTGTGCAACAGTGGCCGCGTTAGCCTCCGAATAGACAACAAACCTCTTAAACACAAGTGCAACACTACAACTCTATCAAGGTGATGTTTCAAGCAATGAGCCTTGTGGTGATGAAATATTCTTTTCGTTCTAAAAATATAAGGTACTCACTTGGTTTCAAATTATAAGCTGTTTTTTTAATTGAATTTGCTATGTTGAGGGAGTATTTTAAATTTTTAAAACAAATTATATGATAAGATATATGAAGCGTATCCCTTCTTAATTGTAAGAGAGATCTTGTGCTTACTATATTTTAATTTAAGACTAATGATAGCATTAATAGTAAGTATGTATATAATTGATGTTTTGAGAAAGTTAATTCAACCAGAACTCGTTGTGATCTGAGATGAATCTTTGAATGGCTTCTTATTTAAAAAAAATATAAGTCGCAATGTTTTATCGGGCTCCTTAAATCGTAGGTTGATTCTTTGTTTTATCCTAAGAAGAAGAAATTAATCCAAAGTTCACTTAAGTTCACCTAACTAACTACACTACTTTTTTTTAAAGAAAAAATACTACTAGAATATATTGTTCACTCCAAGACTGAGTCTGCAGCCGACATGTAACCGCTAATCTAAAACTGGTTAATAAAATAAACGTGCGTTCTGAGATCGTTCCAACTCGTGTTGATTACGGACATGGATGGCAATGTTTATCTACAACCTGTTGTCAAAAAAAAAAAATGTTTATTTACACCGTTATTGGGTCCGTTAGTGGTGGGACCCATTTCAGTGACAAAAATCTCTTCCACCTCCGTAACCCCCGCGTCTCATCATCGAACCGGGTCTCGAACCCGACTTGGCTGGCCCCACCGGGCAGTGGCACCGACCTCCTTTGCTCGTTTGCACAAATACACACTTTCCCAGGGTGTCCGACGCAAGAATATTATACACCGATAAGAATTAACAACTCTGCCCCTCCGCGGGGGTCTAAAACGAAAAAGGCAGCCTGTTATCAATCGAACCAAGCAAACTATCGCTCCCGTTCCGACCGCCGGCGCGCCCTCCTCCTCCTCTCCGACCGCCGCCGACGCCGCCCGCCGCGGGAGGGGAAGCGATGGGGCTACTGGACGGCCTGCGCGTCGACACGCTGCTGAAGCGCGTCTGCAAGTCGCTGCTCAAGAAGCGGCTCGGGGATCTGATCCTCGGCGACCTCGACCTCGACCAGTTCGACATCCAGCTCGGCCAAGGCACGCTGCAGCTCAACGACCTCGCCCTCAACGCCGACTTCATCAACCGCAAGGTGCGTCTTTTCTCCTTCCTTCCGCGCTCTCCCCTCCTGCCTGGCGTCCTGTTCTCCCCTCCCAGGTGTGTTGGAGCCGGAGCCGTCCGCTTCCGATTAGGGCGCGGAGGGGAGGCTAGGCTCTGCGGTGGTTCCATCGCCGACTGCCGCGCGGCTGTTTTCTGGACGATCGGTCGAGTTGTGGCGTGCGGAAGTTAAGGACTTGGTACTGAAGTTAGGAATAATTGATTGGTTGATTGCCGGGTGGGTTTAGTTGATTAGTTTTAAATCCTGAAATCGTGATTGGCTACTGTTTGTGGCGCGAGTTCTAGTTGGTATCGAGGCAGGGGTTTTGGCTATTTTCGTGCTGGAGCTGGAGATTGGTGGGGAAAACAAGTGGGGCTGTAGATTTTTTTTTTTTAATTGATGTCTGTGTCAATTTTGGTTAGTCTCAGTGTGTTGTTCTATTGTAAACTTGAGTAGTTCTTTATTTATTAGTTTAGTTTGTACCTAAAGTGTTATGGAATAGCTGCGGATCTGAACTTGGGGGCAGGAGAAGAGGATATGCACCTTTGTTGCAGTTTATTCATACGAAGCATCCTGAATTAAAATACATTACAATGTAAAGCGTGTACACACCGAAATGCTAAGGGTGACTAGTGTTTTCAATTTAGCAGAAAGTATCATGTAGCCAGTTAGTCTGTGATTTTACTTGCTATTCTTTATAGCTTTAATACTCCTTGTTTATTATTTTTCTTCTAATTTGATTCATTGTGGTACTTAGCATACCACAATCATCTCTCATTCGAATGCCAAAAAAAAGTTGTGGAACCTGCTGAAGTTAAATTGTTTGCTTCCTGTCTTAAAGTGAAATCATCAGTTAATTTTCTGTATTATATTTCAGTTATCAGGATCCCCTATTATGCTGAAAGAAGGATCGATAAAATCCCTGCTGGTTAGATTCGCTGCTAGCTGCGAGATTGTTGTCGAAGAATTGGAGCTTTTGCTTGCTCCATCTGTTGCAAGTGACGCTGATGATGTGCATACTGAATGTTCTGTCTCTGGTAGTACTAGTGGCACAGAGACATCAGTCAAGACCCAAAGAAATGAATCCGAGAGTAATCAGTGTTCCACTTCTGTATCTCGAGATGTGGACGAAGGTGTAAAGAGAATAGCCAGTGCCGTCAAATGGTTTCTGACAAGCTTTAATATCAAGTTAAAGAATGTCTATGTCGTATTTGACCCTCAAATCAGTTTGAATAGTGGACTCCCAGAAACTAGTCGATCTTTAGTTTTCCGAATTAAAGAGGTGGAATTCGGAACCCAACTTGGTCTATTTAAACTGGACAACTTTTTAACTTTCCATGAGGCGGTCCTTGAGTTTTTGAAGATGGATGATGTCGATGCAGTGCTTCAAAATGATTCAGTTAGAGGAACAGCTGACATTTCAGCAAGTCATAGTACTACTGCAGTTTTAACCGGTCCCATTGGTGGCTTCTCAGGGAAGCTCAACTTGAGCATCCCATGGAATAAGGGGTGCTTGAACTTTGAGAAAATTGATGCAGATGTATCAGTTGATTCATTAGAATTACGGTTACAATTCAGCAGCATCCGGTGGATCATGAACGTATGGGATTCTCTCCAAAGAAAGCCAGTAGACGAACAGAGTTGTGTTCATAATAGTGCAGATATCTCTATTAGTTCTTCCAGCTCTGCCTTCTGTCCACCTGCTTCAAGCTCTTTGAAGCCAGGTTCAGTTTCTGTGATAGCCACCAGTGAATACTTGGCACAGAGCACAGTTTCTCAAAGCAGGCAGGATAAAATTCAGGATTCTTTCCTTACAAGGGCACACGTGATAACAGACTGGATGGAGCCTGTTGCCCGTAAGGATCTAGGCGACCCTGATTCAGATTGTGATGAAAGGTTTGTTTCTGCCCTACATTTCATTCCTTGAACTCTCACAGTGCACCTTGAAATTGATTTTATCTTGTTATTGTCAATGTTGCTATACCACAATTTGCTTCTGTTTCTATATTTTGTGAATATTTTAGACCAGCTATAAGGTCTTCAGAATTAGTCCATTGATCTGTGCATGCTTTCCAACTGTAAATAATGAACAGCCTTTTCTTTCATTTCTTCTCATTTGTGGCCACCACAGAACCCACATATTGCTATCTTCTTTCTCGAATTGTTCTTTACTGCATTATTTGAAGCCCTGTATTTATAATTTATAAAACAGGGTAACTTGCAGAGGGCCATTGACATTATTTGCTTGCATATTTCTGTGGACCTTTGATATGTAGCCAGGAGTTTTAGTGGTCAAGTACACTAGTTCTCTTCTTTGGCTTTATCATAAATTTCCTTCGCTTTGGCACTTAAGTAATGCTTCCATCCATAAGAGTTTCTTGCTGTTTTCTAAGTTTCATTTATTTATATTGTTGTGGGAAGCATGCTATTTTTTTTAAAAAAAAAAGAAGTTGTTTTGGGTCTGTTCTAAATACTAATCCCTTGTTATTTCTGACAGCATTGATCAATTCTTTGAATGTTTTGAGGAATTGAGGAACTCCCAGTCAAGTTTAGGAAACAGTGGTATATGGGATTGGACGTGTTCAGTGTTCAATGCCATTAGTTTTGCATCCACTTTAGCTTCTGGATCTGATCAAGTTCCTAAAGGTATTCATTTCAACTTTGGTGTATTACTTTCAGTTTTCAAATGGTTATGCCATACCTCTTCTTGGTTTTGGTTATGAATGAATAATGTGGGTTCTTCATCTGCCATTTTCTTTGACTCTTAAAACTATCATGTTATAGATTGCTTAGGAAAAAAAGTGGCATCCTTTACATGGACAGTCTCCAAAACACAGCTTTTCCCATCAATTTAACCAATAAGTTGTGATATCATGAAAGTAATTGTCAATCTGAATCTATACATGCTAAACTATAAACAGTCATTGGGATATTGTTGGTCAAGCTTAAATTTCATTTACTGCTTGTGTCCCAAAAGGGCAACCTTTTATTTTTTTGTGACTGGAGAATACTCCCTCCGTATCGGAAATAGAAGTCGTTCTGGGAAGCTAGCATCGCGTAGCAAAGGAAGTCGTCGAGCCGGGCGGGCGTCATTTTGGACGCCTTTGCCCTCGTTAATTCGTAGTGCTGCATCATTAATTCGCCATGGTCGAAGCCACCAGCAAAAAAAATATTGGGCCAGGCCAGGCATCGAAACCAGAACCTCACGATAGAGGACCCAAGCGTCGCTGCGCTAGCCAATGGAGCCTTAGCAGTTTCTTGATAACATGAACCCAAAGCTCTATTTATTAGGGGCAGACATGGAAAAATACCTCCCACCTAAGCACTCATTGGTATGCGCAATCATGTCCTAAACGACTTCTATTTCAGATACGGAGGGAGTATGTATTAGACTGTTAGCACCTAAGTATATTGATGATGGAACATGCTCCACTCTGACTCAATTGATGGTATTTTAAAAAAAAAACGTTTTTTTTTTCTTTTCAAATTAGTATTATAAATTGAAAAACAGATTTTAATGAAGAGCGAAGTAGTTGACTGAATGTACTAAAAAAACACCCTTAACATTGGACGCAGTTCTCAATTCATGCAAAAAAACACTTGAGTTTCATCAAAACTTATATACCATGTTCTAAGTTCACATTATGATGTTGATTACACTTCTTTATTAAGAATAGCAACAGTAGTGACTTAAGAATAATAGCTTATTCACACTATCATGGCCATCTGTTAGTACCACAGGCATGAACAAAACTGCTGCATTTATTTCAATTATGGAACCATGTTGTAGTATTTTACTTTTGCCACTGAAATGATCAGATCATCCATATATATGACTATACTTATTTTACTTTTCATTTGGTAACAGAACCAGTTGTCGAGAGGACCTTACGAGCCTCCATCACTGAGGTATCTATTCTTCTTTTGTTCAGTGATGACACAGATATAAAAAAATCCAGTGTTCCTGTCAGCACAGTGGATGATATGAGAAATTCTGAAATGTTTTCGAGCTGCCTTTCCTCTGAGCATTTTGAGAAATCAATTATATCTCCTGCTACAGCTTCCAGCTTAAATATGCACCATCTTAAAGCCAAGTGTGAGAACATTCATCTTGATCTACAGGTATTCATTTTGTCTGTACTGATACAGCGCCTTAGTCCGTGCATCATTTTAGTTTCACCAAGCTTGGTGTTTAATATTTTTTCTTGTTGATATCTGCAGACTTATCCAAAAAATGTTAGATTCAAGGCATCGATTGCCCAAATTAAGCTTGATGAGTACTACCGCGCCGGAAACAATAATTCAGATAATTCAAACTTTGGTAACCACTTCTTGAACAATAACTTGCGGCAAAGAGTTCAAGCTTCCCTCCCTCAGTGCCTGTTTACTGCTGGAGATCACTCGGTGGACACCTATGACTTTTGTGGCAACAGTTCAAGTGAATTGACTAGAGTTGAATTGCTAAAAACTTTTGGCGAGTGCACATTCTATTATGATGTCAGTACCAAAGATCAAGATGGCAATTTAGTAAGCTCAACTTCTATGTCGATCCATTTGGCTCCTTTGCTTTTGTGGGTGCACTTCCATACAATATACATGCTACTGAGTTTTGTAAGTGAAGTTGAGTCTGATTTTTCGCACGGAGAGCATACAATTCAAAAGCATGGTGACAGAAAAGGAAGCAGATTGACTACTAGCACAAACATGTCCTCAAGTGGAAGTCTAAAAGTTCAGATAACCCTATCACCAGCAAGAATTGTCCTGTGCTTTCCATCTGAGTTTTCATGGGATTTGAGCCACCCATCTGTCCTGGATAAGTTCCTGGTGATTGATCACACGTCATGTCTGAACATGGTAGGAACTGCATCTCAAAATGAAATGCAAAATGAGGCTCATCTTAGTAAGCCGTGTACCTCATTCCATCTGGCTCTAGGGAACACCGACGTATATTTGGTTAAGCCAGTCAATAATGTATTGGTTGGTAGAACTTTCTCCACAATGAAGATTCTTTCTGTTACTGGAGCAAGTTATAATGACTCTGGTATCACACTGATCAGGAGAAAGTATCCTGTAACTTGCCCTGAGATTTTGAACAATGCTTGGAGTTTGCCAAAGCTTCATAACGAAAAGATCACTAAAAAACAGAGCAGCAAATGGGCTGGCATTTCCCCTTCTTCAACACATGATCTTGCAGAGACAGGATCTAGTACGCGCCAGGAGCTCCTTAAGAGCACTGAGCTCTTATTTCATGTTCAACTTTCTTGTGTCTCAGTTCAACTTAGTAAAAAGGATTGTGAGTTACTAAGTAAGCTGCTAGATCATGTCATGGAGGGGTTATCAAATGAACAAACAAGCATTTCTGGAAATTCCAAGGACCAATCTGTTCTGGTCAATGATATCTGCATTCAAACATCTGTCCTTTTTGAATGCAGTATCTTGGAAATTTGCACTGAGTTGAATGAAACAGTGGAAGTTGGTCCTTTATTGCAGACAGAACTAAAAGGATCCTGGAACTCTTTTAAGTTGAAAGTTTCAAAATTTTCTCTTCTCTCCTGTTCAAATGTTGGAGGCCTCAACAATGCCAGTTTTCTTTGGGTGAATCATGGTGAAGGTGAGCTTTGGGGCTCTGTTAGTGCTAAGAATGATAAAGTCCCTGGAGAAAGTAAAGATTTCCTTATAGTGGCTTGCAAGGACTCTGCCTGCAGGCGGGGTGATGGTGAGGGTACTAATGTGCTGTCTATTGGTGCTGCTGGCTGTTCTGTGACCCACATCAGGAACCCAAAGCTAAAACAGAACTACACTTCTGTTGATGTTCGTTCGGGTACAATTGTAGCACCTGGTGGCCGTATGGATTGGATCAATGCGATATGCCTGCTGTTCAGTTCAGGTTCAGATAGAACTGAAAATTCAGATGATAGTAACATAGTGAATAGCTATGAGCCTGGTGAACCTTATTCGTCATCTTTATTTCTCGAGTTGGCTGATGTTGCTGTTAGCTACGAACCTCATTTTAAAAATTCCACTCACAGTGCTGGAGCAGCCGACCACAAGTTTTTCTCATGCCTTTTAGCTGCATCATCATTTAAACTCCATAATAAATCTTCATCAGCCTCTGCAGCTACTGATTTTGATATCCAGTTACGTGATCTTGGGGTCCTTATTTCTCAATCATCTGGCTCAACAAATGCCACTTGCAGTTACGGTGTAGATTACCTTCGTCAAGCAGGGTATACTAAGGTTGCCCAGAACACATTCATTGAAGCTTCTCTAAGACTAGATTCTTCCTTTTGGAAGCTTGAAATATCTGATTCCCAATTTGATATTGGTACATGTCATGACACAACCTATGGTCTTATTGGTTTGGGATCCCAACTCCAGAAGCTGTATGGTCCAGATATGCAGGATGCTTTAGATCATCTACAGTCTAGGTGGAATAGTGTTCAGCAGGCAAACAGGCAAAATATGGCTGCTGATGCATCAGACAAGTCTGAGAGCAGCTTGGAGATTTCGGCGGATTCTGGGGATTACCAGTCAGATGGACTGCTTGATGATATTATTGAGAATGCTTTTTACACAGAGGACTGCTTGGACAACAATTTTTGGGAGAGCAATGGCCATCACTTACTTAGTAGCAGTGAGACAGATGATGGATTTGAGAATGCAGCCACTTCTTCACATGAATTTCTTAGATCTACTCCGGAAGGCAATGTTACTCAAACATCACTAGAACAGAACGCCTGTCCTGATCAAATCATTGATTCATATTATATGCCTGAATTTCATCAATCATTAACTCTATGTGATGAAGAGCATAAATGTAAATCTGGTGACAATTCTCGTAGAACCCTGGAAAGTGAAGATGCTGGATGGTATAACAATGTTCCCTTAACAATTGTTGAGAATCATGTTTTGAAAAAGAAAAACAAGGAAGTACTTCAACACGAAGTGGCTTCTGTTTGCAGCTTGAATCCTGATGAATATTGTAATCTGAAAGGAAAGGTTCATATTCATGATATAGATGTAAAGTGGCGGATGTATGCTGGAGATGATTGGTTATTACCTCAGAAAGATTCGACTACCTTAACATGCACAGATGGAAGAGATAGGAGCTCTTCACTGGAATTTACCTTGAGAGGGCTGAGTATCCAAGTTGACATGTATCCAAATGGGGATGTTTCTATATCTAAGCTATCCATAGCTGCTGAGGACATAACTCTTTGTGATCAAAGTATCCATGCTCCGTGGAAACTGGTATTTCTATATATTATCAAGTTATATATTTAGAAACTAGCTTTATTTCCATGGCTAATGATTTCTAATCACTCTCATCCTTTTCAAAAGGTTCTTGGATGTTACAACTCAAAGGATTACCCAAGAGAGTCTTGCTCCAGTGCATTCAGGTTAGAACTGGAGTCTGTGAGGCCTGAGCCACTGGCACCTTTGGAAGACTACAGGTAAATGAAGTATTACATTTCGACATAAGATTGGATTCATATGATGAAAAAAGACCCTTAGCTTGTTCCTGCCATACTCAATTGATTCAAAAGATTATTTGTGCCATTCATACCTATAGGAACACATTCTTTGGTTAGGTAGATTGTGTTAAAAAAAAAACCTATGTAGTGGCTGAAGATCAGTTATGGAATAAGGCAGGATGCAGTTGCTAATTTATGTTTTTGCATAAGTGAGTAAAACATAAATGGTAGGGCCTATTCATCAGAGTCTCTAAATGTGTCCCACTGGTGACTGGAGTTTGAGGCATAAGGCATTTGTACCCACTACCAGGTGACATTGATGGTACTTGGTCTGTCTTGGCAAAGGGTATGGCAAGAGGGAGGGAGGGCATATGCATTGGAGGGTGTAGGGAGCCTTGGGAACCCCTTTTATTGCTTAGTCTAAAAAGTATGTTGTAGCTTAAAAAGGGAGAAAAAAGGAGAGACATCTGAAAAGACACTGCTTGAAAGGTCGACAAAAGGCCACACCCAAAAGCTGGGTCTCACCTGTACAGGTGCATTGTTGCCACAAGACGGGTCTTAACCCATACTTACAAGGGTTCGAGCCCTGATTCATAGCCTCACAACTGGAAAACTTACCACCATCCTACAAGCATGTTTTCTGTGCTCTTATTTAAGAGAGCTCTTCATGGAATATGAAAAACTCTTTCTCACTTTTGTGCTCTCTACAATTACAATTGTTTCTCTTCTGTTGCACTATCCTAATTTTTGCAGGCTCCATCTCGAGATTTTGCCTCTACAGTTGCATCTTGATCAAGAGCAACTTAACTTCCTAATCAATTTCTTCAAGAACGATTCATGTAACAATGACCCTCATTTGGATTGCGAAAATGAGACTGTTGATGTGAAGAGCACAAGCAATGGAAGCAATACAGTTGTGGATGAGGCATTACTTCCTTTCTTTCAGGTATTTCCATGTTCATCGTCACTTAGTTCAACAGACGGCTCAGTGAACTACAAACACAATCGTCGTATTTTATCGTATTTGTTACGGGCTCTTTGAATTAATCTAGGCCATTATATGATCTTAAAATCTAGCAGTGTTGGTGGAGTTCTGGTTGGCCATGTGAGGCACATGAGCGGCTAGGGCCCACCTGTCATTAGGTGGAAGGGATGACATATGGAAAAACACTCTGCTTTTAATATTATTATTATTATCATTGTTATTATTTTTATTGTATTATTAGATTGCACTCAATGATATGAAACCTAGTGTAACACTAGGTCACTAGCACACAATCATGTTGTCACAAACGTTAAACATTTTGGGTGAAGCAAGGACAAAAGGCCAAACAAGTGCTAATTTTGTTTGCTTCATGTGACAAACATCAACCATATATCATTTCATTGTAAGTTGCAGGTCTATTTGTCTTCAGTATATAACATTGTGATCTGTTTTTTCCTCTGATGACAGAAATTTGATGTAAAGCCGCTTGTTCTGCACATTAATTATATACCCCGTCAGTTTGACCCGATTGCACTAGGCAAGGGAAATTATGCAGAACTTCTCAACATTCTTCCATGGAAGGTAAGCTCTAGTGAAAGAAACACATTTAGTAGCAAAGAAACTTTCGTGATTATGTATAACAACCCTGATATGAGATTTCTTGCACAGGGAATTGATTTGAAGCTTAAGCATGTTTCTGCAATGGGTGTTTACGGATGGAACAGCATAGGTGATACAGTAGCGGCGGAATGGTTGGATGACATTTCTAAAAATCAGGTCCTTATCTCCCCTTGCACCTGTACTCTGAGATATGTATGCTTTTGCATTAGGAACACAGAACATGTAAAAACTTGATAGCAGAAAAAGTCTGCAAGAAATAAAAATATTTAGATTTTTTGTAAATACAGAGAAAACACTAAATCTCCACTTGATTTATGAATAAATCTCCTTGTAGTCTGAACTGAAGTACCTGTTGTCTAGGTGCACAAATTGCTAAAAGGGCTTCCTCCAATCAGATCACTAGTTGCTGTTGGTTCAGGGACCAGAAAGTTGGTCTCTTTGCCCATCAAAAGCTACAAGAAGGATCGGAAATTGCTCAAGGGAGTGCAAAGAGGTAAAGATAGATAGTGTAGAAAATATACAAATTATGTCAGCTAGCATTTCTGCTGGAATTATGATTATGCAGTGATACTATTAACTGCTTGATGGTGACACCATCCTCCATTACCACTAACAATGACAGTGTTTCATTTCTTCTTTGACAGGCGCAGTTGCTTTTATTAGAAGTGTTACCATTGAAGCAGTAGGACTTGGAGTCCATTTGGCTGCAGGAGCTCATGATATGCTTGTGAAGACAGAACACGCCCTTACGACTGTACCACCACCTTTAGCCTCAAGTGAAGCAAAACGAACAAAACACAACATTAGAGCTAACCAACCTGAAAGTGCACAACAAGGAATGAAACAGGTACTGAGTTCCTCTGCCTTGCATAACAATTTGGATCTTTGACAATTACTTGCATTGCTGTTCTTTTTTGGGACTGTTTTTTAACTCTTTGCATCACTAACTATAATTGATGATTTGGAACTAAGTTTGAAATATATTCCCAATGACTCTGAAGTTTGAACGTCGAACAGCTGTGAAGCCTAATGGCCTAACAACTACTAACACCTTTCATGTAGGCATATGAAAGTTTAACTGATGGGTTTGGAAGGACTGCCTCTGCCCTCATTGGCAATCCTATTAAAGTTTATAACCGAGGGGCTGGTGTTGGATCAGTTCTGGCTACTGCAATCTGTGGAGCACCAGCTGCTGCAGTAGCTCCAGTCTCGGCATCTGCTCGTGCTTTACATTATACACTTCTTGGGCTAAGGAACAGGTCAGTTTTTGCACATTCTCAACTCATTCTTAAGTATTTGTGCTATTGTTATTTGTACACTATGTCTTAGATCATCGATAGAGTTTTATCCACGTGATACATGAGTACCAAAGAGCTTGGATCTGTCAGCGGAGATTTTAAACACCGCACAAGAAATTACTTTTCCAGGTCATATAAACTTGATATTCTACTTTGTTAAATAATCCAGCAGCAGAAAATAATAAAGTCAGCAGTCGGTTTATAGTCACTAATTCAATGAAGTGGAGTAATTTTGATGTTTTTTGCCGTAATCTGGCTAAACTAGAAACGTCTTTGCTGCTAATTAGTGTTATTAACATTGATATTTTCGAAGATCAATTGTGCCTTCACTTAGTGAAAGGAATCATGTCTTTGCTGCTAATTTGTGTTGGTAAAACTTTTTTTACACATTTGCAGCCTTGATCCTGAGCACAAGAAAGAATCCATGTACAAATACCAGGGACCCCCTCAAGCATAGACGTCATTGAGAAGATGAATTGGTTGGTCGGTTCATTCTTAGGCGTGCCTTACACCATCTCTCCGAGACAGCTGGTTTAGGACCTCCTGTGCCAGTCTCGTCCAATGGTGAGGTGCAAACTTGTACAGTGTAAGCGAGATTCACTATCGCCGAACTTTAATGCTTTTGAAAGTCAGCATTATCTGGTGTGTTCTTACAGACGTTTTGGTCCATCTGCGCAGGTGTACAGATTGTAGGACAGATATATGTGGCATCAAAGCCGTACACTATGTAAATTAACACATAAGGGTTTAATTACCATTCATCTTTTCCACCACGCAAGCACGTGGAAGTTTTGTAATCCCTCTTCGCTTAGTTTTAGGAAGATACCCAAGGGCTTGCATGACTGTCTCCGATGTACATAATGTGGTTGCTCTGTGAGTTGTGCAGATGTAAATATAGTAAATGTGGTTGCTCTGTGAGTTGTGCAGATGTAAATATAGTATCTCTTTTGCTTTGGTTGTGTGCGCGTGCCTCTGCTGGTCTGTTGACATCAATGTTTTGAAGGTGTAAATATTATGTTTTGACCTGTTGGCCTGTTGCTGATTTCATTTGTCTCTTTCACCATGAGAAAAAATTATGGTGCATTAGCATTACTATTGCACATGCCAATATCTGGGTACATATGATGAATGTTGTATGTTGACACGGGCAATACTACTACGATCATCCACAAAAAATGCAATTATCACAAACTTTGACTAAAATTAACAAAGTCCAAACACGTCTCCATGCAAGAACAGACTGACTCGGATACGAACAACCGTACATATATACGCGGCACGCCCCCTATCGTTTCTCAGAACTTGGCCGTGTTAACTTGACGCACAAACGAAGACGGTGTTGCTACGCCATCCACGAGATGGCTCCTCCTGCGGGTCGGTGCAACCATGCGGCTGCGGCCTCCCGACGGCGAAGCGCCCGGCTAGCCGCGCAGCGAACGTTGGCGGCTCCACCGGCAACCGTGGCGGCTCCTGCTGCACCACAAACAACGACGCCGTGCAGCCGCCGCCGTCTGCCTCTTCCCTTCCGACGTTCTGACAACCAGGCGCGCCTAGCGAGCAAACTGGCGCGTCAACAAGTGGTATACGTGGATGCGTGGCCCGGGACGGGGAGGAGCAGCCAGGTACCCCGCGTGCTCCACGCCGCCGGCCACGGCCCGGTTGTCTGCTCCCAGATGTACCGCATCGCGGCCGAGTCTGCCGCCGCCCATGCCGCCACCAACATGTGCGCCGGCGAGGTCGGCTGTATGGTGGCACCGCCGGAAGACCTGCAGGCCTCGGGCGCCGGCACGGCCGTCACGTACACCACGCACCAGACGCTGCTCCGCGTGCTCGCCGCCGACCCGCTCCTCGCTCCCTACGGGGCCGTCGTGGTGGACGAGGCGGACGACGGCATGCTGCTCACGGCCGCCGTGCTCAGCTGCGTCAAGGCCGCGGTGGCTCGCCGGCCAGAACTCCGGGTGGTCATCTGCATACAGGGAACCATGTACTACGGCGAGGGCGCCGTGCATAATTTCTTCCCCGATGCCGTGCACTTGTGCTTCGATACGAAGCTAGGTGTTCTCGACTTGCAGGGTTTCCTCTCCGAGCCGGTGACGGACTACGTTGCCGCGTCCGTCCACACAGTGTGCAGCATCCATTCCACGGAGCCGCCGGGCGACGTGCTCGTCTTCCTCCCGACGTGTGCGGATACCGAGGCTGCCGAACGCCTTCTCGCCGCTCGTGCACTGCCGGAACTCGTCACGCGCTGCCTCCACGATGGCCTCCCCGTCGATCTGATCGACGACGTTCTGAGCCCAGCGCCAGACGGCAAGCGGAAGGTTGTCCTGGCCACCGACGTCGCCAACTCGGCAGTGTTCGTGGAGGGGATCATACATCGTTGACTCCGGCTACCTCTGCACGGATAACGCGCTGCCACCCCTGACGGGAGCACCGCCGCCGTCTCGGATGTTGCGGGCTCTGAAGGTCGCATTGCGAGTGGGGTACCACATCAAGCGCAGGGGGAACAAGGGCAAGTGGTTCTGCTTGTACACCAGGGAGGAGTGGCAAGAGATGCTGCAAACTAGTTGCTCCTCACTGAGAGCGAGGACCGACGACGTCAACAGCCTCGCCGGCGTCGTTCTAGTCCTCAAGGATCTCGGGATCATCAGCGGCAGCGTCGAAAGCTTCAACTTCGTGCTGCCACCGCACCCGGAAACACTGCGGAGGGCACTGGAGGAGCTAGAGGCTGCTGGCGCGGTGGGGTTGGACCACAGTCACAAAGTTCCCGGCACGGAAGGTACGAGGAACGTGGTACGTGGGACGAGGATCGATGTTTTTAAGTTCCCGGATCATTAGGGGGTATACCTCATCGGGACGATTGGTTCGAAGATGGGAACATGTTCCATAGATGTTTGGGACATATCCGGAACGTAAATACAGAACGAGGATCATGATATTAGAATAATTAGGATAATATTTCATTCTGTTGCAAAACAAGTTTCAATCACTGTTGTTTTCTCCTTGATGTATATATAAAACTATATGTTATGAATCGTTAAAACATATGTATGTTGTTATGTCCCTTAGGCATGCACCGTGTGGGCTAATAAAGTAATAAGGCCCATTTGGCAAGGTACTAGGTATCGGCTTATTAATTCATGCGTACAGCAAGCGTAAACGCGCTCGCCGCTGCCCAGCATCCATGGATCGATCCATCGCGTGTGATCCGGGAGCGCGTCCCAAGCATCGTTCCGTCGCTCGTACCGCCCCGTCCCCGTTCCGCGATTGGTACGAAAATTCCGGGAACACGGAACGCGGCGTCGTCCCGCGTTCCGTGTGACTGTGGGTTGGACGGTGAGGTGACCGAGGAGGGGAGGCTCGTGGCGCGACAGATTTTAGGGACATGTTATTTCTAGTGGAATGCAGTGTTTTTTTTCCGGGGTCTGAACGTATTTGTTGGCTTCCTATACAAGTCATTTTTGTTCGCCAGCAAATGTGCTCGTACGTTGAAGGACTTATGGACCACAATCTGGTATTGTGGATATGATATATCAACATGAATTTACACATTGCAGTCCAGAATCTTTACAAGAAAAATTGTTGCAACACATTTGGATGTTGGTATTTAGACCAATAGTTCGACATGGATACCCCAATTCCGTTGTTTTGATGGTCTTGGTCTTGGTAAGTGGAATCAAGCTCCAATACTGCACAACATTCAGGCTACCTGCTCTCTTCTCCATACCCTTTCTTCTCCATGCGTAACACTTCGTTTACGCTTGTGACAAAAAAGTTGTCCGCTTGCAATATACGGAGACAGAGGTGGATGATGGTAGTGATGCAGGTACCTTCCCTCTCACTATCCTTCTCATAGCCCCTCCGACACTAGAGATACTCTTATGGTTCTTCTATCACCGCTCCGTTGCTCCAAGTAGTGCCACCTGAAAGGTCCCTTGTTTGGTTTTGATAATTGAGTGACAACTTAGGTGGACTAACATGTGCTTATGAGAGATATACAGGGGTTTAGTCCACAAGTGAATGTGAGATGAAGGAGCTTCATTGAATATGTGACATGACATGGAGTCATGTGACCAATGGTGAAGATCGAGATGAGGCTTGGCTTGAGACCGGAGGGTGTGTGAAGGACAAGTCGAGGCAGTGGAGCGATGGACCTAGTGAGGGTGAAGCTCGGGCAAGACTTGGCTCCGATGGACCATGAGGCGGTGAAAAGCAAGTGAGATCAAGATCGATGAACCATGAAGGTTGCATGACAATATGAAGTGGATCATATCATCTTGAGATCGTGTCGGTGCATATATTGCATTGGCACATTGGAGGAAGACGGTGGAAATGGAAATGCGCAAGGCAAAGGTATGCTATAGGGCATTTCATTTCACCGGTCATGAGGTGTGTAGAGAAGTTGATGATCGGATTTAAGATTGATAGCCGTACTATCAAGAGGGGCAAACTTATTTGCATATCGGTCATCTAGTGCCACTTGAGCGATCTAACATTGCGACATGCTAGGATCGAGTGGCGTTGTGAGAACAAGTGAAAATCCTTTAAAAATGATTGTGAAAATGCTAACACACATGCACATGGTGATGTACACTTGGTGGTGTTGGCACATTTGCATAGGAGTTGAGAAAAGAGAAGAAGTTGGAAAGGTTCGGTGAACTCCGGTGTTGGAAAAGAGAGTTAGTGATCCTTGGATTGGAAAACTGCTTTGATCCTTAGTGTTCTGGATCAAGAGGGCATGATGGTTGTTTAGCCCTCTGAATAAGCTTTCCAACGAGCCCAAGATCATCAAAAACGGAGTTCGGAGCTAAGAGATATGCCCGGTTAAATGTGGGAGTGGTCTGCTGCCCTCGAGAGCAACGGACGCGTCCGGAGCTAAGCGTCTGACGCGTCCGGAGTGCATAGAACGCGTCCGGCGCACATAAAACTGAGGGTCTGACGGTGGGCAGCGAAAATAGGCTCTCTAGGTAGCGTCCGGCGAGCGTAGGACGCGTCCAGCGCTCACTTTTTGGGCGTCCGGCGCTCCTAACGGCTAGTTTTCAGCACACGGAAATGAACGCGTAGGACGCGTCCGGCGCTTGCGTAGGACGCGTCCGGCGCGTGTTTTTCGGCTGCCCAACAGCTAGTTTCAAAGTGGAGGCTATAAATATGAGTTGAGGCCGGCCTTGGCCGGTGCTTAGCACCTTAGGGACTATGTGTCCATACTTGTGAGTGCTTGGAGAGCTCTCTACTCACTTGTTCTTGATAGAGTTCATCCAATCGAGTGAGAGAGCGATTTTAGTGCGTTGCATTGAGAGATTTGCATCGAGTGGCACTAGGTGATTGTGTTGCAAGCCGGTGTGCTTGTTACTCTTGGAGGTCGCCACCTCCTAGACGGCTTGGTGGCAAGAGACTTCGTTGAAGCACCCGTGGAGATTGTGCGGTGCTCGGAAGGAGGATTTGTGAGGGGTTCTTGAGCCTTCCCCGCGTGTACGCGAATTGGCTACTCTAGTTGAGCGTGGCTTGGAGGATCCCGGTCTTGTGTTGATTGGAGTTGGGGCTCCCCGGAGGGGTTGTTGGCAGTGAGCCAACTTGAGTGGCCATCTCATCACCAAGCCGGTGTATCGCCACAACTGGACGTAGCTTGGTGGCGACCAAGTGAACCGGGGAAAAATCGTGTGTTGATTTGTGATTGCTGAGGCTTCGACCTCCTTGTTCTTGTGGGTGAGGCTTCGACCTCCCTTGAGCTTGTTTGCAGGTGGTTGGTCTCTACGCCCGGTGATTCGCCACCGCCGTGACTTCGTGTGTCCACTCTTCACGGTGGTTTGCATCCCCTATAGCTCAAGCTTGTATTTACATTTGTTACATTCTTGCTTAGCTTGAGTAGTGGCTCTTGTGCTTTTTTGCTTGTGTAGCTAGTTGAGCACCTTCTTGCTTGTGTAGCTAGAAGTAGAGTAAGTGTTTTGCTTAGCTTGTGTAGTTAAGTAATTTGCGCTCTTGGGTTCGGCTTGTGTAGCCTTGTCTTTGAGCATCTATTGAGCTTAGGTTTGGCTTTGCGCTCTTGCTCATTAGAATTGTGTAGGTGCTCCCCGGTGTGGCAAAGTACTAGTTGCTTAGATTTGTGTAACCTTGCAAGCTAGAATTGTTTAGGTGAGCACTAGCTAGTTTAGCACCTTGCTTCTTGTTTAGGATCTTTTACAAGGTGCTACTAGATTTGTAGTTAGTGGGGGTTAGTCTTGACTAGACCGATAGTTTTAATTCCGCATTTATTTCGGTTAGCCGGTGCATAAGTTTTTAGTAAGGACTATTCACCCCCTCCCCCTCTAGTCCATCTCGACCCTACACCACCGCATCCTACCACCACACCACCCGCAAGACTGTGTTATCGCGCCCACATGCAGGCACATCCGAGGAGCTGCCTTTGGCTAGTCCGCGGTTGTCATATGTTCTGTGAGGACCCCATACCCTCATCGACCTACGCCCACCACCAGCAAGCACCTGCCTAGTCCAAATCGGGGCAAGCGCCGTGTGTGTGGGGGCGCGCGCGCGGGGGGTGGGGGGTGCGGGTGTTTAGTTTCATGACGAGAGGAATTAGGGCCTATGTCGTGGGTGAGATGGAGAAGAAGATTGGCCAATTTTCCGATTCCACAATACACACATCCAAACAATAATTTGTATTCGACTCTCGATTTGATTTCAACTACCAATTCTACCTACATCCAAACAACTGCTTTGATATTGGTATCCATTTCCAATGTATAAATATAATTTGGTATTGACACCCATTCAATGTTTTTCATTTTTTTCTAAAAATAATCAAATCCTTCCTGCTAGGCACGATTTACGAACATATGTCTAGGCAGAGAAAAAAATAAAACACTGACCATATAGTACCATTCCCAAAAGAAAAAACATTCCCCTGACGTACTCCCTCCGTCCCAGAAAGAATAACGTTTTTGACTTTCAGACATCAAGTTTGACGGTTCGTCTTGTTCAAAAAATTTATATAAATTATAAAATAGACAAATTATTATTGAAATATATGTAATGATAAAATAAATTTTTGAATAAGACGGATGATCAAATAAGATGGCTGAAAGTCAAAAACGCATTATTTTTGGAACGGAGGGAGTAAGAACAACAACGTCCCAAGAGGTACTTGTGCCCGATGCCGTTTGTCCGTGATCGAGCGGTACCAAGCAAATAGCCAACCAACACAGACGTCGGGCCGTAAGCCTGTTGGTCACTACTACAGATTTTCATATCACAGCCGGTTCGCAACCCTCATCACTGACGGAAAGTGAACCGGCAGTGAGCAAGCGGCAGTGTTGTGGGTGGTGCATCACAGCCGGAATTTTCACCCCGGCTGCGATGAGCACACAACACTGCCGGCGCGTAGAATGCCCCGGCAGTGTTATTCGATGACAACACTGTCGGCTCGTTCCAGGAGCCGCCAGTGTTGTCCGGGCCAACACTGCCGGCTGGTTCTTCGAGCCGTCAGTGTTGTAATACACGACACTGCCGGCTCGTAGAATTAGCCGGCCGTGTTGGCTCTGACAACACGAACGGCTTGTGCAACGAGCCGACGGTGTTGTTCGGGCCGGCAAGACTAGGCTCGTTGCGGCCGGCGATGATGGTGGTTTTTTTCAATTTATTTTTTTAAAAGTATAAATAAATTATATATTTTAGTTTTTATTTTATAATGCATAATTATAATTATATTAATTATAGTTACAATAATTATAATTATATTAATTACATTTATAATACAAAGCATCCAAGTTTCTTCCAACATGTTACGTACAACCCTCAAAATGTACTTCTAGTCAATGAAATAAAAATTACATGAGACGATTAAGTTGGACGCCAACTCTTCCTTGTACTTCCCTTCGGCTCGAGCAATTGAAAATAATCCATTCTTCGAAAGCACCATGGTGTTGATGAAGTCCGCCAACTCCGCTTGGAATGCGGCGACTTCGAAGTCTAACAACATTTGGTGCTTTTGGTTCTTCCGCATTGTCATTCCAAAACGCAAACAAGAAATCGGTACAATCATGATTTATTTAAATTATTAACGAGACATAGAAAAGAGGATTATACTTACAAGTTCATCGGCTCGCTCGAAGTGTAGCCGAGGAATCGAAACATGGCCCACATCACATAGAAGCCGCATTGGGCGTTGCCCTTAGGCCGCTTCAAGTACGCGATCTTCTTCATTATTTGCATCTTGAATGCTCTTTGCGTCCGGCCTCTATATCTTGTTCGAAGACGTGTAAAAATATTGAATAGGGGGAACATTAGAAATACACATGTGTGATCGATAATAATATGTTATTAGTATCACTTACTTATTGAATAGTTGCAACGGTGGATCCAAGTCCTTAAGTGGAATCTTCTTTGAATCCCACACCTCGATCACATTGGTGTCAAGATCGACGGCGATGAAAGCCCAATGACCTCTCGCAATCACATGATCTAAATTAACAAATAATCTTGACGAGAAAAGAGAAGTATAAAAACAAAGGTGGAGAACTCATACGCGAAGTTGTAGGGCGAAGTATCGTGGTTTTCTCATTCTTCACGAACCCTTCGAAAATTAGGCCCAAGAGATTTAGCACCTCATCCAGATTCGATGAGAAGCCCTTGATTGACTCGATGGGGTCAATGAAGCCTAAGTGTTTCCATTTCGGCTTTATTGAAGCATAGCACCAAATTAGCCTCGCATAAAAACATTCAAAGTTGAAAACAATTAACGAGTTGGTGACTCGAAAGAGCATTACTTAGGATTTCATGTGTTTACGGTACTTACATAGTCCACAATGTCATGTGTTGTACGTCGAGGTTTCTTCCCTGATATATAGCTGAAAAAGAGCCTCGTACTCGACGGGCACCTTCTCTTCTTCTGCATAGTAGTAGACTAGCTTCGGAGGGATAATAGCAGTAAATGCAAAATCCTGGTGCTGTGAGGTGATGGCCATGTAATATTCGTGCAACTTACGCATCGGCGTGGGAAGATTTTGGTACTCTTCATCAGAGACCAAAGGTTTTCCGTATGCAAACTTACGCGCTATTGGTGCCGTCCCAACTGACTCCCAATACATGTCCTCGGCTGCATCCCTGGTCAACTCCGGACAATCTTGGCACAATTTATCTATCTTTCTTATATGCTCTTTGAAATCATCGTCGGCCTTTTCATTTTTGTATTTGTTCTGTGTGTGCCTTTCATATTCGTTCCTCTTCAAAGCCATAGGAAAATCAGCGATGAGAATGAAAAAAGGTACATACTGGTCCTTGGGTATTCTGGCTGTCCACAGTTCGTCCATCGGGTTTGAAGTGTTGCCACTGAATGGCCTTTTGTTTGGCCCTTGATCGCCATGGGCAGCATTAGAAACCGATGCCGAGGACCTTTTCCTTGACTGAGAGGAGGATGTCGTTGCCTGCGTCGAGGATGACGAGAAGCATGTCCTCTAGTCCGGATGTAGAACGACCGGGATTCGCTTTTCTCCCTCGGGTTCCCGAAGAACCCACCGTAAGAGGAGGGCGGTCACCCGAGGAGGAGGAGGATTCTGGCGACGAGGTGGCGAAGGAGCAGGAGGAGTCTGGCGACGTGGAGGAGGAGAAGGAGGGGAGGAGTCCGGCGACGTGGTGGAGTCCGGCGAGGCGGAGGAGGAGGAGGAGGAGGAGGGGGAGGAGTCCGCTCACGTGGTGGAGTCTCGCGATGAGGTGGAGGAGGAGGAGGAGGAGGAGGAGGAGGGGGGAGGAGTCCGCTCACATGGTGGAGTACGCTACGAGATGGAGGAGGAGGAGGCAAAGGAGCGAGGTTCCGGCGCGGAGGAGAAGGACGAGGATTCCGGCGACGCGAGAGGAGACTCGATGAGGACGAGGAGAAGAAGACGGGGTTGATGGCAATTGAGGATGTCCCCTGCTCGGAGATCCGAGTTGTGGGGCGAGGGTTCTTCTTCGTCCTCTTCATCGAGGACATCTCGTGCTCAAGCTTAATGAGGCGCTTGCTCCACGCCACAACAAATCCTATGTTCGCTCAAGTTTTGGCATGTCCTCCGATGCGGGGTGGTCGATGGGTATCCTTCCGTACTTCTTCTTGAGTACCTTCTCAATGGTGACTTTGGCGTACCCGGCGGAATTGGGGTGCCTTTAATGGTCCCATCTAACCGGGTAAGGCTTGGCCGAGCGCCACCTTGTCTTTCGTCCATTATTGCTTGATGTACGGCTTGACATTCACACGGTCGGTGATGCTATCGACCGGGTGAGGCACATCCACATCGATTCACCAAAAGGGGTGGACCCACAACCGCTGCAACCCCGTGCTTGTGGTCCTTGAGATTGTTGGGACGCAAGTTCTCGTTCGACCTTCTCTTGAACTAGTTGATCTAATTTGGAGTTCCATCTATCTTCCACATCCTTAAGCATCTTGAGTGTCTCCTCCTCTCTTGCCTTCTTACTCCGCGGCTCCGATAAGTTTCCGCATCTTCCGGAAACCTAGCAACCAACTAACAACCCCGGCTCCTCCGGTGCGGCCACCATGCTCCTTGTTCCCGAGTGCTTGGGTGAGCACGTTGTTCTCCCCGTCAGAAGTGCGTGACCCTTGAATCACCTCCTCGGTTATCTCGGAGATCCTCGAGACGAGGGCACTCATGTCCGGATCATCTATGCCTTCACTTTTTGGATGATTTAAGACGCTAAAGCTCCCATCATTACCATGACGACAGTTCCTCGCGATACGTAACATTATAGATGCGGCTCGCCAATGGAGGGTCACAACCTCAACGCCAGCTTCAATAAGCTCTGACTGCTTCTCAAGTTCTCTTTGAAAAACATCATCCATGAGAGCCGCAATGATGAGGAAGTTTGTTTTTCGACGAGTTCTCCTTATTCTGCGTGCTAAGGGTTTGGAACTCCTCGGACTCGTAGTGAGTCATGAACTCCTCCCAGTAGGCCCCCTGATAGGCCAACTTTGAGTTACTACCAAAACTTGGTTGTGCACCACCAACGATATACTTCTGTAACAATCACCCCGAAAGTCTTGAAGCATGAGGACATTATTTCATAGGCTCTTTTCGGGCTAAGGGTTTGTCAAACCGATCTTCCTCACGGGAATGTGAAATACTTTGGGAGCTCCTTGTTCCATATTTGCAACTTGATATTTTCGGGAACCACGGACGGGTCCGTATCTTTCCCTCGCCACTTATAGTACTTCAAGGGGACAAATTGCCTTACAAGGTTGCCGATGACCCCTGAGTACTTCTTCATAGATTTCTCTGGTGCAGAAGGGAGACCGCGTCCATCATCGAATGCGGTGATCGGCAACTTGCCTTTAGGAAGTTGTGTCGGCCCTCGCTTGGTTCTGACTCTAGTATTACCACTGCTTGCCTATGGCTCATCGGTATGCGGTGGGTCGGTGACCAGCGAAGGAACCTGCTGGATAGAACGTGTAAGTTAATACCCTGTCAATGCAGTAGTGGGTGTGCCTACGTCATCAAATGACACCTAATTAAGTTACCTGGTTAGCTTCGCTCTTCTTGTTCATCATGTAGGTTCAAATAACCGCTCGGGCTCTCTTCTCCCCGCCCGTGAGTAGCGGCCTTGTTGTCACCGACAACATTAGCCGCTTCATGCTCCATCTCTACGGCTACGAGGAATCTGGTGATGAACCATGGATGTGAATTGACCGTGGTCAGTCAGTGCTAAACTAATAACAAGACAATCCACAATTACCTACAAAAATGATGTACATATTTGACCTACAAATAGGATATATATCTATGACCTACAAGTGCCTACAAATCATGTCCACACTAGCTTGCTAACCAAATTTCAGCCCATTTGGACTTATGGCTAAAGCTACACAAAATCCACAAGCTAGCAACATTAAACCCACATTAAATAGGCCTAAATTACTTTGGACTATAAAACATGTCCAATAACAGATTTGAGCCTCCAATTATGGCTAACTATCGGCAATTCAAAGCATACAAACATGAATTAAGATGGTGAATTTATTTGCTTATACTAGCTACTAGCACCCTCTAAAGCATCTCTAAAATCTTACAACATGAACATGTTACGAGCATCGCGGAGTTCACAAGTTAACAAGCTCGAATTGACCAAAGTTCGAGATCATTGCAGCAACGAAGCCTATACGGGCATTACGTCGAACGGAGGTAGGGCGCGGGAAGAGAGGAGCAAACCGCGTGAACGAGATGGTGACCGCTTCCGCGCGCTCCTAGATGCTCGTGAGGGTGGACGATGCTCGGAGATTGCGGACGCGGGGCGGGCGCGCGAAGCTCCGGTGCGGCGGCGGCGCGGTAGGTGCCGGCCGGGCGCGCCCGCGGTCTTGAACGGGGCCGCGGGTCGCGTAGCCGTCGGCCGGAGGAGCGGGCGGCGACGGCGACGTCGGTGACGGAGGAGGGCGTCGTCGGGCGGGACGCGTCGGGGGGGGCGGCGGACGGCGTCGTTGGGGGCGGCGGACGGCGTCGAGGGCTGCTGCGAGTTGGGAAAGGGCACGTGGTTTAAAAGACTTGTGAAATTTTCGCAGCGCGCGCGCCCGCTTATATACCCGGGTGTTATCCGCGGTGCGCAAACAACACCGGTGATATGTATATCACGGCTCCAACTCGAACGAGCGTGATAAGTACATCACTGCCGGTGCTAAACGCGCCCCGAAAGTGATGACTTGTCAAGTCTTAATCAGAATAATTTCCTGTTTCGTACGAATAGTCGTCTTTACCACAGCGGTTAAGGCCGCGCCCTGTGACCTGTGAGGCTTGCGCTCGAGTCGTAATCTCTGCAAATTTTTCGGGTTTTTAATCATTTTACAAATTTCAAAGAAAAACTGTTAAACATATGAAGTAGTGTACAAAGCAGTTATCCTCTCTGAGCGCAGTGGTTAAGGCATAAATGTTTGATCTGTTGGACCCGCGTTCGAGTCGCGGTGGTGTCAAAATTTTTTGAAAATTCTTAGTTTTCAAAATAACATCACCGGTGTCCAATGTGGCACCGGCGTGATTATTATTTATTGAAAATACTAGATATATTAGTAATAAATAGAAAGCGTGTATTCCCATGTCAAATTGGCTTCAAATTTTTTTCTAAGCACATAAACAAGTAAACTAAGTCCCCACACATGATCTTAGTTTTTTTCTAGAGATTTGACATGGTTTGACCATGTTTGACTTGGTCAAATCTTGGATTTTTGTGATAATCCACTTTGACCCAAATGACCCTAGATGGCATCAAATGCAAAAGTGGCCTATCTATCAAATGTGTATCTTGATGAGTAATATCACCCTTGTATTCGGATGTTTTCCATCGAGGTCGTTTGGTGCCTCAATTTGACCATGTTTGACCTGGTCAAATCTTGGATTTTTGTGATAATCCACTTTGACCCAGCCCTAGATGGCCTCAAATGCAAAAGTGATGAACATAAGGCATGTCACACTCATCATGATAAACATTTGGTGTAATGGTCAACTCTTCATTTGACAGAGCTTGTACCACTAAAACATTGAATTTTTAAATTTTGGCACCTCGTATCCAAAGTATTTGAAACCCTAGATGGTCTCAACCGAAGTGTCTAGAATACCAAATTTGGTCCACTCATCATGAACTACATTTCATACAAAGGCCATTTTTGCATCTGACAAAGTGTTAGGAAAGTGTAGCTCCAAATCCACACGTGCCACATACACTTCCATAAAGTTCATGTGAGATTCAAGAATTTGTGACCGGTGTTGGGTACCACTATCTCAAATGCAAAAGTGGCCTATCTATCAAATGTGTATCTTGATGAGTTATATCACCCTTGTATTCGAGATGTTTTCCATCCGAGGTCGTTTGGCGCCTCAATTTGACCATGTTTGACCTGGTCAAATCTTGGATTTTTGTGATAATCCACTTTGACCTGCCCTAGATGGCCTCAAATGCAAAAGTGATGAACACAAGGTATGTCACACTCATCATGATAAACATTTGGTGTAATGGATAGAATATTTTTCTTCAACTTTGTAAAATATTTATTTAGAGAGAGTACATGGATAGAATACAAAATAAATAAAAATTATCAAATTACATATACAATAACAAAGACATATTTTTCTTCACCGTCAATGTTATCATCCATGTGTATCAACACATTATAACTTGACCACTTGCTTTCGTCCTCGGTTGTGGCCTACTTTCCATCTCTAGCGCAGCGGCAAGGGTCGGATGCGGCGGCGGCAAGGGTCGGACGCGGCTCGAACCGCACCGACAGTACTCCTCGATGGGGGCGGTCGTACCGCGACCCGCAGAAATGCGCGACCAACTCGTGCATAAACTTCGGCGTCGCCTTCGAGTACTAACACCACCCCGGGAGAGAATTGCACAAAGCCCGTCAATCTCATAGCACCTCAAATGAACGCATGCCCTTTGCAGAGGTACACTTCAAGGAATGAATGTCTTGTCTACAACGCACACGATTCACAGAGACCTAGAGAATCCAGCTCGTGGGACGGCTCTGTCAATCTCACCGGGCACCCCAACATGCGGCTCAGCTCATCTTTAGTAGCATTCTTCTAGCACCACATGTGTGCATTATTTTGGTGGACTACTATAACACATGCCGATATCTGTATGTGGAGGGCTTTCTCCCAAAGGGAACCCATGTATTTGGAAAACTAGCAAACAACTAGAGAAAGAGGGAGGAAAAGGATCACAAACTCGGATAGAGGTTCCAAGCACGATGGCCATTTTATAGCCCCGTGTTGTCGTGGTAGGTGGGAGCAAAGGTGCTCTTCTTTTGTATTGATCGAGAGGGCGAGAGATAAATTTTTTAAAAAACAATCTCTACTTTATATCACCGCCGGCGCACGGATGGAGCCGCGGCGATGGTCTAACGGCATTTTTTTAAAAAAGCGCCCGGTCCATCCCCGCCGGCGCCTTCCACAAGCCGGTGTGATAGGTCCAACGGCATTTTTAAAAGGCGCGCCCGTCCATCACCGCGGCGCCTTCCACAAGCCGGCAAAGTGATAGGTCCAACGGCATTTTTTAAAAGGCGCGCCCATGCCATTACCGCCGGTTTGTGGAAGGAGCCGGCGGTGATCAATACAACGGCATTTTTGAAAGGGAAGCCCACTGCGGCCACGGGCTCACATCACTTCCGGCCGCCGCGTGGTCTCGATCAACGACAGAACCCGCCGGCGTTGGATTTGAACCCGACGAGCATTATTTTTAAAATAAAAAATGGGAGCAAAATAACATAAAGATTTGTAACAAAAAAAGAAACCGAACCCGTGACCACGATCGAGTCCAGGCATTTTTTTAATTTTTTAGTTTTATATATAGATCACGCGCGCGGAATTTGTTGGTACAAGCCGCGGTGATGTCCACGCCTATAAATACATGGCAAACATCCGGGGCATATGCCTGCCTTCTTGTGTTCATTTCTTCCTCTCTCCATCTTGGCTAGTTCTCTAGGCTAGTTTGCTAGTTTTTGTGAAGATGGCCTCTCTGTGGGAGAAAGCCTTTCACATACAGATATTTTTACGCGTTGTAGTCCACCACAATGGTGCACACAATAGGTGCTAGAAGAATTCTACTGATATAGCAATGCCGGATGTTGGGGTTTCCGGCGAGGCTCTTGAGAAGTGCTTGCACTTATGTGCTTGCATTCGACGCCCACGCGGTATTGTCTCTTCAAGCCGGAAGGGGCCATACAGTCATGTATCCCCGCCGAAATCCTCTAACCAAGAGCAAGAAGGGAAGGATTGCGGCTTTCCCTGATTGCCTCCGACAAGCATTGCTCTAACCACCTCGCATTATCTATGCTAGCAAGGATGCTAGAAGAATACTGCGAGGTGGTTAAATTATAATGTGTTGATACTCATGGATGGTAGCTTTGATCTGTATGAAAATAGGTCTTTGTTATCGTATATGTAATTTTGTTGTAAGGTCTTTGTTATCGTATATGTAATTTTTTATTTGTTTTATCTTGTACTCTTGTGCTCTATCTAAATAAATATTTTGTTGTCATTAATAAAACATATATGTACTCAAGCATAGAGTTTACTATATAAATGTATAAAAAATAAAAAAAGTAGATATAACCATAAAAATATAAAAAAGTTCAAAAATTTTGGGGCAGCCTAGACTCGAGCGCGGGTCGCAGGTTCCATAGTGCGCGGCCTTAACCGCTGGGACAAAGAGGGGAGATTGAAAGAGTGGAGCAGTATATGTTACTTAACCGCACATAGCCGTCTCCATCATCACTGCCGGATCGTAACAAGAGCCGGCAGTGATAAGTTGGCGGGGACGAACGGCCAAATACCCGCTTCGTCTTCCCGCCGCGCATTGATGGCGGTGTGAACTGATAGGCCACCGGCGACGGTGGCCTTTGAGTCCCCCGCCGGTGGCCTTTATAAATCGGCCTCCTCAGCTGCATTCTCCTCCCACACCTTCCTCTCTTTCTCTCCTCTCGATCTTCTCTCCTTCGTCCGTCATGGAGTCCGGCGGCCGTGGATTCGGTGGTGGCCGCAGCGGTGGTGGAGACGGATCAGCCGGACGCCGTCCCCGGCGTCCTCTGCACCCGTCGACCTCCTCCCCCGGCCGCCAAGTCCGCGCGCCGGAGAACCAAGTGCTCGCCCTGCGCGCGCAGCTTGCCCAAGAGCGGAGCTGGCGCAAGACGGCCGAGGAGGCGCTGCAGGTGGAGCGCGCGGCCCGCGCGGCGGCCGAGGAGGAGGCCGCCATCCTCCGCGATGCGCTGGCGGCCGAGCAGGCGGCCCGCGCGGCTGCCGAGGAGGAGGAGGAGGCTGCTCGCAGCCCCGGCTCCCGGCGCGGGCCCCGTTAGCGGCGCGAGGCGCGGCGGCGGGACGGCGGCGAGCGGACGTGGAACGCCGCCGCCATTTTTATTAGTTTTTTTATTTACAAGAAATGTTAATTATGTAATGGAAATCTTATCATATTATCTATATAATGAGAATTTCTATTCCTACGAGTTTCGTTTTATTTATTTTATTATTATTTTGTTGCCCTCTTTGTTTTTTTTTTTTTTTGAGAAGTGTTGCCCCTGTTCTTGGGGAGGAGGAAGGAGAAACGGCGTGTGCGTCGGGCGGCCATCGCCGGCTCCGCGGACACCGGCGGCGATGAGTTCCATGCTCGCCGGTCTGCGGCTAGAGCCGGCGGTGATATCTGCCCACCTTATCACTGCCGGCTCTAGACAGGCGCCGGCAGTAATACCATCATCACTGCCGGCGCTAGACACGACCCGGCAGTCAAATCCTCATCACTGCCGGTGCCTTCGCTGCCTGACGCGAGTCAGGCTCCGTCGAGCTTGGCACCGGCTGTGATGAGTCATCACCGCCGGTTTCGCCATTTCCGGCGGTGATACGGTGGGCAGTGTTGTGCGAATCTGTAGTAGTGGGTGGCCCAGTTCTGTAGCACGAGTGATGATGAAGGAAAAAGGCACGAACCAAGGAAGATGTATGTATGTTCAGTCAGAGGGAGCATGAAGATGTATATATGTTCAGCTTTTGTTTCCTGCGTATATATAAGTGACCTGCTCCTATCCTAGGTGATATATACAACTTCCTTTTGGCACATATTAGTTATGTGCTCCCAGTTCTATATATATGTATTATAAGCTTTCTATTGCCATTTTGCAAGTATCACTGAAGAAAGAAAAACTATTTATGTATGCACATATATAAATTATTATATCTGAAGTATTTGGAGCAAAATCCGGAACTCTTTTGCATTCAGAGTTTTCAAATTGGCACAATTATCAGAACAGCACTAAAGTCTCAACATGACGAGGTTCAGGCACTCAAGTCGACAAACATTTCAATATTCTATCGGCCTCCCAACCCAAATCCAGTTGTATATTTAGATGCGTAACGTAGGTGTTGACGCCGAAATTGATCCGGCGGCGAACACACCACACGTGGGCCTTGGACGCCCTCGAGGTAGCCTTCGCGACCTGCAAACGCAGCGACGACGCAACGTGACCGGCAAAACGATCTAGAGATCAATAAGCCGATGTAGAGCTCGTCGATGGCCGGAGATAACCAACACCTTTCGCGGTGAATAGCGGCGAGGTTTACGAGCAAACCGGCAAAGGGTAATCAACGTGCTTTCGTGACGAAGAACCGGCTAGTTTCCGAGCAAACTAGCAAAGGAGCCGTCGAAGCCCTTGCCTAAGAGGGATCTCGTCAGAGCGAGGAGGTCGCCGGTTGCCCTAGGTCGGCGGACGAGCCTAGGACGCCATCCTTGATCGCCTGGATCAAGCCATGGGGCAGCACGGAGCTGGAAGATAGAGCATAGGTAGAGGATAGATTGGTTTGTTTGTGTTTGGTTGACGATTGATTGGATGGGATCAATCGGCCATGTACCCCTTATTTTATATGGGGTAGGGGGTGGTCTTATCCCATTGAAAAAACAATGTGGTACTTTTAATTTGTCCCTCATAGAGTTTTTCCTTAGATTGGGCTAAACAATTATCATGGGCCTATTTAATTAACATGGGCCCAATTTAAGTGTCAACAATAGGCTTCTAGAACCTAGGGTTTGGGGCACCGGCGCCACCACCACCACCGAGGGCGCCGCCGTCGCCACTACCGCCTGCGGCCCCCGTTCCCTCGCCTCCGGCCTCGCTGCGGGCGGTGACGCGGAGCGGGGGTCCGCCTCGATTTCCAGTTTTCCCTATTTTTCATAGGGTCTTAATAGAGTCCTAGGTCTAGGGTTTGTTCCCCGTCGATGTTCGGCGACAGAGTTAGGTTTGGTCGGAGGAGCGTGGCTCCTTTGCGACTTAGTCTTCCTGGCGACGCCGGCGATGCGGAAGCGGCGGTGGCGCAGCGGAATAATTTCTCCCAGTCTCTTCTGTTCTCCGATGGCGATCTACACCGACGCCAACGGAGAGGCTGGGGAGAACTCTCTTAGATTGGAGGGTCGGCGCATCGTTGTCTTCGTCAGGTGATGATGCTGTTGACCCTGTTAATCTCGAGGAACATGTTTGGTGAAAACCTGAGCACTGCTCGGGTTGCCGGCGATGGAATCGAAAGATGCGTCGTGGGTATAGGAGTTGGCCGATGCGTCTGGGAAGCAACGTCGGCTGATTCTCCCAGAAATAAGTCCTTCTATGCGGGCTCCACCCTGTGGAGTTTGGCTCTGGTGCATGACGACGATTGGTACGCGGCTTGAATGGCGGTGACGGATGGATCTCTGAAGACTTCGAGGAAGATGAACATGAGTTGTAAACTTCTACTCCCTTCGTCTCATACATTTTGACTTTTGTACTTTCTTTTTGACCGCTCGTCTTATTTAAATTTTTTATGCAAATAGTAAAATAAATAAATGATTATGAAAGTATCTCTAGTGATAAAATAAGTCATAACAAAATAAATAATATTTATTAAAACTTTTCGAATAAGACGAACGGTCAAACACGGAGGGTAGAAGTCAAAATGTGCAATTATTTATAAGACGGAGAGAGTATGTAATTTTCCTTTTCTTTGGTGCCCGGTCAGCCAAAAGGGCCCAGGAAAAACAAAGATGAATACGTGTTTCTTCTAAAAAAAAAAAGTCAAACATTCCATCATCACAACCGCTGGATCACAGATGGACGGCATCGGGGCAAGTACGTCCTGTGACGTAGCTGTTCAGTAAGTTAGAGGAGCCGGTTTCCAACTTCCCCACCGGCTCGCGAGCTAAGACGGAGTCCCAGCAACAGCCGACTCCTCGAGCCTCCTCCTCATCCGGCGTCACCTCACCGGCTGCTTCCGGCCGCCGGCCGCCGGCCGCCGCGCCTCCATGCTCTCCCAGGTAGTACGGAGGTACCTCCTCCGCCGCCCCGCGCCCGTCCCCTCCTCCGAACGGCTCGATCGTCACTAGGCACCAGACACCACCGGCACCGCGTGGTACGGCCAGCGAACCCTAGATCCATCCACTGCTGGATCATCCGGGAGGCAGCTCTGATTTTGCTTCTGGTTTCCTGGATTTGCCTGTAGATGACCTAGGACTTGGTATGTTGGTGTGCAGCTGAAATTGATTGGATGTGTTACACTACATCCTTGACTTGAATGATGCTTGGTTGGTGCTCTTGTGGATTTGCTGTGGAGGTGATCTGGAACTTATGATGCTGGTGGATTCAGTTATTACACTATAGTTGCGCTGTTAAGCATATGCTTTTGAGTTATTACTAGTATAGATAGATTATAAGATGTAGTGCAATGTATAGCGAAACATTTTGGGATGGGGACTAAGTGATTTGCAACTGTGTCAAGATGCTGCTCTTTAGTTCCTTCCCACCTTCTGTTTCAGATCTGTTTTCATGATGTTGGACTAGGCTGTTCGATCATAGCCGTGCTCTTTTGTTGCAGTGTGGGCTTGTTCTTTTAGCCTTACGGTATTTATTTATTGCAGCAAGTTGCTTGAATCAGTATATGTAGTTGTAGCACATTTTTGTATGGCCAGTTCTATTCAGCTTAGATATGATGCATTTCATGCTGTGCTGATCAAAGTCTCTCTCATTTGTGTTTAGCAATGATGGGAACAGAAGGCATTGCAGCCACAGTCATCGAGGACCCTGAACCCTCGATTCCGCCTGGATTTGGACCTTTCGCTTCCTCGACATCATGGGGAATCCAAAGCGATGTTAAACCTGCTGATGATCATTCTAGTTCTGTTGCATTACAAAGCATTGACGACGACGACGTGGTCATTTTGGAATATCTATCCAGTTCAGTGGATCGTCAGAGTGACACAGGTTGCAGTATTTCTGGGAGCAATACCTGTAGGAAATCACTGCGCAATAGACCTCCAATAGATTATAGTCGCTTTGATCAGCTTGCATATGAAGATTCTGATGCTGATGTAGCAGACAAGGTTGCACTTACTTTACTATTTTATCCTCATTTCTTCATCAGTTACCTGAATTTTATCATGATGTTAATGCCTCCCACAATATTGCTCAACTCTATGGATAGGGGTAAGTTCAGTGAAAAACAGACAACAATTCCCTAAAGGAGTACTTCGAGGATGTCCAGAATGTGCCAATTGTCAAAAGGTTTGTGTAATTCTGAAATTGATGGAGCCTCCACAAAGGTGTTGTTTTGTTGCTTATATCACATCACATCATGCAGGTTATTGCAAGATGGAATCCATCTGGTGCACGTAGGCCTGTTCTTGATGAGGCTCCTGTTTACTATCCTACTGAGGAGGTTTGTTGCCACGTTGTATTGTATCAGTACTTTCACTGCACTGAATTTGGTTTTGCATACGCTAATCTTATGATATCTTCTTGTGGATCAGGAATTCCAGGACACCTTAAAATACATTGAGAGTATCCGCCCAACGGCAGAACCATATGGAATATGCCGTATTGTTCCACCAGCTTCATGGAAGCCTCCATGCCTTCTTAAAGAGAAAAACATTTGGGAATGCTCAAAATTTTCTACTCGGGTACAGAAGGTTGACAAGCTCCAAAATCGTAAATCGTCCAAGAAGAGCAGAAGAGGTGGAATGATGAAGAAGCGCAGAAAGATTTCAGATACTGAAGAAATCAATCACAATCAAAATGGAATGCAGCAAAACCAAGAGAGATTTGGATTTGAACCGGGACCAGAGTTCACACTACAGATGTTTCAGAAGTATGCAGATGACTTCAGTGATCAGTATTTTATGAAAGATAAATGCAAAGATTCACCACCGTCAGTGGAAGATATCGAAGGCGAGTATTGGCGCATAGTTGAAAGGCCGACAGAAGAGATAGAGGTATCAAAAAACTTAGCAAAAGTATCTATGCCCATTGCAATTTAAGCTTTTGAAAATGTAATTGTGTTAGTCCTGGCCTTTTGACATTTTCCAGTAATGGCCTGTTAGAGAATTTCCTTTAGTTTGCAGTTCAGCTGACATGCATGTAGTTCTAAATAGTCATAGCACTTGCATGTGATATCTTACTTGGTAGTGTCTGTGTTTACATATACAGGACTAGTTATGCTACTTTCTAACTGATCAGAATATCCATTCTCATATATAGGTAATATATGGTGCCGATTTGGAGACTGGAACTTTTGGCAGCGGGTTTCCAAAGTTACGTCCTGAAATGAAATCTGATGTGGAGGATAAATATGCACAATCTGGGTGGAATCTAAATAACTTGCCTAGACTACAAGGTTCAGTTCTTTCTTTTGAAGGTGGTGACATTTCTGGTGTTTTAGTGCCTTGGCTTTATGTCGGCATGTGTTTTTCATCTTTCTGCTGGGTAAGATGCTTGTGATATTCTCTTTAGTTTCACAGTTTGTGATTGATGCTATTCATTATGGAAGCTTTATTATGGACTTATGGTATCCATCCTGAGATATTTCACTGATTTGAACTGTGCCTGTTGACAGCATGTTGAAGATCATCATTTGTACTCACTGAACTACATGCATTGGGGTGCTCCAAAGTTGTGGTATGGAGTTCCGGGAAAGGATGCTGTGAATTTGGAGGCTGCAATGAGGAAACATCTTCCTGAGTTGTTTGAGGAGCAACCTGATTTGCTTCACAACCTAGTAAGTTTTCTCTCTTGGTGATTTTTTCCTCAAACAATAGTTTCAGGTAGAAAAGCTTCCCCAGATAATGGTTAACTATGGATTATGCTTATGTGGCTATTCTGTGATTATTTTTTTGCACTTCTTAGGCATTTAAAACTCTGTTCTTTCCTCGTATATGCAAGTTACAATAAGATATATTCCTAAATGAAAATGCTAATTCCTTCTGCAGGTTACTCAGTTTTCGCCATCATTGCTTAAATCTGAAGGAGTACCAGTCTATCGTTGTGTTCAGCATGAGGGAGAGTTTGTCCTTACATTCCCACGGGCATACCATGCTGGTTTTAATTGTGGCTTCAATTGTGCAGAAGCTGTTAATGTGGCACCCATTGATTGGTTGCCAGTTGGACAAAATGCTGTTGAGCTTTATCGTGAACAAGCTCGGAAAATAACTATCTCCCATGATAAGCTGTTGCTTGGGGCTGCAAGAGAAGCAATAAGAGCTCAGTGGGAGGTCCTATTTCTCAAGAGGAATTCTGCTGATAACTTGAGGTGGAAAAGCATATGTGGGTCTGATAGCACAATATGCAAGTCACTGAAGGTAAATGCCAGCCACAATATATAACTACGTAATTAGTGTCAGTTGTTTCAATTTCAGTGGAATCTAATATTTTTCAAATCACTCTACTTAGGCACGAATTGAAATGGAGTTGGCACAAAGACAAAATATATCCTCTCAATGTATATCAAGGAAAATGGATACCGAATTTGATTCTACTGATAGGGAATGTGCATTGTGCTACTATGATCTGCATCTTTCAGCTTCTGGCTGTCCATGCTCCCCAGAGAAATATGCTTGCCTGGTACATGCAAAGCAGCTTTGCTCATGTGATTGGGACAAAAGGTTTTTTCTTTTTCGTTATGATGTCAATGAGTTGAATATCTTAGCTGATGCTTTAGGGGAAAGCTAAGTGCCATTCACAGATGGGGTGTCTCTGATCTTGGATTAAGTTTGAGCTCGTGTGTCAAACGGGAAAAGGTCCAAGATTCCAAGACTGTTCACAGATTAACTGATGGCCCAAGACGGTCCTACATGTCACAGGCATCAACAGTATCATTGGTTCCTTCTGTTAGCTCTGAACAGAAAAACAATGAAAATAAGACACTGGATTTAGGTTGTCCAGGTATGAATGTACTTAAAACAAGTCCGGAGGCAAATAATGCACATTCTTTGACAAAGCAGATAAAATCAGAAAATGCCTCACAGCTAAAGGAGCCATGTGTGAAGAATGAATTATCATGTCCAACCAGCAATGGTGCCAGCCGACAATATAATGAAGGGATTGGAGGCCACAAAATTGCAACACCAAGCTTGATGGTTCCTTCTGGTCAATCATTTCCTGCAAATGCTGTGACAAGACCCTTAGTTACTTCAGGTGAATCCATGAGAAGTACACATGTCTTGGCAGTGTTTAAAGAGAATAGAGAAACCTCTTCCCGGACTGGAGACACATCTTCACCTAGGGAGTATCATAACAGGCCACCGTCAATGATTGATAATGGAGCTACCATGAAGCCAGATCTGGAAAACTTAGACAATTCTCGTAGGTTGATGGCATCATCAGACTTCAATGCAACTCTATGTCATTCTTACAAGGATCAAACATTCTTAACACCAGAAACTAATACCTCGTTGATGACTGAGAAAGATAGCAGTCAGGCCCAGCAGTTTGTCAATACTGCTTCAAGAACACAAAATGTGTCTCAGGAACCATTGTGTAGTGTCACTGTTCCAAAGCAACTCATAGATCCTCAAGTTGTGAAAAATTCATATGGTGTTTATGGTTCAGGCAGTGCCCATCTTGGGCATCCAACCGTTGGTAATCAGCAACTAAATGAGAGATGGAATCAAAGACAATCTGACTCTCTATCCAGTGTGGAAGTTAGAGCTAGGGACCATTCAGCTATGGTAGTGCAGCCTGCTCTGGAAAATCACAGCAGAAATGGAGTTGCACAGAAGGGTCCTCGCATAGCTAATGTTGTACATAGATTCAAGTGCTCTGTTGAACTTATAGAAATTGGTGTTGTGCTATCTGGGAAGTTGTGGTCCTCAAATCAAGCAATCTTCCCAAAAGGTTTGTTTTCGCAGATTGATATACCTCTAGACATCTTGAGCATTTATGATACCAGGGTGAACACTTCTGGATTTTATCATGCTATGGGAATGTTTCCTTATTGTTATCTACTTATCTGAATACCTTTATTCAGAGATTTTAATTTCATCTGCAGTTTGTTCCATATTTTGCTACGTTCTTTTAGCATGTTTTCCCTTTGCAAATGCAGGGTTTAAGAGCAGAGTAAAATACTACAGTGTTGTGGATCCATTACAAATGACATACTACATATCTGAAATATTGGACGCTGGACAGCAGGGACCTCTTTTTATGGTAAACTTTCGCTTTTGTGCCTTCCATATATTTATGTCCATTCTTCAGTATGTTGATATTTTATTGCATTTGCAGGTGACTGTAGAAAACTGTCCTGGCGAAATTTTCATAAACATCTCTCCTACCAAGTGCTGGAACATGGTTCGTGAAAGGCTCAATATGGAAATAAGGAGGCAGATCAATATGGGAAGAGCTAACCTTCCTACACTACAGCCTCCAGGATCAGTTGATGGTCATGAAATGTTTGGGTTGTTAACACCAGCAATAGTTCAGGTGTGGCATTAATGCTTGGCATTCACTTGAACTTGATATTCTACATGCAACACACTGTTACACATGATGGGAATGCTCTTTTATGGTTCTAATTGACATTTTTTTTTGGAATGCAATGGCAGGCAATTGAGGCTCGGGACAGAGATCACATCTGTACAGAGTACTGGCGATCAAGGTCCCATGTTATAACTGAGAATCGAGACAATCAGAATATGCCACCTCAGGATCCATTGCTTATTGCACTGAGGGGGCTCTTCCAGCGGGCTAATTGTGATGAATTGCGAGCACTTCGCAGTTTACTGATGAGCAATAGAACTCTGGATGACAGTTCTAGGCAGCAGGCTTGCCAAATCCTCGATGAGGAGATTGCAAAGCAATGGCAATGACCAGCGTAAATACAGGCTGTTGTACTAACCAATTGTAGTTGGCATGATTTTTTTTTGACGGGATCAAGCAGTTTAAACTCTTAAGGCTTGCTTCTTCCGTTGCCCTTGTGCCCATTCTTTTCATTCTTGTGACCATACCCAATTCTGTAAGAATTGCTACCTTATTGAGTGATATAGGTGCCTCATCTACTACTATCGTGTTGCAAATTATGATCCTTTTTTTCTTGATCAGTTATTGCAAGTGGTGTCAACAAGCATGAGGCCACACTGCATGACCTGCAAGGAAGTCAAAAGTAAGAAGCACATTCATTTGTAATGGCATCATAATGTACTTTATTCCCATTTCATTGTGGTACCTCAATATTTCTGAAATAGTTGACTGGCTATTATGTTACCTCATGACAAGGGTGAGCAACTTATTATAAGCTGTAGCTGGGTCATCATATTCCTTTGTTCTTGGAATCTGTTAACCATTACATGTTTGTCTGCTGTAAACCACCCTTAGATTCCAGATGCTAGGTCATTGAGATTATTCCAGAAGTTGTATTCTTTATGGAGCAAACATTGATTTTATATGTATTCACTTGGCATGCATGGTGTAACTTTAAATAACTCTGTTTCATATAAACTATATCAGCATCCCATGGCTGTGCCAACTTCCTTTTAACAAACAATATACTCAATTCTTTTGAAGAACTGATATGTATCATTCCTTGTTCTACCATGTGAGGACTAGCCGATGAACAATGGCAACATTGGCTGCAACACATTCTTATGTAATTTGCAAAATTAATGGCTATTTTCACCCACAATTAGTCGAGCAAATTTCCTTGTAGTTTTCAATAGAACAGAGAAAAATTGTATTTGCTTATGTGTACTTTGCATTTTGCATAGAAGTGGTATACTGTATGTCTAGATGTATTGTCATGCACTCATGCACTAGCACACATTCTCCGTCCCAGGGGAAAAAAAATCAATTCCTAGATTTGATTTATCTAGATATGGAGGGAGTATAATGGTCCCTGTTGATTTCTACGAAATAATAAAGGCCTCAATGGTCTAATTGCCTGGTAGAGCGTACTGCCAAAATAAAAAATTTTATAACACATAGATGGTAGATGTCACATGGATCTGCAGATGAAAGTGAGAATGGAAGATATCGTTTATCGGGTCTGGTTTTCCGAAATAGTGATATGGTTTATGACCGTTTTTGAACATTGTTGTATTTCTTTTTTTAGATCACGCCGTTGGCGCGTTTTTCGACATTGCTGCATTTCAAACTTTGATTTTTTTAAATTTCTTTCAGTATTGTATTTATGTATTAATAGTTAAAATGAAAATATGGCGAGTTTCTGACTCGACCAGGAATCATTTCCATACAGTAAATATCGTAACTGACCGATCGTTCTATTGTTTTGTCGGAGTACTGCCTGACCTGTCCAAATAGGGATAGCATGATAGATTCATACAATATGTAACCTGGAAGTTCAATTGGGGCAAGACAGTGGCCAATGGGTGATGGAATTAAGCACTTAAAAGGTCTCAGTCATGAGCTAGAGTGCATAGGTCTAGTGCGGAGTCCCAGTCAGCGAAGGTTGAGCTGGGCCTTTGAGAAGTTCCTTTTGAATGGATGATGATTTTACAGTGCTATAATGAGGTAGTACTGAGAAAGTACATACTTATGCATGATTGGTGTACTGAGGTCTTGTTTAGTTCACCCCAAACTCCTAACTTTGGCACTATGCAAAAAAAAGATTTCCCGTCACATCAAACTTGTAGTACATACATAGACTTAAATATAGATGAAATTAAAAATTAATTGCACAGTTTTATTGTACTTTGTGAGGCGAATCTTTTGAGTATAATTTATCAATATTTGACAATATTTCACAAATACAAACGAAATTCTTCTGTCTTATGCGCTATAGTGTGTGAACGCCTGAATTTGGACTCCCAATTTTGGGATCTAAACAAGGCGTGTAAATTGATGCCAAAAGAATTAAGATACTGAAAATGGATCTGAGGTAACATAATTTTTGAATTTGAGCTGTTGCTTTTGCCCTGATATTATGATATAGGAGTACTCCTATACTTCTGTCACGGACTCAATCTCCAATTCCAGCAGGTAACACGGACACCATAAATCATCTCTGTTTTCGTGTGAAGTACATGCCAGTACTGTTAATGAAAAAAGTGCATAAATTCATTTCTTCCATTTATGGGAGAGCAGAAAAAGGAAATGCTGGTTGTGGAGACACTGCAGATTGAGGGGGTCTCTGTGTTTGCTATTCAACAATGGTAAATCATGGCATCTGGAATACTGGACAATCGATGGCTTAGCTAAACGCCATCATGAGTTCTGTAACTTCTGATGGGCAATATTGAACTTGGGGACGACATTTTAATTGCAAGTTTTATGTGCTGCACAAATGGTCAAGCCAAGTTAAGGTTATCAAACAGATCAAGTAAAAATGGAGAACACAACAGTGAACTAAACATTGTGCAGAACCTATAGCTGCTACTCTCTCCATTCCAAATTGTAAACCGTTTGGTTTTTTCTAGGTATATGGTATTTGCTATGCACCTAGATATACACTATGATTGATATAAAACAAAAATGCGTTAGTAAAAATTATGAATCCAGAAAATCGAAACGGCTTATAATTTTTTGGAATGAAGGGAGTGTGAACAATCGGACCTATGATTAGTTCAGGGCATTGAACAAACATTGACTTGTCTGGAATCTCTACACACGCCTTGTCAAATGTAGTTGTAGAACAATTTCTTCTTGGTTTTTCTCTAGGTTGCAATGTCGTTCACACCTCCTTTTCCATGTACGAGTATAAAACAAAACTTGGCACAAGGCATGCCACCCTTTTTTTCCTAATTAAGAATTGGCAGCCTCATGAATATTTCCTGAACTGAAAGCTGTGCGAAAAAATTACATTGCTTTTATGCTTTCGCATCCCAAACAAGGTTCTTAAATCTTTCGCTAGAACTGTATTGTGTAATTCATAGAGGAGGCGTGCATCTTTACACCCCAAGCATTTAGAAAATCTAACTATCCTAGATAAGCAATTAGATATTGCCTTAGAAGAATCATATCATAGAGTTATTCTTTCACTAATTACACAGTACATACATGGAGACCCATAAACATGCACGCCTCCTTTATGAATACACACCTAGAGTAAACTCTAAACTCTATTCCTTAAGCACCCTTAAAAGACTGAACCAAGATATTTTTTTAAGTTGGCAAAGTCACCTAGCTATAGCATGTACCGAAATATGATTTTTTATTTTATTTATTTATTTTGGAATTGAAACATGGAGTTGTTGAGCAAAGACTTTGCATTTCCCACACAGTTAAATGACTTAGTGGCTTTCGAGTGCAGGACAGCTGCACGGCGATCGCTACTACGTGTTTGGCTTCTTGCGTTGGACTATGGTGCATGTCTATATCAAACTTGGATAATTGGTTCTGGCTAGTTACCATGGACAGTTGGACCTATCTGAAAACGAGCAGTCCTAGTATGGTTGGACAAGTCACAAGTTCCACTTGCATGTTGGGTCAGATTGGTCTGTAGGCATAGAGTTAGAGCAGCATACATCTAGGCATAGTACAAAGTTTGATTTCTAGATGGATTGAAACACATGAAGTAATTGCTAAATGAATCTCCAAAGCTGCAAGCCATCTAGATAACGGCACAATAAGTTGAACGTCACCATTGCAACTCATAATATGTTTACTCGTAATAAAATCTGATGATATGCACTTCAATTAATCATAGTATAAAATCTCAAAACGAGTTACCGAGTACGAAGCTAACGACTAAGTTTTCAATCCACCAGAGTTTGCATTCCTAGGCCCGTTTAGGATACAAAGGATTGCTATTTTAGGCGTCAAGTACCAATTTTGACCCTTTGCGTTGTTTTTTTATTGATTTGCTATTGTTGTCGCTGTGGTTTTGATTCTCTGGTTTATATACTATAACTTTTATATCATATTCAGCCTGAGCTACTTATTTATTATATAAACTGACAACTTTCTTCTCTGATTTGTTTTTCCTTTTAATAACGAGTACAACCGTGTTCGCTTGTCTTAATTTTCAGTTTATTTTCCCCACATAAACATTATTGAATCAGCCGATATGTAGCACGGTCGTTCTGAAACAAATTATAGAGAATACATGGCCGATATATATTATGGAGCCCAGTTTACCTAACTCGAATCTGTTAACTGGACCAGACGGCATCAGACAAGTATGGTGACCACTGGCTACTTTCTTGTGGTTACGGACCGAACCATGATTGTGTGGTGTGATAGTGTGGCTGCCTGCCTTATCCACAGTAGCTAGGTATGTTGGTGCTAACATAGACTCAGACTCCTGACTAATGATACAAAAGACAGTCACAAACTAGAGTGTCTAGCCACAAACATTTTCTACTCAGATATCGCCTCAACCTAGCTAATTTCTTCTCTAATGCTGCTACTACTATGCAGAAAGATTGCAAGCCCTACTCTGGAGATTGTGCCACGACAAAACAAACTCTGCTGGTAGGATTTCGTCTCCTTGACAAAAGTTAACTCTGCTTGGCAATAACAGGGGCTATAGGCCCGGCTCTTATCTGAAAACATCCCAATGCAACAAGGACATAACTATTAAAGACAAGGACTAACGTATAGTCATGGGACTATCTACTCATAAAAACACTTGTCTAACAGATATGTGGTTGCTAGTTACCAAACTAATCAAAAGAGGAATCACATTGCGGAGAAGACGCATATCTCTTCTAGCAACTATAAACTACTACCACCCCGGATAGGCTTGTCTCTCATCTCTTGATCATGAAACCATATATACTAATATTTCCATGATGCTTATCTAGACAAAAGGCTCAAAAACCCTTTTAATAATATAATTAATAATGCCCAAATTCTTTTTTTTTTTTTGCAGATTTCTGTAAGATATATTTAAAAACTTGCTCAAGGAAACTTAAGGTTGGAGAAAATATAAACTCTAAGGGGCTATCAGACATATTGACGATCACACCTCATATTAGAATTTCTAGGAATAGAAATTCTAAATAATAAAGTTTTAATTAAATCTTAAAGGCTCATTTCTATGTACATATGAGGGAGTTAGAACCTTTAGTTCCCACCTTGCTAGTTGAAGTGATGGTTGCCATACTTAAATATGGAAATCATTTCCATTTTTCTAAGCCTAATGTAAGGAGGATGAAAGGAAACCCACATGCTTGCCTCATTGAGTTGGGGTGTAGGGTGCTTTTGCACATTTTAGTTTTTGGTTACTCGAGGTTTAAGTTTGCAAGTTGGAATCCTAGTTGATTGAGATCGTGACCGCGACACAAGAATATTCCAAATTTCCTTTATAAACAACCTAAATGCATCTATATATTCGAGTTAGGTCTTTCTGCTATTTCACCATCGTCGTAGTTTCTCCATCCTGAGCGCTCTTGTGCACTGGCAATTGGAAGAGCAGGTCAAACCCTCATCTTTGTGATCTGCATCGGAAGAGGATGATAAGTTTAGGTTTTGATTATTCAGCCTTTAAGTTTACAAGTTGGAATCCTAGTCGATTTAGATCGTGCTTGTGACACAAGATCATCCCAGGTGTTCTCTTTTTTTAGAAAAGGAAATATATTTATATCCTAGCTTCGCATTGATCAATGCATATAGTTGTTCATTATTACAACAAAACTAGAAGAAATGGTTCAAGATACCTCAAAAGCAAAGTTTTGCACCATAAAGATAATAAAAGACTCCAAACCGGTACTAAAAAGCAATTCTATTACTAAAGTTCCAGCCATGTCTAGCAAACACTTCCATGGTGTCTCAATGGTCTTGCAACCTATTTTCATCAAATGGCGATCCTCCTCCTTCTGCAACGGAGACCAGAACCTAGTCCAATAGGTCCCCTTGAAGATAGCCTGCAAGTAAGATGGCTCTACAGGCTTGTTAAAAGCTATATCATTTTTAGTTAGCCAAATCGCCGAACACATGGCACTTGCACCCACAACGATCCGAGATTTCACCTTCCTATTTATCCCTTCGATTCCAACCGGTGAGTAAAAATATTGTGTACACTAGTTGGCGGTGATAAATTAAAGGAAACATGAACGATTCTTCAAATAAACTTAGTAAAATGACAGTCAAAAAATAGGTGTTGAATAGACTCATTGGAGGAACAAAAACAACATTTCCTATCTCCATGCCACTGCTTGTCTTACTAAATTATCTTTGGTTAGAACAACTCCTTTGTACAAGTACCACATAAAAACTTTGATTCTGAGAGGTAGTTTTAATTTCCATATGAAAGTATTATAAGGTATAGCTTGTCTTCCTAAAAGAGCTCTATACATCGATTTGACAGAAAACAACCTGTTTTGATATAGCCCCCACATAAAAGCGGTTCCTCTGATTTGTTAAGTGTATATTTGCCACCATGGTCACTACATTGTGCCATGCTTGCAAATTAATACCTGTCAGAGATCTCCTGAAAGCTACATTTAGCGGTATTGTAGATATCAATGCTCTTACAGATACATTTTTTCTTCTCACAATGTTATAAAGTGCAGGAAAGAGCGATTTCAGTGGGCGTGGTCTTATCCACGAATCCTTCCAAAATCGCACTTGAGACCCATCACCTAGATCAAACTTACCCAATGCGAGAAACTCCGTCTTAACCTTCATAAGGCCAGCCCAAAATTGAGAATCTCTGGGCATATGTTGAACCTGTGTCAAGCTTTTATTCCTTAGGTATTTATTCCTAAGCAACTGTTGCCAAACCCCATCTCTGTTTATCAAATTAAACAGATCTCTTTATCCCTACCACCTGTGTACATTGGCGAATGGGAGAGCAGGTCTGTAAACCCCATCCTTATGATCCTTCACAAGAAAAGGATGATAAGTTTTTTGGAAAGTGCTTTCGCGCTCCAAATCTCGACGACAGTTCATATTCCGGCGGTGCCACATACTGTCGTCTCTGCCGCTAGTTGCTTTGACCTGTCTTCAACAACGACGCTGGTGCTCCACCACTAATCGATGATCTATCACTATCGCCATCAAGCACGACGTCTCCATCTGCAAATTAATCACGAAATTGCTTACTCTCTCAACACCTCAGGTGCTCAGAAATGAACGCCTGGGACCGGTGCCTAGCGAGTGAGCCTGCCCGAAGAACAATCCAAACAGGGCCTAATAAATCTCTTATCTCTTATATTAGTTATGGGGTACTCTCATTGTTCTCAAACTGAAGCTGTGTGATTCTGCTAGCTTCGCTTTCTTGCTGCCTTCACCGCAAGCAAGAATGAACAGAACCTTTTGATCGGTTACATGTTGTCGTCTTGCCACGTTGCAAGTGGCGTGTAGAATAGTGTTGAATAGAATCATATATTGATCCGATCAGATGTTACAATCTATGGCTGTGACTTGTTTGTGAGCCCGATGTCACAATTTTTGGCGGCGCTTGCGTTTGGACGGCCCCGGCGCGCGCACATATATATTCTACTGCAATTCCAACGTACTACCTTCGATTCCTTGTTTGTCCGAACGCCCGATGCTTCCATCCAAGGTACGTGTACTTGTGTTATTATTCGCCTTTGGCTCACGCAATCCGAAAGCGAGCGTCCAGGCTGCCAGTCCCAGGATATATACTACATTGGATGATTGGAATCTGGTTTTGGGTATCAAGTTTCGCATTAAGAAAACCCAGGGACTATTTCAGAGTTCAACTGAACTGAAAACACGTACGCCTTCGGCTGTTCAGACTTGTATGGTGGACGTACACACCGGCATATGCATGCACCTGCTGACCTGCTGGAGGTTACAGAGCAACATCATACCATACCATATCCAACTGCGTTTGCAGGGTGCGTGCCAGCAACAGAGGTTACAGGTCAAAATCTTGTTCCTGAATAACACTCGTCGGGTCCTCTACGGCTCGTCTCTGGGCCGATCAACAATCCGAGAATAGTTCTACTCTCATCAACACCTGTTGGTGGGTACATAATCCATATTCAAACCCTTAACCATCTCCTTTGGTTAGGTTATGAATACTATTTTATTTTTTATCCAATACAAACGGGTAGGGAGGAGGGTATGGAGAATGGATTATCCACAGATAAGCCTTTAGTTCAATTAATCTTTATTAGTATATAAATGGGTGGATCAGATAATACAAAGTATGTGGGACCTACATGTTTATTTTACTGCAATAATATGCAGAATACTGCTGCCTGCTATATGGAATCATCTCCAACTAATTTCAGTCAATTTTGTGAAAATTTTAATGTGTGAACGCAATATTTTAATTTTAGGGCCCATCTTATGACATGGGACCCACACATATAACTGGCAGCATTAATCTACACAAAGTTGTTGCCTGTTATAACGGGTCATCACTAACTCATTTCAGTCAATTTCGCAAAATAACTTTTAAGGTCTAAACACAATTTTTTTTAATTTTAGGGTCCAGCTTTTAACATGGGACCCACATTTAAATCTAACTCAAAGTAGCTTGATTTCATACCGACTCATTGCAAAAAGTTTTGATCAATTTTGATGAAAATTAGGTGTAAACTTAAGGTTTTAAAATTTTTAAGGTCTTGCTTTTTTACGTGGAGTCGACATATAGATCTAACCTTGTTTATGCACAAAGTTGAAGAATGTTATAATGAGTTATTTTATCAAGTTTCATTAAAAAAATTTAGGTGTGAACACAAGATTTTTCGATCTAGGGTCCAACTTTGGTATGGAGTCCACTTTATGTAAAATTTTATTAGAAACTAGCAATTCAACTAAAAACAATGAGTATGGATGAAATTGGTTATTATCCAGTTAAATATGGATAAGAACGGAGAGGATACAAAATGAATAATAATGATATGGATTTGGACACCAACAAGCATGAATCTGTCCTTACCTCCTTTGTGGCAGGTACTCATCCCCGCGTGCCAGCTTTTGTATCTATGCTAATCTTCAAAATCTTGTTCCTCAATAACTCTCCGATCCTTGTGATTCCATAAGTGAAGAGGTCGAATAGTAAAAGTATACTCGGTAAGAAATACCTACTACCAGGTGCCTTCCTATGTATTACAGGAAGTTAAATATCAAGGAATGAAAATTAGTTGAAGAAAGAATTGAAAAGAAGTTAAAGCAGGTAGAAAGGAAAACATTTATCATATGAGAGTAGATTAGTGTTAACCAATTCTGTTTTATCAAGCTTACCAATGTTCATGATGTCTTTCTCTAAAGTCTAGAGGTTTTCTTAAAAAGATTGAATATTTTAGATCAAGTTTTTTTGGTAAATAAAATGATGAGCACAAAAAGAAATAGGCTAGCAAAGTGAAATATTTTGTGCCAACCAAAAGACCATGGTGGTTTAGGAATTAAAATCTAGATTTAAAAAATAAGTGTCTTTTAAACAAATGGCTTTTTAAATTTTGCAATGAGGGGGCACTTGGCAGGAGTTAATAAGGAACAAGCACCAAAAGAACAAGACTTTAAGTCAAATTGTAAAGAAGAATGGGTTTCACATTTTTGGAATGTCTTTTTGAGAGTAAAAAGATGGTTTCTTAAGTCTTGGAAGTTTGAACTAGACAATGGAACTCAAATTAGACTTTGGGAAGATAAATAGTTGGGATCCCAAGCCTTGAAATTCCAATACCCAAATCTATTTAATATAGTGCGCAAGAAACAAGCAAGAGTGCCCAGTGGTTATGATTTTGGGTTCTATTGCAGCGCTCGGACGGTAGCAAGGAACAAATTCTCGATGCTTTCAAGTTTTACTACAATTAAGAGCCATGGAGTTCTTTGCATTGAATGGATGGTCCGTCGTTTACCGTCTTAAACATCAGTTCTATACCTATAATAAGTTTTAATCATGGGTGTGTTGCTATAATAAGTGTGGACTCTAAAGCTAAATTTTTTTCATTATTCTAAAGAAAAGTATGACATTTACTCATGCAATTGCAATATACATATTTCATTTTTTTTTGATACCATACATGCACCGATGTAGGCAAAGGATCAAATTTAAGCCGGCTAATCCTTCGGATGTGCACGTAGGTAGGGAGAGAACATAATGTGTGTACACGCGTTTGTATCAGAGAGTGAGAGATCGATCGAGACTGTACAGGCGGGACCACCATCTCGAGATATGGACGCTGTAAATGACGTGAACTGGCCGGGTACGTTCTTGCAGAGAGGTGGAAGGCAACCGGCCGTAGCATCAGTGGGAAGATTACAATCAGAACGCCCCGGCCCCGGCCGTAGCATCAGTGGGAAGATTACAATCAGAACGCCCCGGCCCTTTGTTCACATAACCCCTTAACACCGACAGTTCATGTACCAAAAGCCGTGACCACGAAGCACTCGGAAGAGAAGGGGGAGAAAAGCCGAGGCAGACAGTGAGAGTGAGACTACTGAACCTGAAACCGACCGCACAACGATGATCCAATCCAGGCGGTACCAGCAGCAGAGCAGGTAGCATGCAGCATCTTGCATCTACCGTGCGCTCTAGCTACCTGCTGCGGCCTGCGGGCACTGCCCACGTACTGCCAGGCCACGAAATCAACGGGAACCCTTTCCCTGCACCAATCGCCAACCTAACCAATCGATCGATGGATCAAATCGTCGTCAGTGTCACTTCGGAAGGCGGTCGCTCTCGACGCCGGCCGGCCGATCAATCTTTCGCTTTTGTTAGGGTAGGTGACGCTAGCTGAATAGATGATCCTGCAGGGACTTGGAGAGGTTTCAGCGTCGTCGTCGATCAGCAATAATGCAATCGATATGCTCCTGCACCTTGCATTGTGTGAGTTGCTCTTGCTTCCGTTCCTTTATTTTGTTGGCTAGCAGCGTATATAGTTTGGAGCCATGCGTCGGGTCAGATACCCGGGTCGCCGTTGATTCCGCGGCACTCAAAGGCAGCCCCGGCCGGCGGGTGCCGCAACGACGCTGAAACTGACCGTGCAGCCGCCGCGTACGTGGACCTTTTTTCTACCCTACGTACCTGCCTAGCGGCTAGCGCCAAGCGGGGATAGCCTTAAACTGCCTGCAATATAGTCTTATTAGCTTCAGAAATCTGAAGAGTTTTGTAGATATATAAGGTTCACAGGACGTCACTACTACACCGGGCACCTGAGTCTGAGAGCTTGTTCATGCATGTCAGGCAGAGGAGACACAGGTCATGACAAATGTATATGGCAGAGTATTCAGCTGCAGTAATAAAAGGAGGAAAGGCTTGCAGCTGATGGAATGGAAACATCAGTAGACAACAAGACAGTAGGGTAGTAAGGATCAAGGGTCGTTGGTGACGTTGTAGTCATGTATAAGCCAAATAATCTGGGTGATTATTCCTTTGCTTTTCTCTAAGACTCTAACTTCCAATAATGGGGGCCGGGAAAGGCAAAAAAAGATCTACCTCTTGTTATTGCTCTAGTAGTTGTCGGGGCGCCGTCAGGCTATGCTAAGCTAGCATCCAATGCAGAAAAAACAGAGTGGCTGCTCACGCTAACAGATTGGTGGTGGTGCTATCTTTGCTTAGGATGCAATGCAAATCTTAAGGAGGTGACTTGAGCACCTTATTTGCACTATTAATTTAGACCCACAAGATTCCTGCTACCTTCTTTTTGTTTACGAGTAACCTTTTTCTTTGGAGAATGTCATTTCGCTGTTGCTAGTTGCTATAGAATATCCATGCGAATGACCATCTATCTGACGACACAATCAACTGCTTGGACTATATATGCGCTCGCTTTTTTATAACTGAGATACTTAACAAAAACCGTCGAGGTCGAGTCAAAAAAAGATTGCAACGCTGGAAGCCTCGATCTGTAAATCTTTGTGCTTAAAAATTTGGTACATGACATAGACTTCAATCCGAAAAAAAATGTTAATAGTACTATTACTTGGTCATCGAAGAGTTTGCAAACTATATATCTACGTACTGACAAAACGCCATTATCAGATGCCTGCTGCGCCACCAACTACGTGGCTGCCCATAACCAACCAAAGCGTAGCCGAGGGGCGAGCCGACACGAAACATCGGCGACAAGGACAGGCACGTACAGCAACACACGAGAAACTAACAGCTCTGAAAAAGGATCGCCAAATTAATTTCAGTTCCCATGAGAACCTTCGCTAGCTAGCTTCTTCGAAATATACAAGTCAACAAACACGATGAAAGCAGCCGCAATCATCACCTCTTTTATGTAGTATATAACCACAATTTTTTGGTCCATTAAAGTTTGCTTGAAATATTTTTTCATACATAGGGAAGTTTCTGATGTTAGCCTTTGTAATAAAGAACTGTTCCAATTCTTTCTAGATAGAAATGATACGCAGGGGAAAATACAGAGAAACATCCTGCTCATACAGAGATGTTCCTTGTAATCTTCTTTTTTTCTTTTTGTAATGTGTAATCCAAATTTCTACCACTATAGCATTGCACACTCACTCCTTTGGTCCCAAAACGAAAGACGTTTTAGGTTTGTCACATGTAATAAGTAAATTGTCTTCAAATTTGACCGAATTCAATGATGGATTTAGTGAAACTAATTATGTGTAGTACAAGTTGCTCTATTTGTTTTAATATTTTGGTCACACTCTAAGAAGTTGGACTTAGGATAAAACTAAATTAGCATTAATAAATCTTAAAGGAAATGTTCTGTAGAAAAAGAAAATTATAGTGCACATGTTTCACCTCCAAACAAAAAAAAAAAAGTAGAGGAAGAAAACATTTTGTATAACAAGTTCTTGAGAACCAAAGGTGAGAGCCACTCCATGATAATTGCACTGCTCTGCTATCATCAAATTTATAGTTCAATGATAATTGCACTGCTATGCTATCATCAAATTTATGGTCTCCTTGAATGAGTTTTCAATCATTAGAATCTTGGTTGTGAATGTGATTACGATCATATGGATTACTGATTATACTAATCCATGTTGTTTGTATTCGTAAACTATAGTGTTGGATAATTGTGCATTGACCTAGAGTCTCTTATTAATATCTTTGACGTCAATTACATCATTCTAATAATCTATTGGTTTTGGATTAGTATAGTACATCTCATAATTTGGGGTGTTCACCTTACCTAGATATTATTTATCTGATTACTATAATTTACAGTAGGTCCTAATGGTCTCTGTGTGTATTACCTCGATCTGACATGAATAAAATGACATTACAAAGTTTTTTATAGGAGAGAGTAATCCATAAGTTTGCATCGAAATTCCAATAAAAAAACAATAGCACTACTAAAAGGTCATGAAATTTGAGCTTGCAAACTATGTAACAAAATGGCAATACATAAAGGCTTTATGCCACCAAATACATTTGTTGTGACTTCATTAATATCTAATTTGCCAGCTCAATCATTCGGATGTGTTTATAGAAATAAGTTATGCATTCATTCGTAGGTGTTGAGTATGTTGTAAATATGAGGGTCTGCGTTTGTACGGTGATTAGAAAATGACCTGACATAATGGGCACATATCGGAGCACACGAGACTACAAGAGCAACCAACCAAACCAAGAACTATCAAATACCTCTCACACGAGACTACAAGAGCAACCAACCAAACCAAGAACTATCAAATACCTCTCACAAAGGGGAGAAAAAAGATTCGCTTCTTCAAATACCCTCTATCATTGCTCGTTTTGATTTTGCAAATACTATTTCTTATGGTACCTCGATGCGAGATGACTACATGAGCAGAAAAGGAGGTATAAGAATCTATTTTGTTTTCTCTTGTGTAGGACTAAAAATGAATCGATCACTAAACTATACATAAAATGAAAAATATGACGTCTCTTCGCCAAATGAAAAATAGATTACTATATGGAGTCAAATTTTCATAATTTTCTTTGAAACGGTCAGTACCCTTAGTTAAACTTGTATTGAACATTTATTTCCATCTTGAAAGGTATACGTACGTACGTATACATCCTTGTAATTGAGAATTTTGTACGTATTCCATAATTGTCACGCCGTGAAAACAACCCCGCATTGGTTAAAATCTAGACTAAAAAAAACGGACGCAGCTAGTCCACGACTGTGATTAGGATTACCGCACCACCACCATACTAGCATCCAGCGAGGAGACGGCACCGTATGATCCCGTATCCCCCGCCCGCGTGTCCAGCCACGATCACGCCCGTTACAGCTTCCAGCCTACAAGTGGCCACGACAGAGACAGCCCACACCAACACCACCGTGCTCCGCATCCCAAATTCACAAACACACGCGCGAGGCGCGACGGGACCAAACCAAAACTACCTTTTTGGCAACCGATGAATCGCGCGCGCGCGGACATCCCCGTCGTACCCCGGCACGACCTCCAGGCACCAGCGGCCGGCCCCCACCTGGCCGCCCGGCCACCTCGCAGCCGCGCAAGTCAAACCGCGCGCGCTGTAGCCATAGGCCGCCTGTAGGCTAGCGCCACCCGCAACGCAACCCGCAGGCAGGCCGCAGCCGGGGACGGGACGGGACTCGGCAAGCCTTCGGCGCGGACCGGCGAACCAGCGAGTGATATATAGATATATACCAAACCCAGGCCGCGAAACAAACCAGTCACCACCAGTCGCCGCCCTCCCTCCTCTCCTTCTCCTTCCCTCGCACGCACGCAGCTCGCGTGGCATTGCGTTGCGCGATCGACCAGCTCCTCTCCTACCGCTCCTCCGCGATCACCCACCCGCCGGCCGAACGCAGCGCAGCGGGCGACGCGACATGGCCGCCACGCCGGTGACGTCGTCGTCGCCGGGTCTGTATGAGGAGGACGAGGGGAGGATTCTTCCCAACGGGTACGTCATGATCGTGGTCCCCAACGACGGCGGCCACGAGTTCGCGCCCGCCTCCTCTCCTCCTAGTGACGCCGACGCCCCAGAGGAAGACGAGGAGGAGCAGAGGCGGACGTCGTCATCGCTGTGGCGCCCGGCGGCGGTGGCGGTGCTGGCGCTGCTGGCAGTGGCGGCGGGCTACGTCTGCCTGTACGCGGACGTCGGCGCGGCCTGGAGGCTCCTGGAAGCGCCTGAGGACGGCGTCGGCGGCGACGAGAACTCGGGCGTTGGCCGCAGGTCCTCCTTCCTGCTGCCGCTCTACCCGAAGCCACGCCAGAATTCCACAGGCAACCTCTTCCCGGAAGGGTGCGTCATGCGTGCAGACTCTGCAAGAATTTCCTGTTCCGTAATTCTGTCCAAACAGTGTCTGTTATTCCGTTTCCATTCTCCAACAAGCTGGGTTTCTATGAAAGGATTTGTTCCTTCCTTGCTGTTAATTGCTTTCTGTGGGGAAGGGAAACCGGGAGAGGGCTGCGTTCTTTGATTCTTTCTCGTTCAATGCGGCTCTTGTAGCATGCCTTGGTCCTTGGGTTTATGATTATCGGCCTTCGGGGACAATCCTGGACAGTTTCAGATTGTTTCGAGTTTGTCGGCTTCTATGTGCGTCCACTTTCCCACAATTTTCGGGTGATTTTCAATTGTCCGCCTCATAATTCCACTCATTTCTGTATATTTGACTCTGTTTCGATGTCTCCTTTTCCATTCAGTTGGCTATTTCAGGGGGCTCCACCTCCACCAGTTATTACAACTCTGCTGTTCGTTTCCGGGGAGTGGTTGGAACTATCATTTGTTTAGTGCTAGTTGCAGAGTTTGTACTCTGTCATTCCTTCAAAGAATTGGAAGTACGTTTGACCATCAATCCATAGCCGTAACTCTCTCAATCATTCGGGATTTCATCAATCAGTAGGGCCTAGTCTACGCTCTCGAAGTTTTAGTCTATACTCAGATACACAACTGTCTCTAATTTTTGGGTTGACAGTGCACTTTCGAGTAAATTAGAGCGATACTGCTTTGCTGGCTAGTTCGAAGTCAACACTGTTGCCAACAAACGGACACGGCACATGCTATTTGATGATTTAGATAGTCTTTTCTTGTTTATATAAACCCAACTGTCGGTAGCCCTGATCACCGCTGTTGTTAACATCGCATATATCGTCTGCCTTCTAAATGTTAACGTCTTTAACCTTGCAGGATGTACTACACTACTGTCTCTTTGGGCAACCCTCCAAGGCCTTATTTTCTCGATGTTGATACTGGGAGCCATACAACATGGATCCAGTGCGACGCGCCATGCGCAAGCTGTGCAAAGGTACACACACCTCCGTTTTACTACAATGTTGTTGCTGTTGCATGATGAGGATAACTGCTGGTAACTAACATCCATGTGCCCGGCCTAGTGGTTGAGCGGCTGAAGTCTTGGGGTCAAAGTCCTCATTCGAAATTCTTCTTTTTTATGATTAGCTGGATTGTCCAAAGTTCACTGAACTCTGTAATAAACTGTTATTCAATTTTGTTACAGGGAGCTCACCCTTTATATAGGCCTGAGAGGACGAATCTGGTTCCTGCCTGTGATCCACTTTGTGAAGGAGGTCAACATGACAAGCCAAATCAGTGCGATTATGATATCAGTTATGCGGATGGAAGCTCCTCTATGGGCGTTCATGTAAGGGATAATATGCAGTTCATCAGTGCAGAAGATGGTGAAAGGGAAAATGCAGACATTGTGTTTGGGTATGAGTCAACCTTCCAATAACTGATAACATCATGATATATGTATGTATAATGATGATTCCTATTAGCGCCTTGTCTAAGAAACTAACTGCCATTTATACATCACATACAGGTGTGGATACCATCAGCAAGGGATTCTTCTGAACAGACTAGAAAACACTGATGGAATTCTCGGCCTGAGCAACCAGGCACTAAGTCTTCCTACACAGCTAGCCAGCCGCGGTATTATTTCCAATGCCTTCGGTCACTGTATGACGAGAGATCCCAGTGATGGTGGTTATTTGTTTCTTGGTGATGATTACATTCCCAGATGGGGAATGACTTGGGTCCCTATCCGAGATGGTCCAGCAGAGTAAGTTGCCTCTGTCTTATGGAGAATTACTTCAGTTCGTGTGGCTATCATTCTTTCCTTGGATGTCATGCACCATTTTTAGCCAATGCGATATGCTGTGTTTGCAACATATATATCGTCAACAATCTTACCATTCCGTGTCACTCTTGAGACCCAAACCACAAAAGGGAAAACATTGCACAACTGCTTTTCTATAGCTCTTTACTCTCTCTGATACTACAAGTTTGGTGATTTTGTTCACTCCACACACTTCAGGAAATGCCATGAAACTGACCTGCATCATATGTCTCTACTAAAACCACAGATATATGCCTTTTTTTGGCCTGAGCACACTAGCCGACTAGCACAAGTTCCTACAGTATATCAGAAACTCTTCTACGTGGCATATATAAATGTGAAACAAAATTGTATATATGATTTCACTATTATATAAAGTTTACATAATGAAAGTTAGGTCATATGATTGAAAATTTCTCTTTCTTGCGAGCTGCAGTGATATACGCAAAGCCCAAGTCCATCAAGTAAACCACGGAGATCAGCAGCTCAATGTACAAGGGAAGTTGACTCAAGTGATATTTGACATTGGGTCCACATATACATATTTCCCAAATGAGGCGCTTACAAAATTGATATCTTCGGTGAGTGTCAATTCATCTATAGATGTAATCACAAAACAGGTCAATTCTTATGTGTTTGTTTCAATTTAACAGCTGAAGGCTGCTTCCCCGCGATTTGTACAAGATGACTCGGACAAAACACTTCCTTTTTGCATGAAAGCTGATTTTCCAGTGAGGTAACATGATCGAAATCTCTTAATTGAAGATGCATTTTTTTTGCTAAATTGACAAGAATTTCTGCAGGTCTGTGGATGATGTGAAACATTTTTTCAAGCCCTTGAGTCTGCAATTCGAGAAACGGTTTTTCTTCTCAAGAACCTTCAACATTCGTCCTGAAGATTACTTGATCATCAGTGTAGGTTCCCATGTGATGTTTCTTACATCTGATTAACACTGTATACTCTATTTCCTATTTGAAGTACAGCAGTACACCTACAACATCATGATTTTCATGGAATTCATTTCAGGATAAGGGCAATGTCTGCCTGGGAGTGCTCGATGGAACAACAATCGGTTACGATTCAGTAATAATACTCGGAGGTATTCAGTGGTCATTTTCTTGGCAAATTTTGATTGCCCAATCTATTCCTGCTAAATTTATCCTTATCTCCTATTTGTTGCAGATGTTTCTCTTCGTGGAAAATTGATTGCTTATGACAATGATGAGAACCAGGTCGGGTGGATTGATTCAGACTGCACCAACCCTGACAAACAAAGCGCAATTCCTTCCTTCCTGCGACGAGCGTTGCACAACCACCTTCTGTAAATACTACACAGATGCTACTGTGATATGGCTGACCATGCTACTGTGTCTGAATTCTGAAGCTACCATGGAATCCTCCTCTTCTTTGGCTATAATCGTGCGGAGGAATGTAACTACGAGATAGGAAAACCGGTTACAAGACGGGAAATAGAAAGGAAACGTAGATAAGCATAGCTAGCATATTGTACTACTGTATTCCCGCTGCTGTATATAGTCAAAAGAAGCAGTCTTGTTTGCTAGTATGTTGTAGAGATCTCACTCACTTTGTAAGACTAAAGTGGGGAAGCATTATCGATAGCAGTTGTCGTATCATTTTCATTTTCAAAAAGTTGGCAGGAGCACTGCCATTTCATATAAGTGGGGACACGTGATATTTCTGGTTGGAATTCAGTTTCACCAACAGTTTTCTGATCGATGGAATACTGTGATAAGGATTCTAATTGGCAAGATCAAATTAAAGATTAAAGACAACCGAAACTAACAAAGGACAAGAAATCACAGTGATTCAAAAACCAAGATCAAATTTTCTGGAGAGTGAAAACAGGCAATTCACAAAATATACTTTGAACCCTTCAAGCAATATACATACGTGCAATCAGCCAGGTGTAACATTATTTACATTTAAGGAGCTGAACACACAATACAACAGATGCATAGATCATATTTTACCATATATTGATGATTTCTGTGGCTGTAAACTGAACTCCAGCAATACAGCTTGCAATCATCTGATTGCACATTTACAAGTTTAGTGTACATTCAGTACCCCCAAATTAACTTTAAAAACAAGACTGGATGCCAAAACAGGATTACATGCATGGTCAATCTAAAACTGAAGCCTTGCAGGTTCTCATCAGTGTCAACTCTAGAATCCTACCCATTTGCGTATTTTATCGAAAAATCTGACATCACTTGTGCTAACTGCAATAGGCTCCTCCACAGGATCCTTAAAGTTAGCCTTCTCACTCAACTCTTCAAATGCATTAACAACATTCTGTAGTCTGGCAACAAATTCAATCAGAAGTGATGCAAATGTAGCCAAGGACAAGGCACTTGCACTTTCATATGTTTGGGAATCCTCATCTTCAAGTGGTATGTTTGGATGGAATGATCTACGAGCAGGCCAAGACAGTAGTGACTTAAAACCATCAACTGTTGATGCTGAATCATATCTGCTCAGAAATGAATTTGCAACAAAGCTCTTTGACTGATGCACTAAAGTTTGATCAACTATGGTAGGTTCCACCCCACCGTTGTTGTTTTCTTTGGCTTTGTTTTCTTTTTCCACAACACTGGTGCCATCATTCTTGTTTTCTTTGTTCTTGTTTTCCTTTTCCACAGCATGGGTGCCATTTAGAACTTCTTTGATTCCTTGAGCTTGCTTGCTAGCATCCCATCTTTCAGTGTTCACCAGAAGATATGACTTCGCATCAATCTTTTTTTGCAACTCTTCAGCTGCCATGTGAACTTGAACAGAATACCTGAAGAACTCAGCTTGGTCATTGTCTTAACTCTGCTTCCAAGCTCGCAACACTTTAGCTCCTTCTTGTCCCACTCTTTGAATCTCTGCAGCAAATACCCTTCTGCTTTCTGGTGGTGCCTAATGTCCATAATATATTTGTTTAGAAAAAAAGGATGCAGAGTCAACAGTTGTTGTTGAAATTAAATGGACAAACCTGAATTTCTGAAAGAATGCAACCATGTAATGCCATGACTGCAAACGAACAGTGCCTCAATGCTCCACTAACTTTGGTGAAACTCCTCCAAGGATAGTTCATTGTTTTGTAAGGGCCATGGGGTGGCTCCCATATAGCAAAACCAAGCTGAAAGTACACTAGAAATTACCTAATCAAAATTCACCAAAATACACATGGCAGACTGTTGATCGTTGAATATAGAGCAAGCACAAACCAGGGTTTCTTCCTGTGCTGATGCCTCAACAGCTGCCCTGTACCCACTATATAGAGGATCATCAGATGCTTGATACACAAGTATTTTGAAGGAATCCTTGCATATTCCATGCATCTCAGGTATCCATCAACACAACCTAGAGGAAATGTCCAATGAGCAGTATCAAGCAAATAAGAACTTTATGTCATTAATTTGGCAGATTTGGCAAGATATAAACAAATCAGATGTATATATAATCGACAGCCAGTTGACCAAGGTCCAAGGACATGAAACAAATAAGTTTTAACTTTTTCCAGCATTGGAAATACTCTGAATTTTGAGCAGGATGCAAGGTCATACCTTCCAAGGATTTTGCAACACCAGTGAAATTCTTTGCTATCAAGTTGTGCAAATCCTCTCCTGCCCAGATTGGGTAGATGCCTATATTGATTCCAAGACTGACAGCAGCACCAATAGCAATCAATATAAATCTGCTTGTAGCCGTATCAGTGAATTTCCCAGTGGTGTACCCAGAGACCATAACATAACAGAATGTCAACAAGAACACACGGAATCCATACTCATACGGCTTCATCTTCGGATGCAGCTTTGTCAAGGTTGTGACAAAGGCTACCAATATAAACATGAAAAATTGCACTTTAGATATATTCATATAGGCCCTGTTGAGAAAAAAAAAAATGGCTACTCTCAGAGTGTAAGTGCTCACCAACAATAAGGATGCTTGTTATAAGAATCACTTCCTCCAGTTTTCCCAGATGTTTCGACAATTCTGCTACTGCTAGAGCAAAAGCTCCTGCAATTAGTGTCCCCAGTCCCCGATTAAAACCTTTGCTTAAGGTTGCACCTGCATCAACACTGATTAAAATCAATCACAGAAGATTGAACAAATGAATTTGCAGGTGTGCACAGCCACTGGGACTAAGTAGTAATGCTAAGCAAAAAATGGAAAAAAGCAAGCACCTTAATAGACCTGTGACAAAAACAAAAGGTATAAAAAAGAACAGCTTCTTTAGTGGCAAATAAAAGCCTTCCCTCATAATTAATCAGAGGTATACTTATTTAAGTCCCAAGTACTAAAAGAAGCATTTATCTATGTTTTTTTAACTTTCTACATCACAGAAACAATACCTACAACATTTAACAACCAATCTTACTTTTTCTTCCAAATTTTATTTTTTAGTACATTTGAGTAGCCACTATTATCTGACCTCTTACATTAGACCAATAGACCTACACAAAAAGTGTTTCCAACCCATACTTTAACAAGCAATTGTGCCCGGATTAAAATTTTAAGGTATGATAGTTTGGACTTTGAAGATGTCTCAGGAAGCATCTGGCCTAGATTTTAAGAAGTCGTGGTCCATCACCATTGTAAATATAGTTTTAATAAAGTTACACCCCACTGCACAGAAAGGTTTGAGATAAAATATGCCGGCCAACAGCATAAACTACGCAAGCACCCATTTCTTAATGCATCTTCCACTCAATCTTGGGCAATGTCAAAAGCCGGTGTATCACCAGGTCTTCGAGAATGCCAAAAGCAGGGGGCCACGTTCAGCAGATGGGCCAAATGGAAGACTTGAGTTATTATCCTGTCTCTGCACGGAACAACTGAATCACTGGGGCACCTAAAAGTGGACCCGTGTTGTACATTGCTGGCAGATCGGAGTGATTTTGAATACAATGGCAGTTGCTGATGTGCAGATCAGACGAACAATGGATGGAACTGTTTATTCACCGCTTCGATTTATAATACTATAGATATGGCCATTAGGCTCCAAGAACTGATGTGTTGGAACAGACTAACAGAGACAGGGTCAGCACAAACATCCGAAAAGAAGATGAAGGCACGCAAGAGATTTGACAAACGAAGGAGTATAATTCGAATAAGACTGAACAGCAGTACAGGGACCATAGCAGATTAAAGATGCCACCTTGAACTGAACGGCAAGCAAACCCAACCCAGAGAAAAGGAAGGAGTCAAAAGGCGGCGGCTTTGCACCGTACCCACCGATGCTGAACTCGAAGACGACGACGACGGTGAGGATGGCCCAGACGGAGTGGCTGACGATGTCGCGCGGCTCCCGGAGGAAGACGAGCAGCGAGATGAGCGCGAGCGCCAGCGCCACCTTGGCCGCGAACACGGGCTTCCGCGGGTCGGCGCGCGCGAACGCCCAGAGCTCCGCCGCGGCCCCGCGCGCCGCGCCCCACCCGCGGGACGCCGCGCCGCCGGCCCGCCGCAGCAGGCCCTCCTTGGGCGGCTCCGGAGGCTGCTCCTGGGAGGTGGTCGGGGCCAGGGTCCAGGCCGAGGGCGAGGAGAGCAGCGGGACCGCCGCCCCGCGCTCCGGGTCCTCCAGCGTCGACCATAGCGACCCCAGCCGCGCCGGAGGGGGTGTCGGTGTTGGCGTTGGCGGCCGCGCGGGTGAGGAGGCCGCCGCCGCCATGGGTGGGGGGCGGTCGGCGGAAGGTTGCGGTTGGCGGCAGAAGGTCTATGGTGGATGGATGGATCCGGCGGTGGGGCCTGCACCCTGCAGCAGGCGATACGGAAGCGAATCGCACTTGCAGCTTGGGGAGAGGAGTGCAGTGCGCTGCTGTGTTTTGTCTGGGGTTATTTTGATGTACCATTACAATTCTGAGGTATTGGAGATGTACCATTACAAATCTTATAATTGGAGATATGTCATTGCAATTTTGTGTTGGTTCGAGAACTCCCATTCTCTACGTCTGGCAGCCTCTTGGGCCCATTGACAGCACATCGTATTTTTGTATTACCATCTTTGCCTTCTTGGGCCCATTGGCAGTCTCAAGTGGATAAGGCTCGTTAGTTCACGGTTTTCTGTTGGTTCACGCGGACGGCCAGCGAGACCGCGACTCAAGACCGGCCGCGGTGCTCCAGCGTGCGCCGCCCCCAGCAACGCCGCCCCTTCAGGCCGCCCCCTCAGGTCGCCGTTCCAGGTCGCCCCTCCTGCTCGCCGCCCCTCCTGCAAGTTGCCCCTCGTCGTCGCCCCAAGCAGCGGGGCAAGGGCCGGGCGCTGCCGGAGCCCAGGTCCGAGGGCCATGGCTGACGAGCTGCAAGGCGGATGAGGGCCATGAATGGCGAGCTGTAAGGCGGATGAGCTGCTAGCGGCTGAGACGGCGACGCGCCCGGCGTCTGCGCGAACGGGCGGCGCACGGGCGCCGGCGGCCCGAGCGGGCGGCACACCGGTGCCGTGACGGCGCGCGAGCAGCCGGCGAACCGGGCCGGCGGCGGCGGCGCGGCACGGCACGGCGGCGCTGCTAAGGTTGAGTTCGGTCACCGGCCGGCAACGGGAGAGGAGAGGATGAGGAGCGAATGAATCGAGCTGGCCAGGTTGTTCCCATGTTTGAGCCGGGGGCAAAAGCGTCCGAGACTAAAATACGTATAGTACGAAGCATTTGGAAGGCGTAGAGAATGGGAGTTCTCGGACCAACACAAAGTTCTGATGGCATATCTCCAATTACAAGATTTGTAATGGTACATCTCCAATACCCAAGAATTGTAATGGTACAGATCAAAATAACCCTTTTGTCTGCGGCACCGCGGCTGTTTGTACAGTAGAGTAGTACGTAGTAGAGTACTTTGTAGACGACGACGAGATCTGGTTGCTTCCGTTGCTCTGACTCGGATCGGCGGTTTCTGCGGCAGGTCCGTGGGCTGTCGGCTCTGCGGCCATCGGCACGGTGGGCTTTCTTCTGTTTTTTCCTTAAGTTCCGTTTTGCAGTTTTCGGGCTTGGCTCTTTGATTTTTTGGAAAATGGCCCGTCTCATTTGGTTGTGCAGACCCGATGGGATGGCTCACGTTAGAATAATATCCACCGGTTCTTTTTTAATAACTCCATATATGAGCTGACCATTGTTACAACGCAAAGTCACTTTTATCACTGGACCGAGTAATTCTCAATTTGGCATGACATGATTTCAGTTTCGCAAGGATTGGAAACCAACCAAGCACACTCTCGTTCTATGGTTTTTCAGTGCTATGCTTTAAGGGTAAGCGATGTTTTTATCGGCAACGAGACGTTAGTGGTGACTTCGGAAATCTTCAGATCTATCAGCTCAGTTCTTCGAAGGATAGAGATGAGTGTGCATGAGTGTTGTAGGCGTCTCTATTGTATTATGTATTTTTTTTAAAAAAAGTAGGGCACATTTGCATCTAAGTCGTATATTACTCCTTGTTCTTAAAGAATTATACAATTATATTATAGTTTCTTTTCATAGTCAAACATTCTCGGAACCAGTCACATATGTGTTGTTATGTGGCCAAGAAAGCGAACGAGGCTCACCAGGAGAACAAAGCAATTATGGATACCATCGCAACATTCCTCACTCCATTCACCGTTACACAAGCACGTCCAAAAATTCATTTGAGGGCAGGTGATGGCGACAGCGAGCTATTAAAGAGGAACAACGAGTTCATGTGTCTTTCCTACCCCGGGGAATTGAAAAGTTTTGATTCCGTTTGGTTAATGTACTTCTCTCGTCTTGTAAAAAAATTGTGCACGTGCTGGATGTTCGTATTTGTTAACTTAAAGATAAGATTCATAAACGTACACATGCCGATGTAGCTTTCATCAAAAGCATTTTAAAGTATCGATTTTTATGAGGAACGCAAACTATACTGATCAAAGATCAAGTTCGTCTAAGCATGAGAAGTGAGACTGGCTCACTTAGCTAGGTGACTCAATATAACATTGTACCTAGCCACCCAGGTTCGAATCCCGTCATGAACGAATTTGGGTGCCTATTTTTAAAAAAAAATCAGTACTGAACTCTTACACAGTCTTTCCTTGTCAAAAAAAAAGTTTGTCTAAGCACGAGAAGTGAGACTGGCTCACTTGGCTAGGTGACCAATATGACATTGCACCTAGCCACCCAGGTTCGAATCCTGTCATGAACGAATTTGGGTGCCTATTTTTTTTAAAAAAAAAATCATCTAGCCACCCAGGTTCGAATCCCGTCATGAACGAATTTGGATGCCTATTTTTTTTAAAAAAAAATCAGTTGGGAGCTCCCTACACACCCATGTGAAATGGGGCTAGGGGAGAATTGAAAATCTATATAAAGTAGGGATTCGAGTTGGGATAAACTTGAGCAGTTTGCAAGTCAGGCTACGCCTAGCCGATCAAAAAAGGCCTAGCTATTTTAGATTGTAAAAAGCCCACCTAAGACCATCCCATTGTGTGAGACTTGGGCCTAATTTTTAGGTTTAGGCTTGGGTCAATAAAAATTTTGTGGGCACCACATCTTTGTGCCCAGACGGTGAAGGTAGAGATATTTATTGATGTGGTGGGTTTATAAAGGAGAACCATGTATTAGTATACAAGGACATACTACAACATTATATCTAGTAGTATTATAGATAGATCGAATCGTAGAAAGTATGTTTTTATTCAAGGTTATTGGAACAAATACCTTGTATCACATATCTGCTTTTCTTCTTAGGTGCCATTAATTGTTGCACTTGCGGTTGGGGAGCACGTAGGTGGAGTGGAGCACTGGTATAGATTTTCACTTCTATGACCAAATTTCTCATGACAGATCCAAAGTTGTAATAGCGAAGTCACTTCTATAATGAATTTTGCCATTTTGTCATAGAACCCGATCACGATTTTTCTTTCTATGACAAAAACAAATGTCACAAAAAACGTCTTAGAAATGCATAGGTTTCATCATAGAATCGCTACTCGTTTGAATTAACTATGCTCCTGTGACGAATATTTTTTATTGTGATGAAGCCATCGAGAGTGACCAAGTGGTGCTCACCGGAGGAGGGTTGGCTCAAAATCAACATTGATGCTGCATTTGATCCAAATACATGTTGTGGAAGTGTTGGTTTCATCATCCGTGATCACTAGGGGCGGGTACAGGCAGCGGCAACACTCGGTACGATATGTCCCAGATGCATTGATGACAGAGGCCATGGCAGTGAAAGAAGGTCTAGAGCTTGCCTCGAAGAACGGCTACGATCGTGCCATTCTTGAAGTGGATTGCCAAGGCCTGAAGATCCTATCGACGACGAATCGAGTCTTATGTCTTCGATAGGGGGTCTATATTTCGATATCAGAAAGCTAGGCAGGAGTTTTGTTGATTTCCGTGTTGAGTGGGTGTGTCGAGAGGCTAACTCAATGGCACATTGTTGGAGTTTTGTTGATTTTCGTGTTGAGTGGGTGTGTCGAGAGGCTAACTTAATGGCTCATTGTTGTGCTAGCATGGTCTCCGCCACTGAGCGCTCTCATTTTTGGCTTGACTATTTCCCTAGGTGGCTTATGGGATTAGCAACCGTTGATTGTACTCGCATGTTATGAATTAATAAATCTTTGGGTTGCTAAAAAAATGGCCCCATCGTGGGGCTCTCGGTCAGGCTAGACTTAGTTTACTCATGTTTAAGTTGGGGCGGCCTTGTTAGATTAAGTTTTTTTCTTTACTATAGTAGCACCAAAAACATTTCCTGCGGATTAAATTCTTATGCAAGGTTACTTATTTTGGGACGTCAAACATTCCTTAGCACTTTAGCAGCTAGCAAGGGATGAGAAGGGAACGTCAAACTTCGTTCAATTTGCACTCAAATTGAATGTGCAAGCAAGGGAAAATCAAGTAGAGTAGTACAACAAATAAGCGAATAAGTGTCTTGTATATATACGCAAATAAACTGAGCAAATTTAGCTGGGAAAGCTAGCAACCTTTGTATCGCAAGATCGTGGTCATGCATGGCTCGCCTGAGCATGCAAGCCATCGCGCCGGCGAGTCTCAGTCCATAACGAGGTCAATAAGGCGGCTGAGCGTGCTCCTGATACTGTCTGGGACCGGCAGCACGTCGGCCACCAGACCAACCATCATCTTTCCCATGTTCATCTGCTGCTTGGCGTCGAGCTCCTCCTTGTAGCGCTGGACCTCGAGCTTCAGCTCCGCCACATCCTTCTTCAGCTTCTTGAGCAGCTTCTTGTCCCGGCTCATCTCCGCCTCGATTGCCCGGACCTGCTCCATGACCCAGCAATAGTCGTAGGCACCACCCTGTTGGTGTTGGTTCCTCCATGCCATGAGGCTGACTTCAATGTCATCTTCTGCATACGTGTGCGCACACTACTCTCTATGTTCTGTAATATAGTATATTTGAAAAAACTTAACACAATATAAGAGAGAACATAAAAGACGTATGTATCATCATTTTATTTTCTAATAAGACGCTATCATCAACATGATTAATGATGATTGGTTGCTAAATAGAAAGTATTTAATGCAAAATTGGTTTATGTCCACTAGAGTACATTATATTTGAGGATAAATTTTAAATAATAGAATACACTATATTACAGGATGGAGCGGAGTAATTACTAATCATAGGTTAATTTTGAATCTTCTTCGATTGTTATATATGGAAGACCAGTCTACCTAATTTAATTTTCACGAAGAACTGTTTAGATGTGTCTAGGCCAAAATGGAAGGAGCATGCATGATCAAGGATTACCTACCTGATTATCCTCGGGATACATCTGGATGATCTGATCATGGCGACCAACAGTAGTAGAAGGCGTCTCAGCAGGCTGAATCCAACCCGGCACCACCTCGTAGTGGATCGGGGTCACCTGCTCCGTCTTCGACCGCCAGTGCAGATGCATGGAAGGCTCGTCTTCCAGAAATATATCTACATAGATATAGATATAGATATAGAGAAAATTAGTAGGTATACTTCATATTAGCATTAACCACACATGCCTTTTCTCCATTAATATATGTTCAGTGATTTTCTCATCTATTGCTTTTCAAGAAAAAGGTTATTAGCCGCATGAACATGGCAGGACACACATGCATGTAATACCTCCTTAACAAAATCAAACAATCGGTCATACATTAAGTAAGAGAAGCAAACTGATGTAGAACCTGATGATGACAGTGTTTTCATCACGGTCTGCTCGATGCAGCAGCCCCTGTGCTTAACAATCGTTCTTGTCTTGCTCTTGATCCCTTCCTCTTCCTGGGTTGAAATGGATCGGATCAGATAAATAAGGTGATTGTTTAATCCAGAAATCTATTAAAAAATTACTCCTAGAACAGTAACAACTTATTAAACTACTAATCAACAAAGTAAAAGCATGAAAATAAGATAGTCAAAATAAGAATATATCGGCAGAGAAGATGAAGAGAAAATCGCGAAGACAACTTAAGTTTCCTCACCTCCATCACGACCGGATCAGAGCAGTAGCAGCTATCTTGGTTGGCGCGATTACCTGAGCAGAGAGAGAGGTACGGTCGACTTGGATTTAATTTCCAAGCAGATAGCTATAGTCGTACCTAGTGATGGATCATGGAGGATGAAGGGACAATGCAAAATATGTAAGGTAACGAGTGACTGTTAAGTGCTCGATGTATTCAGCAGATCGAAGGAGCTGGTGGTCTATACACATACAAATTACAAGTGGCCATTGGCCAGGAGACTAATTAACTGCTTCCCTGCATGCTAGGCTAGGAATTATCTAAGCCGATCGTGAGATCGTGGACCTGTTCTCCTACACAAGACAACTAGAGTGTGAGGCTTTAAAGACGGAAACACTCGTGCATACTTTGCAATTATGCCCCTGCAAACCTTGGCGAACGTCAGAACGATAGATATAAAGAAAGATTGGTTACATACTTTGCAACGACATGGTTTGAACAATAATACTAGAAAGATACTGCAGCTTCCATATTAAACATTTGCTTAGATATGAAACAAGGTGATGTTACTCCCTCCATTCTACTCCCTCCTGTCCGAATTAAAAAGCATTCTACCATTCTAAGACAAAATAAGAAGAAGCGATAGGCGTATATACCCCTCATTTACCTTTCTAATGTATTGAAATCTATTTCTATTTTGCATGATTAAAGGGTGAACTATTAGTTCTTATACAAAATATGGCAAGTGCATGAGTTAACTTCCTTGTAAAAAACAATCACATACTCTTATTTAAGTAATATTATCTTTTTGTTCTCTAAATGCACTATATTTGAGGACATCTCCCAACGTCTAGAATGCTCTTTATATCAGGACGGAGGGAGTAAAATATAAGTCACTTTGACTTTTTTAGAATATTATTTTACTATGTATTTAGACATCTAGATAAATAGCAAAATTGATGTACCAAAAATATAATCAATATGGCCCTGCAAAAATAACAATTAATATAATCAATATATGTGATATATCACATATACAAAACATATATGCAAGCAGAGTGCGCAAGTTTATGTTCGTAAATTAAGTTACTCGTTAGTTCTGAAGGAATTTCCTCATACCTAACACACGGTGTCCTCAGAGGAAATTTTGTGGTCGATGACGACCGTTTGCTTTGAATACTATACAGTTTCATTCCGTTAGTAACTTATATCTCTAGAAAAAATGGATTGGCCTAACAACTTGATTAACTTATAATTAAGTGCGTGGCTTGCGGCCTTGCGCAATGAAGAAAATGCATGACGTTTATATAACTTATAGGCTGCTCGGCTTATCTTTTGAGCTGCTCAGCAGAAGATGATGATGTCCTCGTCGATGACTTCTTGTATAAGTAATTTCTTCAACTTAGACTCATTCTCCAGACGGATAGATTAATCAGATCTCTCCAGGCATCACCAGCAAACGAATGTAAAAAACTACCCGGCCCTTTATCTAAGAAGATGCACGATCGATGACCCTTTGGTCGCCGTCTCCCGGGCCACGGCACTACGTACGTCAGCTGATAGTACGTCAGCGCTGTCTCCAACTGAGACACCTGCATGGCTGCATGAGGAGAAGATATATACCAAAGGATTTCAAATTGTCATGTTTATTTCGCTCTGAATCTTTTTTCTTGGTGTCTTACAAGAAAGTCCAATCCTTGGTTTATTTTTTCTTGGTGCTAGTTCTTTGTAGGGTCAACCAGAGGCAAGACAGAGACAAAGCTAGCGATCGGCTTATGGAATTGGACAGTACTGCCGGTCGTTGGAAAGGGAAAAAGGCACAAATAAGGTACATACCAATTTCTTGCTAAAAAAAAGGTATACATACCAATTTCATGGATCTGTCCAATCCGGGGAGTTTTGAAAACAACTCAGGAAGTCGGTAGCATTTTTTGGTCTAGTCAAACAACCATGTAATAAATTTAAAAAGGCCATCAATATGCAAGCAACCCACACCTACATGTTGCATGCAAACACAATGCAGACCAGCAGCTAGCTAGCTAGGTCGTGCCAGCCATATTCCCGTATATGGATGGATTGATGATGGTTGGAGTCACTCGTCGAGAATGAGGCTCAGGAGATTCCTGACGCCGCGAAGCTTGCTCCTGAGGCCATCCGAGAGGAGCACCCCGCCGGCGACGGCGACCGTCCTGCCCAACGTCTTCCCCCAGGCCGGCCAGCGGTCCTGTCTGCAGCGCTCCATCTCGCGCTTCAGTTCCGCCACCTCCTTCTCCAGCTTCTCAACCCGATTCTTCTCACTGTTCATGGCCGCGTCCATGATCTGCTTCACCTTCGCCACGACCGCCTCGATCGCCGTGACCTGCTCCGCCACCAAGTCGTAGTCGCTGTCGTCGATCTGCCGCAGTGCAGCCGCGACAAGTTCTCTGACTTTCTGCATGCATGCGCATCAATCCGCAATCAACTTGGTAATGTGGAGGATCTAGCTGGTGCTTACCATATACTAATACACAATATATGATGAGGGTATAACTAGACAGAAATCAAACCAATTTTTTTTATAATACGGCACGAACCTGATCAGTCTGTACGACCAGTTGCGTTGTCATCACGGTTTGATGGATGCAGCAGCCACCCCTGCGCTGAGAAACAGTACTCACGATCTCCACGTTCTGGATCTCGTAGTCCTGCTCCTGCCAAGAACCAAAAAAATCCACGCCAACCTAGCTATTACACTCATAAGGCAGGTAGGTCCGATCCACCAAATGAAACAGATCAACGACGTACTATACTAAACTAACAAGAGCATGCAAACTGAATTCAAACTATATAAAAAAAAAGACAAAAGCATGTGAAAACTCAGAGAATAGTATGGAACAACAGATGGATGTGTACGAAGCATAGATGAGAAGGTCCGATATATCCTCACCTCCATGGCGGAACTTGTGTAGCGCTAGCTTAGAGAGGGAGGTGAAGAGGAAGGGGGGTTTATTAGGGCTTAGGGCGTGCTTATAAACAGCCTTTATCTGAACTTACTTCGCAGCTAATCAAGGAGTTCCGACATTCCGTTACACGTTTTACAGATAATATATACTGCAAGAGTAATTACTGTTCAATTTCCGGGTACGACCCAATGCTACGTGACGTGTGGGACAACGGAATGCAACTGCTGCTTCTTCCAGGCATTTTGACCTCGATCTACACATTTCCTGGCAATGTGATTTAATTTGTATCAACCTGCTTTTTGTCCACTACCGTAAGACCATTTCCAAGGGATATTTGGCGACCTACTTTTATGTTTGAGAGAAGACCAAAGAGAACTATTTTTCAGATCTGTATGATCTATAGCAACATATGTACTAGCAAGTAGTGACGTTTATATATAAGAATTGTGTCTGTATGATAAGGTGCTACGAGATAACGTGTTGGTTGTTGGTCTAGTCTTCTGGTTCTTTGTAAACTCTATGTAGCATTGCTTCCTGACATTTCAAAAGTTTGATGTCTCTATCTATGATCAAGTGCGGAAGTTTCACACCTTTTCATCCATTGTTTGGACGGCGCCCAAAAGAAAAATGCCTTAACAGTTGACAATCCGCTTTGCATGCGACTGCGCCCTTCCTCAGCTTTGACGACCTGAATGCTTATCAAGCACACGAAACAGAGAGCTGCATCATCCAAGCGGGAGAGCGACGACGACGTTGAATTGTCTTCTTTTCAGAGTTGTTTTTGCCTTTGTCTTATTTAGCGCGAGATCTGGTTTTCGGCATGTAGCATGGTGTGTTGTTCAGTGTGTCTCACGGTGCGTGGCTTAGGCAAGCTGGCAAGGCACATTCATTTTAAAAACTTGTTTCTTTTCCAATGCAAAGAGGTGCGGTTGTTTCATTCTGCTCTTAAGCTAAGAGGTGCGGATGTTTTTGTTAACACTGCCAGAAAAACTTTGAATGACCACCCGGCTACATGCTCAAACACGGATGAGGAGTCCAAGCGGAACACGGTTATTGAGCAGCGCACACACAACTCACACATATAGGCTCAATCCACTCTAGAGAAATCCAAACATGTGACCTGGTGGGCATTCGAAAAAAAAAAAGAACATGAGTCATCTCAGCCGTTAAGGGTGGGCATTCGGGTTACCTAAAAAATTTTGGTCAGGTAACTGGAAATTCGATAAAAGCATTACCTAAAAGTTTGGGTACCCTATATTTAGGGTACCGATAATTCGGGTTCGAGTTCGGGTTTTACCCGACATAATCGAAATTGAAAAACTCAATTATTTTGGAAGAAATCTAGTAGCATTTTAGAGCAATAAACAATGGTCCTTCAAATCACATCATGTCTTCATATATGAAATTAACAACAAATCAGTTATCATGTTTTTTACAATTACTGTGAAATTGTGATCAGGTACATTTTGGGTTTTCGTACTTTAGGTGTGGTTCAGGTTTCGGGTTTGGGGGTGATCGATTATTTTGGGTTCGGGTACTTTAGGTCTAGGGATCGGATATTGGGTACTTTGTGATCAAACTCATGTGAGGAGTACAAGTAGTCTCTCAGTCCATTCTAGGAGAAATCACCCTGTGACATCCAATGGTATTTTGAAAAAAAATAAAGTGAGCTCGTGAAAGGTCCTTTGTTTGGTTTTGATAATTGAGTGACAAATTAGGTGGACTAATTGTGTGATCATGAGAATACACAGGGGTTTAGTCCACAGGTGAATGTGAGATGAAGGAGCTTCATTGCATATGTGACATGACATGGAGTCATGTGACCAATGGTGAAGATCGAGATGAGGCTTGGCTCGAGACTGGAGGGTGTGTGAAGGACAAGTCGAGGCAGTGGAGCGATGGACCATGAGATGGTGAAGCTCGGGCAAGACTTGGTTCCGATGGACCATGAGGCGGTGAAGAGCAAGTGAGATCAAGATCGATGGACCGAGAGGGTTGCATGACGATATGAAGTGGATCATATCATCTTGAGATCGTGTCGGTGCATGTGTTGCATTGGCACTCCGGTGGAAGACGGTGGAAGTGAAAATGCGCAAGGCAAAGGTATGCTATAGGGCATTTCATTTCACCGGTCATGAGGAGTGTAGAGAAGTTGATGACCGGAATTAGGATTGATAGCCGTACTATCAAGAGGGGCAAACTTGTTTGCATCTCGGTCATCTAGTGCCAGTTGAGCGATCTAACATTGCGACATGCTAGGATCGAGTGGCGGTGTGAGAACAAGAGAAAATCCTTTGAAAATGATTGTGAAAATGCTAACACACATGCACATGGTGATGTACACTTGGTGGTGTTGGCACATTTACAAAGGTGGCGTTGATCGCGCTTTGGTTTGTAGGGTAGAGTTGGGTTTGGGTCCCTCTCTCCCTCCCGCCGAGCTTGCGGGGCGGGATTCGGCGCTTTCGGGAAAATTGGAGGCATATTTTCTATTGCACCGGATGCAAAATGTGGTTGAAAACATGCTATCTCTGGTGTTCAAGTTGTCATACTTGTTGGATAGCATGGTGGAGAAGATCGCGTTTTCAACGGGCTGTAAATCATGGATTTACAAGCGCCGGACGCGCGGCCAGGAGGGCCGGACGCGTCCGGCGCGTGGAGGACTGGCTCTGGCGGCTGGTTGGGCGCTGCTGAGCGCCGGACGCCGAGGAGGCGCGTCCGGTGGGCGCCGGACTCACACCAGAAAGTTCTGGAGCTGAGTGCCTTGCGCGCGCCAGGCCGCCGGAAGCGTCCGACGGGCAGCGGCGGACGCGTCCGGCGCGTGTTGCGCAGGACCACTTCACGCGTTCGGGAGATAGCCATTGGGAGCCAACGGTCGTCTTCGAATCGAGGTGACACGTGGCGCTAGATGGAGCGCCGGACGCGGCTTGGAGCGTCCGGCGGTGGAGGCCGGACGCGTCCGGTGCGTCTGTCTTTTGCCACCGTGGGGGCAACGGCTAATTTCGGGCTTTGGCCTATAAATACTTGCCTTGCTCGGCCATGGCTGGTGGCTGAGCACACTAAGGACTTGGTGGCTTGTGTTGTAGTGCTTGGGAGCCCTCTAACTCATCCATGCTTGAGAGTGTTCATCCACTTGAGTTAGAGATCGATTCTAGTGCGTTGCTTTGAGAGATTTGCATCGAGTGGCACTAGGTGATCGTGTTGCAAGCCGGTGTGCTTGTTACTCTTAGAGGTCGCCACCTCCTAGACGGCTTGGTGGCAAGAGACTCCGTTGAAGCACCCGTGGAGATTGTGCGGTGCTCCGGAGGAGGATTTGTGAGGGGTTCTTGAGCCTTCCCCGCGGGTGCGCGAATTGGCTACTCTAGTTGAGCGTGGCTTGGAGGATCCCGTTCTTGTGTTGATTGGAGTTGGGGCTCCCCGGAGGGGTTGTTGGCAGTGAGCCAACTTGAGCGGCCATCTCATTACCAAGTCGGTGTATCGCCACAACTGGACGTAGCTTGGTGGCGACCAAGTGAACCAGGGGAAAAATCGTGTGTCGATTTGTGATTGCCGAGGCTTCGACCTCCTTGTTCTTGTGTGTGAGGCTTCGACCTCCCTTGAGCTTGATTGCAGGTGGTTTGTCTCTACGCTCGGTGATTTGCCACCGCGGCGACTTCGTGTGTCCACTCTTCGCAGTGGTTTGCATCCCCTCTAGCTCAAGCTTGTATTTACTTTTGTTACATTCTTGCTTAGCTTGAGTAGTGGCTCTTGTGCTCTTTTGCTTGTGTAGCTAGTTGAGCACCTTCTTGCTTGTGTAGCTAGAAGTAGTGTAAGTGTATTGCTTAGCTTGTGTAGTTAAGTAAATTGCGCTCTTGGGTTCGGTTTGTGTAGCCTTGTCCTTGAGCATCTAGTGAGCTTAGGTTTAGCTTTGTGCTCTTGCTCATTAGAATTGTGTAGGTGCTCCCCGGTGTGGCAAAGTACTAGTTGCCTAGGTTTGTGTGACCTTGCAAGCTAGAATTGTTTAGGTGAGCACTAGCTAGTTTAGCACCTTGCTTCTTGTTTAGGATCTTTTACAAGGTGCTACTAGAGTTGTAGTTAGTGGGGGTTAGTCTTGGCTAGACCGATAGTTTTAATTCCGCATTTGTTTCGGTTAGCCGGTGCGTAAGTTTTAGGAAGGACTATTCACCCCCCTCTAGTCCATCTCGACCCTACAGCTCGACCGAGATCAAACCCAAGGGAGGGGTCCAAGCAATGTCAAAACACAACTATACCGAGCAACTAATGCATAGATAGGCTCAATATAAATCACCTATTTGACATCCAATGATATTTCAAGAAGGAAAGAAAGATGGGTTGTCTCACACGTAGTTTTCTTGGTTGTGGACATCGACCTCTGAGAAAATATGTACTCCGATTTGTTAAGGATTGAAGTAAACTGTCAAGAATAAGGATGTTTCCTTAGTGAGCATCTCCAAGAGTTTGCCAAATTAACTTGTTATTCATAAAAATTTAGCAAAACATGAAAAAACATCCTCCAACAGTTTGGCATCCAACTTGCTAAATTTTAGCAAGTTGCCAAATTCCCCCCTCCACGTGCATATATGCGCGCGCGTAGAGGGTTGCCATCGCGGCTCTGGCCCCTCGCCGGTCTTCTCGGGTGCGCATGCAACCACTAGCTAGTTGATCGGTTGCAAGTGAGCCTACTATTTTGATTTTTGCCAAGCTCAAATGGTAAATTATTGGAGATGCTACAATATTTCATTTGTCATATGTTTTAGACACTTGCCAAGTGAGTTTTAGCAAACTCTTGGAGATGCTCACCTCCATGAAGATTACTCATTTTCTTGAGTGTAATTGTAAACAATCAAAGAAACTACTATTTTAGAGTGTTATTCTTAACATCAAGGAAACACTTATTCCCCTTTGGCCCAACGAGATGCTTGTAGGTACTTGACATGATTCTAAAATACAAGTTGTAATAAGTGTGGTCTACATAATTCCTAGTGGCCCAACACGATTTTTGACAAGAACTAGACAACCTAATTAGTGTAGTCTAGGATTTCCATGGATTTTCAAAGTGATTTGCTATTTCTAATGTTTAAGTAATTTTCTACGTGGTTTTAGAAAGTAACATCAAATTAAATTACATGTCATATATATCAACACATCGTCCAAAAATTAGAAAAAAATATATAGAAGTACACATGTTCCATTTGAGCTCACACGAAAAGCTATAGAAAATAAGAGAAGTATTTTGTTAGGGTTTACTCAAAAATATATTTTGATGACTCCTACAAAAAAAATCTTAAAGGTGTCTGAATATTTGAAAATTTGGCATGAGATCATAGTATGGTTGTATTATCTTGCCATGCTAGTTGTTAGTTTTTTTCCTCTATTCCAAATCTACCAGGATCCCTGTAAAGAGCCACTTTTTTCATATGGGCAGTTGACAAGGATGCTAGACACCAAAAAAATTGGTGCCAAAGTCCTGCTAAACGTCACCTAAATCTATGTCCTATATGACCAAAATAGTACAATGGTGTATTATTCGAAAACAAAACAGTACATAGTATATAAAATTAAATAACCATGCAAATAAAAGGTAGGAAAACAAGTTCCTTATAATTTGTTTTTTGAGAAACTTAAAATTTGTTTACAAATTGTTCACAAAATACGATAACATGAGCACCAATTTTGGGCCGCAGCATTTGGAGGCCCAAAACAGTATCCTCGTCTTGTCTGTGCAGCTCACACAGGTCGGTCTCCGTCTCTCCCTACTCGGCTGCCCGGCGCTCTCGTCCGCTCGCGCACGCCTCCTTCCGGAACCTTCTCCGCCGGGCTCCGCTCCCTCCGGCCAGGGCCAGATGCTCCTCCCCAAGCACCCGAGCTCGTCCCGTCCATGGCAGCCCTGCCTTCACCCAGGCGCGGCTCCCATCCGCCCTCGCCCCCGCTTCCCCGCGGCGACACCATCATCAGGACGGCGGCACCTCCTTCGGCCGTCGGCCGCCGCCGACTCTCCGTCCAGGGATTCCCCGCTCCCGCTCCCTCCCGCGAAGCGGCCAGCGAAGAATAAGCCGCCGCCGGATGAGGCCGGGAGGTGGAAGGCGGTGCCGCCGGGAATGCGCGAACCCGCTGGCCCGGAAGCCGAGGCTGAGGACCCGGCACCCCCGCGGACGGCGGCCCTGTGGTCGGCGACGCGGGGGGCGCGCGCCGCGTGGCGGAAGGTCGCGGCTTGGGTGCCCAGGAAGGCCCGGAGCCTCGTACTGCTCAATCTCGTCACCCTCATATTTGGTACGATCGTACAAGCCTCGCCGTCTTGAGACGGACGTGTTGTGTCTGTTTGCACCTCACCTGCTCGATGTTATGGTTGGCCAAAAAATGGTACCGGGGTGGGGGTTGTTGCTTCCGTGCTCAAATTTCTTCTGGGGATTAATGTAGTCATCAAATCAAATTTACCTCTATGAATGGTGATCCTACTGTAGGCTTCAATCGTGTGAGAGCTTTTGCAGTACATTTCCTTTTAGTCAAATTGTTCATTGCTCCTTTTGCTGAATGATGTGGGCACTTAGGCCTTGTTTAGATTCCAGATTTCACCCCCAAATTCCACTATGCAGAATTCCTATTCCCCGTCACATCAAAAAACGGCACACACGAAATACTAAATATAGATGAAATTAAAAACTAATTGCACAGTTTATTGTACTTTGTGAGACGAATCTTTTGAGTATAATTTATCAATATTTGGACAATATTTCACAAATACAAACGAAATTGCTACAGTGCGCTACAGTGTGTGAATGCCTGAATAAACAAGGCCTTAGTTTCCATTTCATCTTTTGTTGTGTCAGCATAAAAGGTCACATTTGGTTCAGCTTATTCTACATTTCTTATATGTATACAATAATAAGAGGATGCGTTTTAATAGCGTTGAGCGAAAAACATACACACATATATAAATTTTCAATACATACTAATCAGCATGCAAAAGTTGCATTACCTTATCATCTGCTTTGTGTGTGTGTACATACAAGGGTCTGCTTTGTGTTTGAACTAGTTGTAGTAGTTACTATGCTCGCTGAATTTCCTCTTACATATTTAGCTAAGACTCAATTTATTTCTTTCAGCTAGCAACATTTCAGTTGTGAAACAGGCGGAGGCTCTTTTGGACCCTGACCTTTTCAATATGTTAAGGTTCACTATAGCAGCCATCCCTTTTGTGCCGCTGTTACTAAAATCGCTGAGGGATATGCAAATCTTTTTTAGAGGACTAGAGTTGGGCATTTGGGTCAGCTTGGCCTACCTGGCTCAGGCTATGGGGTTAGTTACAGCTGATGCTGGGCGCGCATCTTTCATTTCTGCACTCACAGTAAGAACTCTTTTCAAGAACTCTACAACAATGCCTTCCCTAAAACGTATGAATATGATGACATCACTATTTTGTATTCAAATTGCTGCAGGTGATCATTGTCCCTTTCTTGGATGGTCTTATTGGAGCAGAAGTACCTGCTCATACATGGTTTGGAGCATTTTTATCACTTCTTGGTGTTGGTATACTGGAGCTAAGTGGTTCTCCGCCGTGTGTAAGTTGGATTATCTTCATGGACAGGTTAACATGTTTGTCTGGACCTTTTGTCTGCTTGTCTTATGGTCTATGACACTGTGCTCTGTCATGATTACTGTTGTCTTCAAAGTTTTAACTCATTAATCGCTGCTTTAGTAGTTTGGATATTTTGCATATTTTGAGAACCATACCACTAGGGATTGTGCCAGCCATATTGATTGATGTTCTCATGATCTCATCCCATGATTCCATCAGGTTGGTGATCTTCTGAACCTCGTGAGCGCCTTTTCTTTTGCAATTCATATGCTCAGAACTGAGCATATTTCCAGAAATATAAAGAGAGAAAATTTCTTAACTCTTGTTGGATGTGAGGTTAGTATTCTGATCAACACTCATTACCTCAGTTATGCGAGTTCTTTTCTGTTCCTCTTGACAAGGTTCTTAAACAAGTGTAAAACCAGGTGTTTGTTGTAGCAATCCTATCAGCAGCGTCATATATTTTTAAATGCTTCACACGAAACGTGCAACACTGGAATTTCAAAACATGGCCACCATCGGAGTTATTTGGTATGGTGGTGATGTTTCCTTGGCCAGCAATTCTATACACAGGCATATTGTCAACTGCATTTTGTTTATGGGCAGAGGTTGGTTTTGTTGTCATCAGATCAGCTATTCTCTTGGACGAGGTCATTTTTGTTATCACTGCTGATTTTGTGGAATTTCTCTCCTTTTTTTCTTTCAGGTGGCTGCTATGCGTGATGTATCAGCTACAGAAACTGCAATTATTTATGGTCTGGAACCTGTATGGGGTGCTGCTTTTGCATGGGCAATGCTCGGTGAGAGATGGGGCGTGACAGGACTTGTCGGGGCTATCTTCATCATAGGTAAAAACGTATTCACCATGTTGTTAGTGACATTATGGATCATAAATTTCTCTTCAAAGTATTTTTTTATTGTTGAAGGAGCTCTCAAAATGAAAAGCTTTCATCTCGACTCCTTGATCATTCGTTTTTTTTTTCTGCCAGTACCTTGATGGGTTTAAAACTTTAGATAGAGAAGCTGACCTTGGCCTTGGTCTTTAGTTTTTTCTGCAGTAGCCTCATGGTTTTAAATATAGAAGCTGATGGGTTTGTTTTTTTTTTCTTTCAGCTGGCAGCTTGATGGTTCAAATATTTGGATCAATCTCAGATGTATCTAGAGGAGACAGTTACCAGATGAACAGTTAAATTTTCATATTTAGAGAAGATGAAGCAAGATGTAATTCATGATGAAGCAACCTTTTTTTTTTTCTTTTATAGGGTAGCTATCTAAAAACCTAGCAATAGCAAGCTTGTCAGCACAAAGAAATCCAACAATTGTTATGACACTAGTAGGCAGTAGTGCATGGAACCCAAGCTCTCTTGTTGACCAAACATACATCTATGCTGAATTGTGATGTAGATAGGAACCAGTTCAATAAAATCGGGTCAGAAGAGTTACTTTCACCATATATTTTGCATTTCCAATGTTTCTCATTGTAGATTGAAAAATATATTCATTTCGTATGTTTTGATCCAATGTTTGTCATTTTAGATTAACAAACATATATGATAAAACAATCAGTTCCTTCTTTTTTTCCTCAAATTTTCCAGGGACCTGTTATCACGCTGATTCTGCATCAAGCTTGCCTTAGGTGTCAGAAACATGTCATAGACTCATAGTCGGTCTTTTCCCTATCACGATGCAATCAGAGCTCAGACACAGTATGCCTGTAGCCCGCACCCCAGCTAGACGACCAGATTTATCCTCCTTAGCCAGGACACCTTCATTTCTCCAATAGCAACAACGCTACATGGCATTGCTGGCAGCAGGTAATCCCATTTTTCATCTTGATTGGCTCCTGTTTTCATGTGATTGCCTATGTATTTGCCATGCTGGACCCGTCTCTTTTTTTTTTTTTTGAAAATTAGGGCCTACCTGTCATCAGAACCACACCCCCCTTGCCAATAAAACTGTTCACGTAGCTCTGAAGTCTGACCACCATCCACACAGTCTGTGTGTCTCCTGATTGTCCCCTTTAGGTGAACGCATTCAGTGACATCACGGCCTCACGGGGCCTGGAGGCTCGGTGATATTCATCTCCTGTGCCTTGCGTGTGCCTTGCGTCGCTTCCATAATCTCAAATACTAGAGGCATCCAAGGAACAGGTGCCTGTGGCAGTCAGTGTGGTGTGACTTCAGATAGAAGCTATCACCAGCGCAGCATGCAGCAAGGCAAGTTTGGCAGTCCTTTACCCTCAGATGCCATTAGTTCTTATCCACCTTGGTAGACCAGGTGGTCAGGAAGGCATACTTCCATGGAATAACAATTCACAACACATACCATAAAACTGCAGGAATGTAAGAAGTTATTGCTGTACCTACTAGTCTGAAATATGTCAGTAAAATACATACATCAGATAGTCTAAGGAAGATATAATCACGATGTACTTCCAACACCCAGTTTCCCCATTGTACAAGTCAAAACAGGAGATAGCTTCTGCTCATTGTACAAGTCAAAACAGGAGATAGCTTCTGCTGCCTCCACTTTCTATTTTTGTTACAGGGAATGTGGAGGGTTGCAAATACAGAAATAACCAGTAAATCTAACCATGTAACTAAGACGGGCAAAAAACAGGAGGCAGAGAAAATTAAAGAAATGGACAGGCTGTTCAGTAGTTGTTATTGTTGTTGTAGCCGATGAAATTGTTGCGGTAGCGCATTCCGTACTGCTCATAGAATGTGTCTCCATAGTTCACGGCCTTGATCTCGACCATGCGCCGCTTGCTGTCCACCTCCTGGACCGCGCCAAAGACGATCTCATTTGTAGCCTCACAGCTCTGTTCATAAAATGTCTGCGGGCCTGCAGAGTACTGCCTGTGCTGCTGCAGGTGCTGCTGTTGGTGATACAGTTGCGGGTCCGGCTGCTGCTGAGGGTGACGGTGACCGTCCCAGCTATTGAAATATGGGTGCCCATGGCGGACGTAGTGGATCTTCTCGGGCTCCTTTGTCATCAAGCTGTAGTTCTTCTGAGGGGTTGGTGCTCTAGTGTCCAGTGCTGGAGGGTGTTCATCATGTGGGATGGCATAGCTTTCTTGCACTGGCCAAGGGTTAGCTCTTCGTTGCTGCTGATGGTATGGGCTGCTCACGCGCTTCTTCTTAAAACCAAATATCTCAGCCACAGATGATTTTGCACCTCCAATGAGTTTCCCAGCTGAGGTGAAGAACCCCTCTTCAGTTTCCTGTCTTGCAGTTTCTTCTCTTGGGATGAATGGTTGACGAACATAAGGATTTACAGGCTTCTGGTATGGAGGGATACTTGCAATACTGGGTCTTGGAGGCGCTTGAGGTTCCTGTAAGGTAAAATTTTAGTTTAATAAAGATGCAACTGTAAATTAATACATGAGTGACATAGCAAAGATAATACATTTGGTCATCATTTCTACCTTAACCATGGTCTAAAATACGATGACGAATTAAATTGTCATTTTTTATGCACTCTTCTATAGATGTGTCCTCAAAACCAGTACATTATCATTGTTCACTTAACTAACTAACAAAATCAGTTATCTAAAGCTGAAATATCATCTAAACATTGATCCATTATCTAACTGTTATGGCAAAACAAAGGTTCCAGTTCTAGTAGCTGTGAGGATTGGTATCAGACATATCAAGTGCACAGGCTGCAGCCATAAGATTATGAATATACGAATATTAGCTGTAGCGTAAAACAAAGGTTGATGGTGAAAATATGCATGTACCAGTGTGCTGGTTTACAGCAAGCCTACAAACTGTGGTCCACACTAGTTATAAATTCTACTTGTCAGCAAATGTACCTATGTCACCTTCTCTTTTTTTGGAGGGTGTGGGGCAGGAGTGGGGGATACAGATAAAAAAAAGTATGACAAACTTACATCTGTTGTTGACGCCATCCCTAAATGCCGATGTTGAAGCAGTGCAAGCATATAACCAAAGAAACCAGCAGCACAAAGCAATGCAAACCCTGAGAGCATTCAAAATCAAAAGTAATTACTATTCATTTTTTTCAGGCCCCTTTTCATTTTTGCCATGTAATTTGAGCACTGAATGCAGTTATTATATGACTGGCTTTACAGAGCAGAAGTAAAACATGGTCAAGTAATACGAGGGGAGAGGTTAAGTGTAATGTACCGAGTGGAAAACCAGCTTCATACTGATATGCACAGTCATCATCATTGAGTGGAATCTCTCGAATTGCTTGGTTTCCTCTATCAGTGACCAAGAGAGAGCAACTACTGCTGATGTACCGGATTTCAAAATCAGTTGAGAATTTTGCATCATCACTAGGCCCATCTATGTGCCCTCCTCTAATTGATTTTCCCCCAGCAATGGTTGTAACCCCTAAATATTATAATACAATTTGTCAAGAACTTAATCCATGATATAATAAACAAGGATATTTGCAATAAATAGCTCTAGAAGATCCAAACAAAATTTCACCTAAAGCCAGATTCAGTTAGCATAAAGATTGGTAATCTCTACTGAAGAAAGTAAATTGATTAGTATCATTCTGAAGGCAAATGAAATACGCGCCTAGGCGTGATCTAAAAAAAAATCATTCTGAAGGAAATTAGTTACAAGAGAAACCTGAGTGTGCTAAAAGAATTTGAACAGACAACCAACAGCGAAGATCAAATGATTGTAGAAATTTGAACCAAACTATATTGGTAATCAAGAGACGAGAGTATAATGCTGGTTAGATTTCCTTTTAGCACAATCTCCTCTAGGAATCTATTACTAAATAACTGCTGGAGACATTTTTTAGGCACACTGACAGCATGCCTCGTTCAGGATGCAATTTTGGGCACAAGTAGTAAATAAGTGCTGGAGAAGCTCCAAGAAAACCACAGAACAATCAGAGGGTGTCTGGGGGACCAGACAATGCCATGTGGACTACCTTAGAATGGGCCATTTTAGCTTACCTGTATCACTGATCTTTCTTATTGCCATGTTCATAGCGTCTGCAACATAAATGTTGCCCTTATCGTCCACAGTGAACCCCTTAGGATGGTTCATCCTCGCTTCTCTCAGCCTTCCATCCACATGGCCAGATAAACCTTCTGGAGAACCAGCAAGGAGCTTTGGTCTGCTATCTGCATTGTTGGATCCATTTTGAGAAGACCCATCAGAATCGAATTTTCTTGGATATAATCCAGGAAGCATCTTATGCTTAAAGTAACATGAGTGGCAACTTCACTGTCCCAAAATACAAGCCATCTTGTTGCAGTGAGGGAAGTGTGACTGATATAGCATTTGCTCATAGTGAAGTTGCAGTGTAAAAATTCCAAGCGGCACCTACCTTTATTGAAATGAGACAGAGATATTGCTAACAATTTCAGGCAACCAAATCATACAAATATTTTTCCTGGGGAACAAAAAACCATGGTCTATTTGCTAAACTTCTGACATGTGAAACCGAGGAAGTAAACGAACAGTACATAGTGAAGGGGGGAAAAAACTCCTGAACAATGACGCCACAAACATGGGGACTGAAAGTGACAAAGGTGGCAAAGAACTATCATGTCGTAGTGTCCATACGAGGTTTAATAACAATCATGTTACTAGCAATGAGAAAATAACAATCATTTCACAATCAGAGGAACAGCTCGTTAGCATGCAACATCAGCCACTACCAACCACCCAGAAGAACCCTCAGTCACTACTCACATCATCGAGGGAAGCAGCGCACTTAGCAGAATCCCATGAATGAATACTGAAAACCTGAAAATGACAGGGCAGAGCAGAGCAGTGCTCACATGGCGACAGCGGCAGCTGGACCCTGTAGATGTTGCTGTTGATGGAGTCGAGCACGAGGAGGTCGCCGGCGGGGTGACCTCGACGGCGTGCGGCTCGATCCCCAGCTTGCTGCCGTCGAACACCGTGTCCACCGCGTACCCGCCCTCGTACCGCACCATGGAGCGCCCCGCCACGGCCGCCGTCGCTGAAACAGGCGAGCGAGTGAACAAGCCGAGAATCGGAGAGGGAACGAAACGACTGACGCCGCCACGGCACGGGCCGCCGGCGATGATTACGTACCCGTCTTGGAGGCGGCCGATTTGAGCGACCACAGCTGCCTGGCCACCGCCGACGCCGTCGTGGACAGCAGCCTGCCCGCAATCCCTGCCACCCGACGACGCGGAAGAGAACAAAACTTAATCAGCGGAGGAGGCGAGGGAAGCGAGGCGAACCAGACGACGGTGGCGCCGGCCGCGAAAGGTGCTCACTTGCGGGGTACGAGGACGCGGCGGACGCGGGCGGGAGGAAGCTGGCGCCGAGCAGGAGCGCGACGGCCAGGAGCGCCGCCGCTCGCCCTGGCGCCGCCATGGCCGCCATTGCTTGCTCTGCCTCTGGGCTGACAGGCAGAGCAAGAACCAAGAACCACGAGGCAAGAAAAGGGAGGAGCTTGCAGGGGGGAGAGGCGCCTATGGCGAAGGGAGGAGATGTGGAGAGGGCGAGGGCGAGGAGGCCATTTGAGGACAAAGTAAAGAAGGTTCAGAAAGCACCAAGAACGCGGCCGCTTTTGGGGGCCCGGCCGGCAGTTCTCTTCTCGCTCGCCGTCGTCGCCGGGTGGAAAAAAAGAGACAAGAGGTAGAGAGAGAAGGCGTAGTAAAGCGAGGAGGGAGGGGGAGCGTGACGAGAGACAGACACAAGAGAGGTGGTGCTCTCGGCCGCTGGCCGCTGGCCGCTGGCCGCTGGCCGCTGCGGCTGCTGCTGACTGCTGTTACTACTCGCCGCCTGCCTTCTGCACCGTTCGGTCCTGTCTCTAGTCTATTTCTCTGCCCGTGTTCCGTGGGCCGCGGCGGGAGGTTTTGTGGTGGTCCCGGCTAGGAAGGGGGCGTGCCTCTGCGTTGTGGGCCCCAGCGATGGATGTACTCTAGGCAGGGAAAGAGTAGAGTGGGTGGTCCCGATGGGTATCACTCATTCTTTATCAAATCCATCAGGATTTTTTGCAAAATTCTTTTAACTTTGCTACGTCGTACTTTCATTTGTATTTGATAATTACTTAGTTATTGTTTTTACCTATATTTAATGCTTGATGCGTAGCATGGGCCTAAAAATTGATGTAATAGAGAGAGTGAAAAAACTTAACTTTGGTATGAATAAATGCCAAATTTTCGTATAATAATCTTAAATTTAATTAATTTAACATGGGTAATCATACTAATTTGTATTTGATTTTACTTATATACTTCTAGAATTTATTTCTATTTATTTAAATTCAGCAATTAATATATGTTATCTATAATTTCTTATATTTTATATATTTAACTATTGATATATTGATTAAAATATTTATTTTTGGTAGTTGTATTTATCCATGGTGTAATAAACGGACCTTTGCAAATAATTTCACTCCAGCCTGCAAAAATTTCGGCCCTGAAATAATTTGCAAGACGATTATACCCTCACAGTCACCCTCACCCTCTCGTTGTTGTGTCTTCTTTGAAGTGCAATAAATAGGGGCAATTGTGTCTTCTTTGAAGTGCAATAAATAGGGACAATTGTGTCTTCTTTGCTACAGTGCTGTGCATTTGAAACATGTCAGATGAAATAATTTGAACACAGGAGGATGAAGAAAGTTGCTGACATGTCAAGTGAAAAAATTTGGGTTCACATTTTTAGCCATCTAAACAAGGCCTTTGTCGAATTATGTTGTGAGTACCGAACACCCTATAAAACTATCTAAAAACTATAACTAATTACTAATTTAAATGATAGCACTTTTAATATAACAAATAATATGTATCATTTAAAGCATTCAAAACTTTGCATTTATTTCTGGAAATGTTAGTATTCGTGTTTGGATTCGAATTAAATGTTGTAAATGGTCCTATCCATATTCGATTCCTTGCTGATCTATCTAATCCAAATCCATTTCTACTTATATCCATGTGTAGGTATAACTCAATGTATGAGTACACGACATGTATAATACGCCTGTGAAATTTAAAGATAAGCTGAGCTCGTTCATATGTTTGTACAATAACATAAGTAAGAATTTATTACTGCCTAATGTCGACACTTTCAATGTATGTAGAGAACAATTTGGGGGATGGTATAAAACTTGGAGTATGTGGCCTATATAACTCATGGGACGTTGATGCACCATGCTAAGACCCATCTCAGGGTACAATATCATCAAGTGGTAATTGGAGCTTTAGGCCTATGTCGGGTTCGATCTTACCATATTTTGAGAGTGCTTCGCTTCCTGTCCTACAATCATCTATGATGTATCCTTTGCATAATCCAGTTTTAGAGTCTCACGTGTTGAGCTTGTGTCCTACAACCATTCAAAGTAAATTGTACCAAAAACCTCTACAAGTCTATGCTTGTTTTGTTGACGATTTTCAATATGTAGAAACATCATCAAATTACCACCAACATGCACAGCTTCTGCATTTCCCTTTCCCTTGCCTATGCCCCTCCTGGCAAGGTCGTCACCCCTTCCCATGCCGGACTCACCAGTACATGTTGTACTCGAAGCAACGTGCCTCGAAGAAAACTCGACCATGGCCACATTTAGAGCCCAGTCGAGCCAGAGGAAACTAGAAGAAAATAGTATTTTTCCCCTCTCTATATGGCATCCATCTCCCATAAAACCAGGTTTTTTGCTGCTCCGTTTGTGAGGAGATGTTTTTTCACCCATTTTTTTAAAACAAGCTATACCAAACAGCTCGAGAAGCTTACTAGAGAACGAAGTTGTACCAAATGGGGTCTCATACTGATGTGACGTTATGATTGCGTATGTACAAATTTAGTCCGAAATAACGACCAAGCACGCCAACCCAGTGCTCGAATGGAGTTCGGGCGATAATTTGAAGTTTAATGTAGATTTGATCAATAGTTCAGAGTTCGCTGGTACTGTAGCCTAGGTGATCGAGCGCCCACAGATCGCCGCCACACTGGACACGCCCTACTACTAGAGAGGACTAAAACTACATTTATAGAGTGGTAGCGCAATCGGCTCCCATGATACCACGTTTGGTTGTTCATCTCATTGAGCGTATCAGTGCGACATATAATTCCTGCACGAGGCACGTCTCTCATGACACATACTATACGCTCTCTCTGTTGCTCTCGCTTGCATGTGCGACACGCAATCTAGGTTCTTCTGTTTCTAGGGTCCATGACATATCTTTTCATGTGTCTTCACCATCACACCAACTCAAGAGTAGTTTTTGAGATCAGTAAAGAAGAAAGCTCAAAGGTGATGTATCCATGCTTCTACTGCTATATATATAACTAGCCGGAACCCCGCGCTTTCGCGCCGGCGGAAGGAAAAAGAAGGAGATGGAGGCGGAGGGGAAAAGAAAAATAGGGGGAGAAATGTCGATTTTTCATTTTCGTATCTATATATTGCAGACTAATAAATTAATTAAAGGAGTTCATTTATTAATGAAAAGAGGCTGTTGTAAATGGTTCAAAATTTATTTGTTTTCGAAGTCTAATATTTTTTGTACATACAGTGCATCGTGGAGAGGCTTATAAATTTTTTTCATGATTTTAGGAGGTTTGATTATTTTTGTACATCGTGTAGAGTCTTCTAAAAAGTTTTAGGAGGTTTAATTATTTTTGCATGAAGTAAACAAAATCAGCATATTATTTGATTTAATAAAAGGAAAAAAAAGGAGGGCACCATTTGGGCCAAATCCGGCCCAGTTCGGCCAGCGTCGAGGCTTGTAAAAAGTTCTATGATTTTAGGAGGTTCGATTATTTTTGTACATTGTGGAGCCTTAAAAAGTTTTCATAATTGTAGGAGGTTTGATTATTTTTGCATGAAGTAAACAAAATCAGCATATTATGTGATTTAATAAAAGAACAAAAAAAGGAGGGCACCATTTGGGCCGAATCCAGCCCAGTCCGGCCCACGTACAGGGAGCGCAGTGGTAGGCTGACCCATTGGATCGCCTGGACGGCGGGCCCTATTTTCGGAAAGGCCGAGGGCCTTGTTGCAAGTTTTTCTGTGAGAGGACAGTGGACGGCGGGTCATATTTTATGAAAGTTCGAGGGTTCTTTTGGAAGAAACCGAGATTCGGCCGAGCTGGACCGTCCGTGCGACCGATCCAATGGCTGGCAAATGTGGGTGACGTGGCTCATTCTGGTGGCTGGAAAAACTCAATAGCTATAAGGCTAATGGTAGATTCCTCTAGTGTGCTTAATTTAGGCCTTGGCACAACCCTTCTTTACTGAAAGTGTTTGGGATGCCCTAAACCTTGCATTGTTCAGATCTTGACCAACCAACCAATCGGTCCTTCAAAGATCCAAAGATACCGTGTCGGTAGTTTTTATTCCGATCCTTTTTCTTTTCACAAAGCAGGCATTTGTCAATTCCAGATGCAATTTGACTGTCCCAGGTAGATCATTCCTTTAGTTTTTGGAACACAGGTAGATCAATCCTTACTTGCTACTATTATGCAAAGGCTCCAGCTGTGGGTCACTGTGCGCGGGGACGACGTGATTGCTTGTTGAAGCCTTCATGCCGGCTCCTTTGGCATGCGCGCAATATGTGGCGTGGGTCCAAACTAAAGGATGATGATACTAGGGTGGCAAAGCACTTCGTTATATGGGAAGATATGCAAACCATCTATTAATTGGAAACATGTAAAACAATTTAAAAACACATATTTTGGTCTTTTAAAAAAAATCTGAAATATAACACATTCATAGTGTATACAAATATGTACTTACATACAAAAGTTGGGATGCAAAGTCAAACTTAAAAAAAAATCATACGAAATGACAAATTTAAGGTATTTTGCCCTCTAGTGCATATGCATCTGAAATTTATCATTTTCTAAGAATTTTAAAAAAGTGTGGCATATTACCAACTTTTGCATGCACGCGAGGACATATTACCAACTTACATCCCAACTTTTGCACGCGAGGACATATTCGTATGCACTATGGATGTGTCAAATTTCAGATTTTTTTTGAACTATTAAAATATATGTTTTTGAATTGATTTACATGTTTCCACCTTATTGATCATTTGCACTTGATATTTTTCCCTCGTTATATTGGGTGACTGTCTCAGCAGTCATAATTGGTTACAGTTCATCTTATGCAGTGTCAAGTACAATTGTTTAGTACTCTCTCAATTGTAAATTGTAAGTCATATTTTTCTATGTACATATATCTAGTAGATAGAATATATACATTATATATAGATACACAGTAAAGATTGTATCTCTAAAAAAATCAGAACAGTTTACAATTTGGCACGATAATAGGAAGGAAAGAAGAAAAAGAGAGAGATTTATATCGATCAACATTAAAAGACGACCCAGTCGTAGGTACACGAAGCTTCAGATATAGTTTAAGGAAACGAAGAGCGATACAAACCTGTATGTAAAGATTTTTACAGAGAGGACGAGTCTTACGACGGCTCAAGAGAGAGGAAAAGAAGATGGAGGTAGAAGAAGTCTCAGATCTAGATCAGGGAGACTACTACAGAGAGAAGACGATGGTAGGGAGAGAGAGAATACAGTCGCAGCTTGGTTCAAATATAGAGAGAAGAGTTCCATGGCGAAAGAGTGAGAGAGAAACAACGAGCGACGGTCATGGCGAGCTAGAGAGGGCGGTAGAAGAGTGTAACCAGACTACTCGGTAATGGATAACTAGGAACGGAATATTCACAGGATCGACACTCCGGCCGTGCCGAGAGCTCGTCGCCGGCCACAATGGCACAATTCTGTTCTCAATTCAGTTCAAGTCTCGAAGAGGAAAGGAACGAAGCTTACATAGGGGAGCTGCTGACAGCTAGCCCTCCGCCCGTTACATGGGCCGTAGCACGAAACAGAATGAAGAAGCCGTTACATTTGTCTTGGGCCTTCATCAGGTAGTCCAGTCTGGGCCGTTCACTTTCTTGTTGGGCCTTCGGACTCGGGCCGTCCTCTCTCCATCATCAGGACCTCGCGCGCCATCATCAGGGTCTTGTGCGCTATCAGGCCTGCTGGTGACATCTCCCCCCCCCCGACGAGGAACGGCTTGTCCCCAAGCCGGTGCACGGGGAAACTCTTGACGAAGAGCTTCTTCATCTTCCCAAGTAGCTAAATCAACAGGAAGGTTAGACCATTTGATTAGTACCTGAGAAATGGTGGTGCTTTTGTGGTAGTGGAGGCGACGATCAAGGACTTCTTCAGGGTATTTGAGATGGGCTTCAGGGTCAGGTAACTCCTTGCTGACTGGAACATGAGGAGCTAAAGCCTTCTTGAGCATTGAGACATGAAAGACAGGATGAATGGAGCAGCCATCAGGAAGCTGTAGCTGATAAGCAACTTCATTAATCTTGGTGATGACTGTGAAAGGGACAAAGTACTTGAAGGCTAGTTTATTGCAGGACTAGACACAGGGCTAGAGACATGAGTTACCTCATCTTGAACAACTGACCATACTTCTTCCATGGCCTGGACAGACACAGTTTGACACTTGTGATCATGGCTCCATTTCTCACCACATTTGTAACATAACCCTTTTGCTCTTCTATAGTTTTTGAGTGTCCTCAGTGCTTCTTCGGTACTCTTGGTCTTAGATGAATCCACAGATTTCCTGTCATCACCAGGGCTAGCAGAAAATCTTGGGGTGTAACCAGAATGCTAATGTTGATGCTTGGAATCATCAGAATATGATTTCTTGTAATAAGATGAACTTTCCCCCTTCTTGTTATGAACTTGAGGTCCCAGCAGAGCTTCTTCCTGTAACATGGCAAGAGAACTAGCAGCATCCAGATCGTTGGGTAGATGCATCATAACCACACATTTAATTTCATGTTTCAGTCCATCTACAAATCTATTAGTGATGGTGGAAGAAAAAGTGGGTTCATGAGCAAGGATTTGATGAACTAAGTCACAAAACTTCTCTATGTAATCACTAATAGTGGTTTTCTGACTGATAGCGAAAAACTGCCTTAAGAGCTGGTTGTGCTCATTCTTTTCAAATTTGGCACAGATACTGGCATAGAAATCTTCCCAAGACATGGTGGATAATCTAGGCTGAACAGTTTGTAACCACAGTTTAGCTGAACCTATCATGTGTAGAGTAGCATACTTGATCCAAAGGCTAGGATGTACGGCATAGATATCAAAATAAGACATGCAATCATTTAGCCATTGTTTTGGGTGAGAGCCGGTGAACTTAGGAAACTCTAATTCGGGTGATGCAAATGTCTATGGAACCCATCACTAGGAACAAAGACACAAACCGAAAACCGAGGTAAAACAACATTGGTCCGGTTTTCACCTTGGGTTGGATTTTGGCCGGGGGCGATGGTAAACACCACCCCGGGCGGCCGCCTTTGCCGTGGTCTAACGACCCCGGCGTCGTCCCGAAGAGAAGTGGCTCCGGATGTGCGGAGCTCGGCGCCGTCGGCCGTAGGCTACCGGATGACCCCCGAAGGCGATGAGGAAGCGATGGTGACCTCTGAATCTGGTACAGGTGCTGCATGAGGAAGGCCTTGAAGTGCTTTCTCGATCTTCTCACCGAGATCATGGACCGTGTTCTCCAACTCGTTGACACGGCCATCCACCAATGGCTTCCAGGAGTTGAAGTCGGTGCGGAGCGCGCGCATCTCCGTCATGGAGGTCTGCAACTCCGAGATCCCCTTGTTGTTCTTCTCCAACAGCGCGATCATCTTCACGTATTGCTCTTCCTTCGACGACATGGTTGTTTGGAGACGAGTATGGTACTGCGGCATATCCAGACTCGCGATCTCACCACAAGTGAGCCCGCGTGCTTGGGAATTACAGTGAAATCAACCAAATCGCAGCAGCTCACTACGATCCAGGATCTCGATCAAACCCTAAGCGCTTGCGGAGCAAACCGATGGAGTATAGAGATCAGGCGGCGATGAATCGGGCAGCAATGGTAGTTTTGGCGGTGGAAAACGGGAAAAATTAGAGCGGCGGCGGCGGATGCGGATTGCGGTGGTGTGGTAGGATCGAATGAATCTGATACCAGATGTAACCAGACTACTCGGTAATGGATAACTAGGAACGGAATGTTCACAGGATCGACACTCCGGCCGTGCCGAGAGCTCGCCGCCGGCCACAATGGCACGGTTATGTTCTCAATTCAGTTCAAGTCTCGAAGAGGAAAGGAATGAAGCTTACATAGGGAGCTGCGACATCTAGCCCTTTGCCCGTTACATGGGCCATAGCACGAAAAGAATGAAGAAGCCATTACATTTGTCTTGGGTCTTCATCGGGTAGTCCACGGGCCGTTCACTTTCTTGTTGGGCCTTCGGACTCGGACCGTCCTCTCTCCATCATTAGGACCTCGTGTGCCATCATCGGGGTCTTGTGCGCCATCGCGGCTGGTGACATCCCCCCCCCCGACGAGGAACGGCTTGTCCCCAAGCGGTGCACGGGGGAAACTCTTGACGAAGAGCTTCTTCATCTTCCCAAGTAGCTAAATCAACAGGGAAGGTTAGACCATTTGATTAGTACCTGAGAAACAATGGTGTTTTTGTGGTAGTGGAGGCGACGATCAAGGACTTCTTCAGGGTATTGCAGATGGGCTTCAGGGTCAGGTAACTCCTTGCTAACTAGAACATGAGGAGCTAAAGCCTTCTTGAGCATTGAGACATGAAAGACAGGGATGAATGGAGCGGCCATCGGGAAAGTTTGTAGGCCGATAAGCAACTTCATTAATCTTGGCGATGACCGTGAAAGGGCCAAAGTACTTGAAGGCTAGTTTGTTGCGGGAATAGACACGGGGCTAGAGACATGAGTTACCTCATCTTGAACAACGACCATACTTCTTCCATAGCACGGACTGCATTACGTTTGACACTTGTGATCATGGCTCCATTTCTCACCACATTTGTAACATAACCCTTTTGCTCTTCTATAGTTTTTGAGTGTCCTCGTGCTTCTTCGCACTCTTGGTCTTAGATGAATCCACGCATTTCCGTCATCACCAGCTATTGAGAAAATCTTGGGGTGTAACCGAATGCTGATGTTGATGCTTGGAATCATCAGAATATGATTTCTTGTAATAAGATGAACTTTCCCCCTTCTTGTTATGAACTTGAGGTCCTAGCAGAGCTTCTTCCTGTAACATGGCAAGAGAACTAGCAGCATCCGTGTCGTTGGGTAGATGCATCATAACCACACATTTAATTTCATGTTTGGTCCATCTACAAATCTATTAGTGATGGTGGTGGAAGAAAAAGTGGGTTCATGAGCAAGGATTTGATGAACTAAGTCACAAAACTTCTCTATGTAATCACTAATAGTGGTTTTTGACCGATAGCGAAAACCGCCTTAAGATTTGGTTGTGCTCATTCTTTTCAAATTTGGCACAGACATCGGCATAGAAATCTTCCCAAGACATGGTGGATAATCTAGGTCAACGAAGTTTGTAACCACGTTTAGTGAACCTATCATGTGTAGAGTAGCATACTTGATCCAAAGGCTAGGATGTACGGCATAGATATCAAAATAAGACATGCAATCATTTAGCCATTGTTTTGGGTGAGAGCCAGTGAACTTAGGAAACTCTAATTCTGGGTGATGCAAATGTCTATGGAACCCATCACTAGGAACAGCTATTGGCATTTCTTAGCGCGATTACCAAAAACGCTAAATGGCTTTACTCGACATATTTACTAGAAACTGGTTCTAGCAACTACGCGAGTGTTGCCAAGAGATAGATCACATCCTATTAGAATAAATATCCGCAAGCGCACGGATCTATCGTCGCAGCATTTCACCCGGAAGTATTCAGGGTATCGTTATTTATAATTTTCCAAAGGAAGGCATGGGGTAGTTAAGTAATCTAGCATGGGTATGAATACAATATCTAGCATGAGGAGAAACCGACCAATGTGCTATACGGGGTAAGCATACGGCAATTTGGATAGTGGACACACACTTAGAGCAACCTCAAAGAAATAAAGGTAAAATAAAGAATAAAGAATAATCTACGCGGAGTGCACGGGTCCTATATAGTCAATGCTAGAACAGCTAATTCCACATGTTATACAAGTCAAGACTCGACTATAGACTAGGAATATGGGGAGACCGCGGCAAGCTGGTCCGCGAGTCGATGGCGGCATTTACGAACTCCTACTCAACATGCGAACATGGGGATTACAAAGGACGGACAGTGGGGCTGTCACCACCGCCGCCTACCACCTCAACCGTGGCATGTCGACATATCCGAAGGTTCCTCGCATCCGGACACCATGTCCGCATACTAAGGAGATACCTACATCCCCCAGGACTCCCACCCTACGGATGGACGAGCTAGGACATAGGCAAACCCGAAGGCACATCGAACCGCTATTCCTCTCCTACAATCTAATCTAAACAAGTAAAACATATGAACGATGAAGAACAATGTAGAACACGATGAACAACTCTCACAAGAACTATGGCCTAGTTCTTGATCACTGAATATATCGTGTACTAGACTATACTCTAGTTCATATGCAAGACTATATGAATGTAATGAGAACTTGACTAAGGAAGAATGCTCCATAGATTTATACCAAGAGTGTAGCTTTTCTTCCTGAAGACAAGCTCTCCAAGTAGCTTTGCCTAGCTCCAATGGACTAATGCTAAGACTAAAGAACAAGTATGAGGAAGTGAGATGGCTCCAAATGGTGTGTGTGAAGGTGGGGGGCCTCTCCTCTTCATTTATAGGGCACCGGAGGCGGTTCGGGGGCATGGAGGTAAAATAACCGGCGAAACCGTCATGCCCCAGATGGAAGGAGGCAAACCGCCTTGGCCGGGCCACAGCGGGCGAGGGCGGCGCGCGCGCCGAGGCGCGCCAGCGCCTGGGTGGCGCCGCCCCCTGACCGCCTTTGGTGTGTGGGCCTAGGCCGTCCTCCGGGGCGCTTCGTCGGGTGTTTTGGCTCACTTCGACCCCGAGGTGGGCTGGCTTGTATCCTTTGCCTTTTTACGCCTTCCGAAAAGCGCCTTTTTATTCTAAAAATTTCTACACTTGGTGTATATTTCGCAAAATAATATTTTATCCAAGCAATGTGGAACTAGGTCAATAGTAAAAATATATGTGAAATAAAATATTTATTTCCCCCATAATGACCTATAGTTGGCGGGTAAAAAACGGAGTTAAGGATCGCCAACAAGATCCCCCAAGCTTACCCCTTGCTCGTCCCGAGCAAGTCTTTGCTTTGGGTTGTTGATCAGGGGTTGCTACGATGCCGATTATATCTCAAGTGTACAAGATAAAAGAGAGCGTTCTACTGCTATTTGAATAAATCGGCAATTGTATCTACTCTATGATTCCTGATGGAGTGGGGCTTCTAACTGTCTCAAGTCTTGGGCGATTGCAAAATAGAACAGTTTCAAAGACCAGTGCTTTTCATTCATCCCAAGATCAACTTTTAGTCCGGAGGTTTTGTAAGTTTTTATAAATAAACCAAGTTCCTCAAATGACCCACTCGATCGCTCAATTGTGTATAGTAACCTCACCAAAGGCATTTTTAGATTTTTGCCTTCTTCCTACCACTAAAAGCTGAGAGTGGAGTTTTGGGTAGGTATGTAAGTGGGCATACTTGTATCACATATGTTGTAAGGTCAAGGACTGAACCTTACGGAGATTAAGCTGTACACCTTGATTGAGATGTGCAAGTGTGTGAATGGAACGAAAGATGATACCTAATTTTTGTGGTATTTTTGGGTCTCCATGCATCATGACATACTCTCTTTTATTGGTGAATGTGATGAAGAAATGATGGGCTATCATAGAACAACTAAAACTATTCTCTCATTTTTTTTTTGAACGGGGATCTAAGATTTTTCCCGCTTGCCTACAAGAGTGATAAATCTTCTAACTATATATATCTCTTTTTTTTCTTTTTTTTCTTTCCTCTCTTTCTTTTCTCTCACTTTTTTTTCTGACTAAGAACATAGCCCAAAACTTTTTATTGATGGAAAGGATGAGGTGGAGAGATGTCATGATGAATGATGCATGGAGAATTTTGCAAACTACAAGAGAGGGTGCGCGATCCTCGGGGTAAGGGTCGGCATTTTTATTTGGTGGAAAAATGGTGCGCAACTCTCGGTGTAAGAGTTGGCGGATGGTGAAGGGTGCATGTTGTGCGCAACTCTCAGTGTAAGAGTTGGCGTTTATTTGGTGGGTGCAAGTGAATCTCAATCATGGGTGTAGAGTCATAATCTCGCATTGGTAGCAATCCAACCGAACTCAATGTACGAACAAGCAGCGTATGAAGGTTCTTATTCTACAAATAAATCATATGGCTCTGGTGGGTATTTCGCGATCATTGAGGAACTATTGTTTTTTTAAAAAAATTTTGGAACAAAGACTCCGGTCATCAGGTTTTCTCAAAGGGACAAAGTCATTGTTGTGGTCTATGTCACTATATCATATCGCGCAATAACCTAGATGAGAGTAATTGTATGCAACCCACTAAATCAAGTTTCTAGAGCATAATAATGTAAATCCGATAAACCCAAATATTAGAGAAAACTCTATTTTAAACAAGTACAAGCGAGACATAAAACAGAGCAACCAATCATTTCAACATGGGTGGAACTCAACATTTCATAGCACATATATGGAATGGATTTTTTTTTGGAATTTTTCAATGCAAGAAACTTGAATTTAAACATGCTAAAATGGAAAATAAAATTACGAGAAATTAAATATGCAATGCAGGTACCTCAAGTGGGGGTCCTCCCCCAAGCTATCCTATAGCTCATGGCCCAGGGTTGTATCCCTGGGACCTCCAGTAGGGCCTCTGCTCCTCCTGCTGAATGCGGAGGCTCTCTCGCAAGAGCATCGAACCGGCCGCCGTCTTCGCTCGCCCGGGTCGTCGCATGCATGAAGCCGCCCAGGGTGTTCCTGATGTCGTTCATCTGGATCTGCAGCTGTCCAATGCATGCATTGACTGAGGCCAGCGTCGGCTCCTGCTCTGGTGGTGGTGAGTCGATAGTGTACCGCCTCTGTCGCTCCCACTCGTCGGTCCCTACATCGGACCATGCCCCCTCAGCGGTCTGTGTCGGCTGAGGGTACTGCTCCCATCCTGAGTAGCCTGAGTAGCCTGAGTAGCCCTGGTAGGCCTCCCATCCACCATAACCATACCGCCGGGGAGGCATGCAGGGCATCTCGGGTTGAGCGGGGAGTCATTTGTGCATAAGCCTCGGCCCCTCCTCTAGTGGCTCTTGAGTCCTGTTCTTCCCCGCGTGCTTCTTCTCGTAGTCTTCAAATCAAAGGTGAGCACGTCACGTTATATAAATAGAGATCCGAGTTAGGTAACCGAGTCTTATTTACATAACCGGCAAAGAAGAAACATATATGATCTTTCCCATCGGCCTTCAAAGTGTGTCCTTGGGTTAGGGCACGCAAATCACAAATCGGCCGATCAAGAGGAATGTACTCAACATCATTACCATCTAGTGCTCCTACGGCGTTGGCAATGCGAGTAACAAGAGAGGTGCAATCGATAGCATAAGACTTCTTAACCATATCTAGCCGGTGGAGGCACATCTCCTCACAGAGCGACCTTGAACTTGTGAACCATGGCATAGAGAAGCTTAAGTTCTACAGAATGCACCCATCTAGTCTTGCCAGTAGGAAACAAAGTCATAGAAATCCAACGATGCATGAGTCTAAGGGTAGGGTGTTGGATCTGCGTGTTCAGGGGTTTGAAAGGTCCAACTTCTACCCTACCCAAAATCTTCTCCCAAAAAGAATTGCGATCAAAACCAGGGATAGATGCATCTAGCTTAAGTGCACACTTATAGTGAAAGCCTAGATGATGAGCGAGTTCCCCCCAAGTAAGATAATACTCCGTGCCAAACAAACGGAAGTAAATACGCTCATCATCATAATCAAGTGTGCAAAGAAACTGGATGGTCAAGAGACGCGAACCTTGCTCATCGATGGGCTCAATGTTTTCCCAACCAACCGCCCTCCAAATGGTTTCGAAGTCGGTGTTCATACCTATTTTCTCGATGAGGTTGGCGTCGTAGATCGTCGTGTGGTTGAAGAGCCGATCCTTGAGGCGATGGTACCTCTGCAGCTCCTGCTCTCCCTCCAAGTCGAGGTGTGGGGCGTCGACCGCGTAGATTCCCTCGGGCTCGGGGGTCGCGGGTGCCGCCTCCTCGGCCACTTCTGGCTCATAGGGGGCACCTTGGTAAGAGCTCGAGGCCTCACCGTACCCCCACGAACTGTCATCGCTCATGGTGGACTACGCCGGTGGCTAGTTCTCGGGTGCGAAAGAACTAGTGGAAGTTGATTTTCCACACCCGAGACTAGCTCTAGTTCTTGCTCTCTTGCTCAAAACTTGCTAGTGGAAGCTTGTGGCATAAGAAGTGGGGGTGGAAGAGAGTGAGAGATTGAGAATGGGAGGTGGTTTGAGCACCTCGGCCACCCCCCTCCTTTTATAGCCGAATCACCAGCCAAAGGGGAGAGGGGCAACGGCTAGGAGCCGTTGGCCGCCGGCCCGGGCCCCACCTCGGCAGGCCTGGCGCGGCCACGCCTCGGGCGCGCGCGCGCCCAGGTGGGCCCCGCGACGCCCCGCCTTAGTAGGTGGGCGCCAACGGCTAGCCCTTGGCGCAAGCCGTTGGTGATCCCGCCCGGCCGTTCAAAATTTATTTTTATTTTTTCAAAATAAATCTTCCCCTTTTTTTTAGAGAAGAAGTTTTATTCTCTTTTTTTCATCTACTCTCTCTCTTTTTCTTTCTCTCTTCTTTTTTTTCGAGTAGCAAGAAAGTACTTACCGGCCGCTTTTGTCGGGGCTCTTATTTCTCCCCCAAGCTTGCTTGGTTTTAACGAGGGTGACAAACCCTGTTGCGATCATGTTTCGACTCGGGCGGGACCTCGGGTTGCCCCGGGATTACGTCGTGTCGGCGTTCGTCGGATCGCTGCGGCAAATGCGGGGCGAGCTAGGTCTCTATCATCTTGTTGAAGCTGGTTCTTGACAAGCGGATGATAGGCCCTCTATCTTGTTATTCATATTTTCCAAGATCTTGTCATTTTGGATCGTCTTTTGGTAAGATTTTCGTTGATCTTGGCTTGGCCGTAAACCAGGTCCTTCAATGAAGGTTGATTCGAATTAAACCCGAAGGCGTAATTCGAATTACCTTGGAATGGAGGACGGGACTGGTTATTCCAGCCGTTTCCTCCTCCTTGCTGCTGGCGGAACCCATTGTTGAGGTAGGCGGCCTCTTCACGGGTCTCGAGGCAGTCATTCCCCGAGTGTCCAGCTTCACCACAGACCTCGCACGACATGTGAGCGTCCATGGCGTTGACGGTGCGGATGCATCATTGATGGCACCACCGTCAATCTTCTTCGGGAGTAGGTCTATTTTTGCGGCAAGCATATCCGCCTCCTTCATGGTATGCATGCCTTTTTGTCCCTTGGTGGGAGCGCGGTCCTCCCCAAGCTTGGTTTTCTACCATTTTATTGATCGGTGCCATGGCACCGTCAGCGATCCAATGATAGAAAGGCGCGCCGCCCGCGGCGTCCAAGTGCCCCTTCGACATGGGTGTTAACCCATTGTAGAAGTTGGAGCACCAGCCAACTTTCCATCCCATGGTGAGGGCATTCGGGATGTACTCGGAGCCTCTCCCATGCCTCGGGGATGGTTCCACACCCGCCGGAAGTTGGCAATTCTTCCCCGCAGGGCATTGGTTTTGCCCATGGGGAAGAACTTAGCGAGGAACGCGGTGGGACACTTGCTCCATGTGTCAACAGCGGCCTTGTCCTTGTAGAACCAGGTCTTCGCCTTTCCCACAAGGGAGAAAGGGAAGAGCCTGAGCCTGATTGCATCAGGTGCGACATCCTTGATGACGATGGTGTCGCATATCTCCAAGAAATGCTGAAGATGGGCATTGGCGTCCTCACTTGGCAGTGCGATGGTGACTGGTTTATCTGTCGGTGGAGCAGAAGAGGAAAGGGCATGAGTCCTCTTCCTCCTTAGGAGTGCCTCCGGATTTGAGTTGAAATTTTCCGGCAGAGAGAAACCGGTCATGCACTATCCTGTTTTCATCCACAAAGGAGAAAACATAAAAGTTAGCTGTATAGACATTGTCGTTTCTCATTTTATATATCATATGCATATCCATGCTGCTAGATCCTTAACTTCCATGCCTTCCCCTCGCAACGGCGCTTTAAATGCTTGTTGGCATTTCTTAGCGTGATTACCAAAATAGACTTAGAGCCTAATTCGATAACGACGCCGCGTAAATGCTAAATGGCTTTACTCGACATATTTACTAGAAACCGGTTCTAGCAACTACGCGAGTGTTGCCAAGAGATAGATCACATCCTATTAGAATAAATATCCGCAAGCGCACGGATCTATCGTCGCAAAAGATTTCACCCGGAAGTATTCGGGGTATCGTTATTTATAATTTTCCAAAGGAAGGCATGGGGTAGTTAAGTAATCTAGCATGGGTATGAATACAATATCTAGCATGAGGAGAAACCGACCAATGTGCTATACAGGGGTAAGCATACGGCAATTTGGATAGTGGACACACACTTAGAGCAACCTCAAAGAAATAAAGGTAAAATAAAGAATAAAGAATAATCTACGCGGAGTAGACAGGTCCTATACAGTCAATGCTAGAACAGCTAATTCCACATGTTATACAAGTCAAGACTCGACTATAGACTAGGAATATGGGGAGACCGCGGCAACTGGTCTGCCAGTCGATGGCGGCATTTACGAACTCCTACTCAACATGCGAACATGGGGGATTACAAAGGACGGACAGGGCTGTCACCACCTGCCGCCTACCACCTCAACCGTGGCATGTCGACATATCCGAAGGTTCCCTCGCATCCGGACACCATGTCCGCATACTAAGGAGATACCTACATCCCCCCAGGACTCCCACCCTACGGATGGACGAGCTAGGACATAGGCAAACCCGAAGGCACATCGAACCGCTATTCCTCTCCTACAATCTAATCTAAACAAGTAAAACATATGAACGATGAAGAACAATGTAGAACACGATGAACAACTCTCACAAGAACTATGGCCTAGTTCTTGATCACTGAATATATCGTGTACTAGACTATACTCTAGTTCATATGCAAGACTATATGAATGTAATGAGAACTTGACTAAGGAAGAATGCTCCATAGATTTATACCAAGAGTGTAGCTTTTCTTCCTGAAGACAAGCTCTCCAATTAGCTTTGCCTAGCTCCAATGGACTAATGCTAAGACTAAAGAACAAGTATGAGGAAGTGAGATGGCTCCAAATGGTGTGTGTGAAGGTGGGGGCCTCTCCTCTTCATTTATAGGGCGCGGAGGCGGTTAGGGGCATGGAGGCAAAATAACCGGCGAAACCGTCATGCCCGGATGGAAGGAGGCAAACCGCCTTGGCCGGGCCCACAGCGGCGGGTGGCCGGGTGCGCGCGCGCCCTGTGCGCGCCCGCGCCCGGGTGGCACCGCCCCCGACCGCCTTTGGTGTGTGGGCACGGGCCGTCCTTCCGGGCCGCGCTTTCGCGGGTGTTTTGGCCCACTTCGACCCCGAGGTGGGCCGCCTTGTATCCTTTGCCTTTTTACGCCTTCCGAAAAGTGCCTTTTTATTCTGACAATTCCTGCACTTGGTGTATATTCTGCAAAACAATATTTTATCCAAGCACAGGTGGAACTAGGTCAATAGTAAAAATATATGTGAAATAAAATATTTATTCCCCCATAATGACCTATAGTTGGCGGGTAAAAAACGGAGTTAAGGACCGCCAACAACAGCACAAAACTAAAATTGAGGTAAAACAACATTGGTCTGGCAGTTTTCACCTTGGGTTGGATTTTGGCCGGGGGCGATGGTAAACACCACCCCGGCGGCCGCCTTGCTGTGGTCTAACGACCCTGGCGTCGTCCCGAAGAGGAGTGGCTACAGATGTGCGGAGCCCGGCGCCGTCGGCTTCGTAGGCGGCTGGATGACCCCCCGAAGGCGATGAGGAAGCGATGGTGACCTCTGAATCTGGTGCAGGTGCTGCATGAGGAAGGCCTTGAAGTGCTTTCTCGATCTTCTCACCGAGATCATGGACTGTGTTCTCCAACTCGTTGACACGGCCATCCACCAATTGCTTCTAGGAGTTGAAGTCGGTGCGGAGCGTGCGCATCTCCGTCATGGAGGTTTGGAGACGAGTAGACAGGTCCCGTATTCCCGTATTGCTCTTCCTTCGACGACATGGTTGTTTGGAGACGAGTATGGTACTGTGGCAGATCCAGACTCACGATCTCACCACAAGTGTGCCCGCGTGCTTGGGAATTACAGTGAAATCAACCAAATCGCAGCAGCTCACTACGATCTAGGATCTCGATCAAACCCTAAGCGCTTGCGGAGCAAACCGATGGAGTATAGAGATCAGGCGGCGATGAATCGGGCAGCAATGGTAGTTTTGGCGGTGGAAAAGGGGAAAAATTAGAGCGGCAGCGGCGGATGCGGATTGCGGTGGTGTGGTAGGATCGAATGAATCTGATACCAGATGTAACCAGACTACTCGGTAGTGGATAACTAGGAACGGAATGTTCACAGGATCGACACTCCGGCCGTGCCGAGAGCTCGCCGTCGGCCACAATGGCACGGTTATGTTCTCAATTCAGTTCAAGTCTCGAAGAGGAAAGGAACGAAGCTTACATAGGGGAGCTGCTGACATCTGGCCCTTTGCCCGTTACATGGGCCGTAGCACGAAACAGAATGAATAAGCCATTACATTTGTCTTGGGTCTTCATCAGGTAGTCCAGTCTGGGCCGTTCACTTTCTTGTTGAGCCTTCAGACTCGGACCGTCCTCTCTCCATCATCAGGACCTCGCGCGCCATCATCAGGGTCTTGTGCGCCATCTGGCCTGCTGGTGACAAAGACGACGCAGTGATTTATTTGATTGAAAGAGAGAGAGAGAGTGGCGGCTAAGATGAAAATGTTATGGAAAAGGGATGGGAATTGGAAAAGAAAGAGAGTGTAGAAGTTCGTAATTGGAAAAGGGATGGAAATGCGCACATGCAGCCAGGAAACGAATGGGTACAAGTTAGCGCGAATCTTGGAACAGGGAGTACCGTAGGATATCGTATGCGGCCGCCGTTGTTTGTGAGAAATCCGGGTTCATGGGTCATGCATGAAACTGAGGCATCAACAGACCACCGCAGCAGCGTGAATTTTCGACGACTAATTGGAGTTTCAATCCAGGTACACGTACTAAAAGACTCATCCTATCATGACGTCCTTAATCTTTTTGGCAATACGTATGAGATGAAGATACAAATCTTTTTGGCTTATCACTGGTCACGGGAGACAGGACCAGTGCAGCATCAACTCAACTCAACCCGCCAAGGCTTTTTTTACCGCCCGTTAAACCACGGTTTACTGCGGTAACAGGACTTACCGGACCGTTGGCGGTTCGGACGGTTCGATAAGTCCCAAATTCAAATTTTAATTTTGAAAAAAAAATGCTAAAAAATCCTAAAAATAGCTCATGATTTATAGAACCCAATGGTGTCAAAATTATTCAAATTTGAGTTCGTTTAATATTTATTTAAACGTTTAGAAGTTTAAAAAATACACAGCCGGCCCGTTAAGGCCCATTAAATCATGAAGGTCAAAAAACATACTAAACACACTCAAATTTGAGTAATTTTGACATCATTGGATTCTACAAATCATGAAGTATTTTTAGAAATTTTTTAGCATTTTTTTATAAAATAAATTTGAATTTTGAAAAAAAACTGCTCAAACCGCTCAAACCGAGCGGTAAACCGCTCAAACCGGGCGGTTATCGCTCCAAACCAGGCGGTAAACCGCCGCTTACCGAACAACAGGAGGCTTTGAATCCAAATTTGAATTCGAACGGCTACCGGTCGTTACCACAAGTAAACCGGTCCGGTTTACCGTTACCGGAGGCCGGCGGTTTCCACTCCCCGGTCGGTAAAAAAAACCCTGCAACCCGCTGCACTGCGGTGGCGTGAGCAATCAAGAAGAGTTCAGCAAGTAGCATCGACCTGTCATTTGAGCTGTACAGGGCCCCCGGTCCCTTTCATGCCATCATTGTAGCCATCGAAACCCAAAAAGGAGCAAGCCGGGCTGCTTATGTTTTGTTTAAGCAAGTATAATCACGCTTTAAGCAAGCTCGCGTGCATTAGCGTATCTTTCAACATAAATTAGCTACTAGGTCTGCAGGTCATGATTTTTAACGACTTTTGTGGGGAGTTCTGGGAGTTCGGAGGAGCTCCATCTCGAACTGACCAACTCGTACTCGACATGTGTTCTGCCCACCTTCTCTTGACGAAACCGAACGTTCGTCGACAAGCAACCAACCCCGTCGCGCGTCGATTCACGTTCACACGCCGTGTCCCTCTCAAAAGCAAAAGTGAAAAGTCGTTATTGGGAACTTTTTGTACTGAAAAATATCTTGATAAGTCAAGATAACTCAAAGAAAAAGGACAGGTACGGCCCTAAGCTAGAAGTAAGAGGTAATTAGCTATGTTATTTGTTAAAAGAAAGAGCTAATATCTAATTGCTAGTTAGATAGTATAGGTAAGGCCCTAGCTAGAAGTATTAGCTAATGATCGAAACATCCTCTAGCTAATTGTTAGAAGCTAACTATTAGTTGTCGAGTTTATTTACAGTTTAAATGTTAGGCAATGCCTAGGTACACCGTTTACCTATAACGAGGTAATATCTCAAATCGATCCGAACCATTGATTTTTCACAATTTAATGAACTACTAAGAAACGTGTCTGCGTTGCAAAGTGATTAATATTTATGAAAAAAATAATGTGATACATATTTATTTATGTTTTACCATTATTATAAAATTTAAAAGCTATGACTTATTTTATGATAACTTTAATATGAAAATACCCTATTAAGCATGTATTAATTTTAAATATACCCTTGATATATTTTTCCATTGCAAAACTTAGGAATATTTACATATAAATATAGCATAGCTTTATTTTTCATACCATCTATATATTGCTACAGCTAATATCAAGTTTGACTTCTTTACAGATCCATAAAAATATATAATTCAAATGTCTCGCTAAATTTAGTAAGGAGTTAATGATTGTTATGAGAATATGATGGAAAATTAGTGTTGTTGTTTCGCATAACAGTCCTTATTGGGGATTGTAGAGATATATTTATTTAGAATGGATTTTAAAAAGTTGTTTATGATTTTAATTTATGAACTTATTAGCTAATTTAAGTTATAATGAGGTTAAGTTTTGTTTTTAATTAAACTATAAGAGAACCTTAAAATCTTTGTTTCACAGTGATTAGATAAGTTTTAATGGCTGAAAGGTCCATAATATTATATTATATTATTTAGTTTTTATGTCTATAAGAAACACAAAAATACATAAAAACCCACAACGGGAGGTCACGTTAAAAAAGACAGAGAATATGTGCTGTAGTTGGGAGACCAAACAAACATCCACATATTTTGCGTTATTTGTCTATTTTTCTTTTTTTTTTTCCTTTTGTTCTGTTTGCTCTTTTTTTTTTACTTCAACGTATAATACTCATACTTTGTGCTACTTGATTTTCAAACTGTATTTGAAGTGATATTTTTTGTGGATCTAATTGCTATCTCATTATAAATTTAATTCAATTTATAGTGTTTGTTAGACCGGACTCAAAAGCGCATGAGCACATGCTGCTAGTGCAGTTCGCACACCCGCACATATGCTAGTTGGGCTGGGCCTTTTGGGCCGCTGCTATGGTGTGCAGGTAGTAGAGTTTTTCTTTTTTAGTATATTGTACGTATAATCCTATTCGTATTCTATAAAGGCTTTGTTAACAAAAGTCAATACGGAAGGCTAGGGGCGAAAGAAAAAAGAGGGCAGACTGAAAATTTGCCTGGCAGACTGAAAATTTGGCGTTTTATTATTACTAGCAAAACATGCCCGTGCATTGCACCGGGACCTACATACAATTTATTGGCATGTACATGTGTCAAACTGTCAATGATAAGCGTGTTGTGGATGTAATAGGACATTTTATTGTGTGTCACCTAAAGTTGTCTGGTTTAGTTGGGCCAACCTTGTTTTTGTTAAATATCACGACATTAAATATTAAGACCTGTAATAAACTGAGGTGAATTAAGCATTAAACCCTCATGAGTATTGAATTAGAGATGGACTCCACTAAAATAAGTTACTTGTTATGTCCACCAAAAGGGTGATAAATGGGAAAAAGCAAAGCCACACGTTGGTGTATGAGAGTCACAACACGCGTTAGGTTAAGCTCGCTAGTCAGGCATGGCACTCCATGTCCTTGTGTTTCAATGGTTTAAATTTATTTGGAAAAATTATTTTGTAGAAAAAGCATGGAACTTGCATGGTGTATTTTCACGTGCTGACAAATCAAATATACACACCCGATCGGAGGCTCTAATGTGATGTTCTTGATTAAGGCTCTAATTTGTGTCACCTTGGACAACACCTCACAATCCATGTCCCTTGAGCGGAGGACAAGCAAGAAGACAATGTTTGTAGTGGCGACCAGGTGGGGACGTATGGAGTCGATGGCATTGTCTTCGTCGCCAGGTGGTGGCCAAATATATCCGAGACCTTGTCGAGATGGTCATATGATTACCATAGTGCCTACAGTGCCCCGTTGGAAGACGAAGAAAAGTCGCCGCAAGAAGTAGTTCACGATCAAGCCTCTCGCGATCATGACGCCGTGCACGTGAAGCCATCGTCGGTTGGTGGCACCATGTGGCGCCTCGGCATCGTCACACACACCGGTTATGCATGGCTCCTTGTACCAGATCAGTGGGACGGGCATATCTCACATCGGCGTGGAGTCATGTTCTCGCCGGTGAACAGATCAATGAGGCGGGACGGGTGCCTGAAATATGATAGGTCCATGGTGAGCACCACCCCGTCGTATAGGAACGACACTATCCGGCGTCCTGTGTGCCGTCGCGCATGCGGTTCATGGCAAGGGAAAGCATGTTACCTTACCCGTGTTGCGACGCACGAGAGGACCGTCTCCTTGTCCTCCACCGGTGGATCCTCCAGCACCTCGTCGTGTGATACGACATGAGCTTTATGATGACACGTATGATGATGATAATGATCCGTTCTCATTATCTCTGCAAGATCAATCGTGGTCCCATAGTGCCATTATTGCAGATGGCAAGAGTCTGCAAGCGAATCTGCTGAACTTATGTAACAATCTTGCGAACGTGCTATGTCGTCACATGCATATTGGCAGCCCAACTCGTGCTTGTAGCCATGACTATGTTTCTTCACGTGAGGAAAAGGGATCATTGTTTATCCTAATAGCATATCAGCGTGACTTAAAAGGAAATCCAATTAGGAGATTCACCTGCATTTGTTTGAGCCATTGATCTGCATTATTTGACGAATAGAATCAGAACCTACTTCTAATACATCTTCCATGATGAGTTTGTTTCCGTTACATGCTGCTACAGGACCTGGGCACCGGCTCGATCTCAAGTTCCTTTACGTATACGTATACAAGACAGCATGGCAGCGGCTGCAAGTTTTTTACGGACAATCAAAGTGGCGGACAGAAAATTAGCGTTCAAACGAGGCAGACTAAAATTTTCATAGGCAGACTGAAATTTTGATGATTTATTAATATATAGATTAGGGTATAGATACTAAATAAATTAATAATTCAGGAAAATTAAAATAACCCCCCCCCCCCCGCAACCCCCTATTGACGGTCAGGTATATAAAATATTATTATCCGATCATTATGCTGTATGGAGCTGCCACCAAAGAACTTGTGGGTATACGTCCACTTTGCATGCTGGGGCTAACCATTTAGCCGATTTGTGATATGATTGCATCATTATACCCGTTTTATTTAGATCTACATAATAAGATATCACATAATTAGTATTCGAGAAAAAGATATCGCATAATTATGGTTTAAGTGGTACCCGCCGTATGACATAATCAACACTGCTATCCTCATCCATCCAACCAAACATAAAAATAACTAGCCCCATCTCGCCCCGTCCAACAAATGTTCATTCAACCAAACAAAAAATAGCTCATCACATCCATCTATAAGAATAACCTAAAATGTAACATAAATAAGGAAATCTATAGATACACACTCTTCGCTTGATCTTCTTGCCTGCATAAAACTTAGAACATGAATATGAAAAAAAAGGATAGTTCTCTCCTGAAATGCAAGGGATCGAGTATGTTGTGAGTCAAAATATATGAAGTATTGAAGTTTGATTACATTTATGATAAAACAATATACTCTTTTGACCGAAGTATGATAAAACAATATAGTATCTATAACTTTAGATATAAATTATGAAATAGGAGAGTATATTTGATATGGTAAACACTAATAGTCTTCTCTGTGAATTTAATTATATACATATAATATATTGACTTGGGATAACCGAAGGGAGTAGTAGTTTAGTTACTCGATAAAGTTGTAATAGGGCTTGTTGTCAAAAAAAAGGTTGTAATAGGGCTTCTGCTAACAAGGAAATTTCTTGCTATCATGTGAGCCGCCAATACAGCTCACCAAGACTAGGTAGCAAGTCAAGGCAAAGCTTGCCGGAAGTGAACCGACCCAGCTGTCTGTGTCCAGCGTGTACGAGCTCGATCGATCGTTGCGTGGTTGGAGCTCAGTGCTCCTTCCGTCCCCGTACACACTGCACTGAACCCGATCGGGTCCAGCATCGAACTAATAACGCACGTACCTTTTTTTTTTCTCTCTTCGCAAATACCCCAATTCCTCCGGGATGGATCGAAGAGCACAGATCGAGGCGGACTGAAACGAGACCAAGTGCCTGCCCCCGGCCATGCACTTCGCTTCGCTTGACGTGCCGGCGCACAGCGGTGCATAGTACTGTACCTCGACGGCGACGTCGTCGACCACACCCACGTTTTCTTTGCGCCTGCTACCTCGCCGGCCGGTTCGCGGCCATACATGGAAAAGGTGGCTACGCAACTTATTTGCTCTCGCCTTACAACTAGAAGATACCAAAGTGGATGGATCGGAACAGAAGAACATGCGTTGGGTCGCGATCGTCTCAAAGGATAAAGATTGATCACCGACCGGCAGACGCCACAACTTCGAAATTGCTCACTGTCAAAAAAAAAACTTCGAAATTGCTAGGTAAATGCCACTCAGGCAAGCCAGAAATCTGACCAAGGCGGATGCTTTTGCAGGTTGCCATCTTCAGTCAGTAGCTAGCGCCACTACTAGTAAAGTAGTACTGTAACTACCACCATGGTACAAACTACTACAAGCCCCCTAGTTTCCGACTATATTATTATTATCTATTATTACCTATTAATAAAAAGGAAAATTTCAGTCCGCCAAAAAAGTTTTCCGCCGTTCAGTCCGCACCTGGCACACGGGCTCACGGTAATCACGGTCACAACTCAGATTAGGAGTAGAGAAGAGGAAAGAAAAACTACAGGGTTCCAGATGTAAAAGTTAGAGAGAGAAAGAAAGAGTGGAAGAGTGTTAATAGTTTTTGAAATAGGTTAGGGTTCCTGTTGCAAAATGTTCAGATTCAATTGGGCCTCTCATGCTAGATTTCTTTTTCAACCGTAGACTAAACAAGCCCATGCAAGACCTTTTCTTTTCTTTTCTTTTCTCTTTCTCTTTCTATAAAACAAATATTCTCTTCCTAACCTCTCAAAAAATATTCTCTTCCTAAAAAACAAATTATTACAAGATTAAAACAAATTATTACAAGATTAAAACAAATTATTACAAGATTCGTCGGAAAACAACTCAAGCCCAACAATAATATAAAAATAAATAAATTGATATAGAAGAGATTTGCATGCAACCATGCAGAGCATGAGCTTGCACCACAGGCTCCAGCGAAAGCAGAGCACTCAATGTGATGGTCTGGATGATGACACTACCTCTTCAGGGTTCAGTTACAGAAAAGAATGGCAACCGTGACCGGATGCCCGATAGTATTTTTTATGCTCGTGTTGTAGCTTGTTGGTGGCCGCACATTTGCTTCCATTATGGATGTAACAATCGTACGTACTAGAAATGGTCGCGGCGTTGCGGCTTATACCCATTAGGACCCGTGATATTTTTTTTGCACTGTAAATCATTATTTGTTGTGAATTCAAGAACTACCATTTTTTGGCTATATTTATCATGAAGAAAGAAATATTAAAATTATTTTTTAAGAGAGAGGAACATTTCATGAGTTAATGGGAGTTTATTTTCTATAATAGCGAATCGTTTAATTTTATACGTGTCATGGGTATGATACGATAAAATTTCTTAGCAATGTGATTAAATAAACTAATTATATTAATTATTTAAGGAAAACTATAGAGAAATATAAATTTACATTTATAGCAATAAAATATGTTATGTTATATGTTTAGAGTGTAGTGCTAGTCGTGTAGAGTTCAACAAACTTGGTTTAGTATTTTTTTATCTGATTTGACGTGATTTTTACATTTTGTTTAGATAAATAATAAATTTTCTGGAAAATATAAAATGCCGTTGGGCCAAATTCAGCCCACCGAGCCCAACGGATAGGCAGGTCGGGCCCATAGAGCAGGCACATAAAGGCAGCCGAGAGGAAGCTGGGCTTTTGTCATATTTCTGAAAAGCTCGAGGGACTTTTTGCAAGAAAATCGGCGGGTTATATTTCGCCAAAGTATGAGGGCTCTTTTGTGAAATATCCGGGCTCACCCGATCCGGGCCGTCCGTGTGCCCGATCGGACGGCTGAAAACGGCCCGCGACGTGGCCATTCTCTTTGGGCAGAGAACGTTACAAGATTCGTATTATAGAGATTGATGGCCACAATTGCTGAAACACAATCAATGACAACGGACAGACGAGCGAACCAAAACCGCAGAACGGTTGGGAGATGCTAAAGAAGTGACATTTCTTACGATAAATTAGTTTTTTTAAAAAAAACTTTCTGCCTAATAAAGCTCGTAGTATTAGAGCCGTGCACATGAAGGGTGGTGGACAAAAACCCTCCATATGTTTTTCTGGTGATACTAGACCAGATATCTCAAAAAAAAAAAAAAGATGAGAGAGAAGCGTTTTCAGAAAAAAAAAATTGATCCCCTCCGTGAGATGGTAACATGTTCCGATGAAAATGTTGCCTTTTAAGGTTCCACTTTTGCTATAGTTGACTTTTGTTTTTCTCTTTTTCCCCATTTTTAATAAAAAAATAATAAATAACATAGTTTATTATGGGATATTTGAACTCTTTATCCTCTCTAATGTAATATAAAATACATTTCTTAAATCTTACATAATTTACATTTAAAACTAATCTAATTTGTACTTGTGGTTCCATTATCTTTCTTTATTTTTCGCTCTCTCTTTTTCTTCATATAAAGAGAAAAAAATATTATCAATGATTAACTCACATCGAGGCTAGAGGACATCCTTCACATGTCAATAAACCTAATCCATGTGAACAGCGAGCAAGAAGGGGTTGTAGATCTTGCAAGTCATGGCAGAGTTATAGATTGATCTAGGAGATTTTTCATATGAGCATGGAATGAATGGGACAGTTAGGAAATAACTTCCATGCTCATCGATAAAATCTTCTGCTTTAGGGGGAGCTCTATCTTTTTCATGATATTCCATATCCTTTGCCGGACTTGGATAAGTCATGGATATATCAGAGATTGACATAAGCTCTCCCCTAGGATCAGGAATGTATGAGACATCGGGTGTAAGCATAGAGGGGGAAGGAATAGAAGAGTCTTCTATATGAATTGATCCTCCCTCTGTGTCTTGTTGATGTCTCATATTTGAATCTGAGGTATGAGATGATGTTGAAGTAGGAAACTCTATGGTATTCCCAACATCAGCATCAAGAAAAAGGTCATCCTCAAATTCAAAGGGGCACACAAAAGGATGAGATCCATCATCCCTCAATGTGTGATGTGTCTCCTCATTGGGAGGTTCATCAACAATCGGACTATGAGAAAGATTTGAAGGAATCTCAAATCCGGTTGCTGGTGCCTCCTCTTGTTGGTCGGGGCTTGACTCCCTTGTTTCTTCAGGAAGCTCATCATATACACCAGTGAAGGGAGTGTTTTCGAGGATTTTCTCCAAAACGGCTTTTCCCTCACTAATGGTCATGTGTGTGAACGAACCTCCAGAAGATATATCAAGGTGGAGAGCATCATCTTTGCTAAGACCAAGATGGAAGTGAAGTAGGAGGACTTGGTCGTGCAAAGAGAGGTTTGGGCCGTATTTATAAGATTCATGAACCTAGCCCAGGTTGCTCCTAGAGTCTCCTTCTCCTTTTGCCGAAAGGTTAGAATTTCTATTCGAAGGGCGGCAACTCTAGAAAGACGGAAGAAAGCAAGACAAAATTTGTCTCGAAGTTTGTCCCAATTTCCATGAACACCTCATACGGCATGAGCATACCATTGTTTTGCTTCTCCTAGAAGGGAGAATGGAAACAATTTCCATCTAATGGTTTCTTGTGTCATGCCGAAAAAATTAGGCAAGAACACAAGTGCTCGAATTCCGAAGGTGGGTATAGGGATTTTCGTCTAGTTGCCCTGAGAAGGGTTGCTCGAACCATGAAAGCGGGGTGAATCTCATAGCCATTTGTAAGAATGGGATGGGATGATGGTGGAGGTTCCAATAAATCACCCTTTGGAACCGAAAACATTTTGATAGGAGTGGAATCCATGTGGTAGTGATGGTGGTGGTGGTTGGTTGCATAAAGTTTTGGTCAAAATAAAATAAAAAGGATACACGGACGACTTGGTTCGAATCTAGAACAGCTACCGTTCTCCGGCAACGGTGCCAGAAGGCTTGTTGGTATTTCTTAGCGTAAGCAGATAAATCCACAAGCGCATGGAGTACCGTTGTAGCTTTCACCCGGAAGTATTTAGGGTATCGTATTTTTCCACAGGAACGGAAGTGTACTAGAGAGAAACAAGGTCGTCCAGAGTAGAAGGTAGAAGGATGTTTTTGTAGGACGAGAGGGTTTTCTAAGCTCACCCCTAGGTCATCGATAACTAAAGTCTTGGCTTATTATACTCACTCACTCTCGGAGCAAATGCCGGTACCTTTCTAGTTCTCGAAAAGACTAGGAAGACGTGAATCGGGGAAGGCCGCCAAAAGCTCTACGGAAACACCAACCCGAACGTGGCGGATTACACAGCCCGGCCTGAGCCGTCACCTCCGGGGCTACCACAACTATCCGTGGGGTTGGACGCAAACTCGTAACTCCCTAGCCCGGACACCACGTCTACGCTAGAGGCTACTACTCTAGTCTGATATCTTAGCTGGACTAAAGCACTCGGTCGAGCGGAGATCCCGCAAGCAAGCAAGTAAGCTCTAAACCTTAATTAAAAGATTACTAGGGAATTGCAAAGAAAGGATGCGGATGTTACTCACGAAAGAGTCGGCTCCGTAGAGGTACAAGTTGTAGGGGAACCCGACAAGCCGGTTTCGCCTCCGCTCTGCGCCTCCTCTCTCTTCCTCTTTTCTCGCTTATACAACTAGGTGAGAGCACCTAGAGGGACACTACTACTATAAACATATATAAGTGGGAGCTCAAGAGGTAGAATGTATATTGTATAGCTCAGATCTGTAGTGTAAAGTGTGTTTACAATAAGAGGAATGGCCCTCTATTTATACCAGAGAGGGGACAGGGACTTTTACACATGGCCCCCTGCCTAATGACGGTTCTGGGCACCAAACCGACCTCCACTATGACGGTAACGTGATTGCCAATCAATCAGCGTTGAAAACCGGAGAAGAACCCACAAGGAAGGCAGTGAACCGGAACTAAACCGCGCAATCTGTGGGCTGTCAGCATTTCTGGAAGGTAAATTGTGGGCGCGGGCGGCTGAACCGGCGGGGAAACCGGGCCAAACCGCCGGTCCAGCAGCTCCAAACCGCGTAGACCGTGACACCGCCTCCAGGGCGCCACTCCTGGCGCGACACGTGGCCCGCTGGCCCGGACGGCTCGCGCTCTCGCTCCGCAGGCGGACGCGCGCGCCCTGAGCGGCAGCGACGCTACGCGGCAGCCCCCCGTTGGCCGGTGTGGTCGCGGGTTCCCGCGTGGGGGACAGCGGCTGCGCCTAGCGGGGCCCATCGGTCGGCTGGTCCACCTCGTGCGACTGCGTGGCCGACAAGGCTGCCCCTCCGGGCCCAGCTGTCAGCTGCTGGCCTTGGGCGACAGCGCCTGGCGCCCTGGGACCCGCCTGACAGCGACTTTTGGCTCCACACGTGACTGCATGGCACTATTTTGGGACCACGTGACAGTTGTTGATTGGCTGCCACAAAATATATTTTCTATTTTCAAATCTTTTTATTTATAGCTCCAAATATAACAAATAATATGTCCATTTTGATCACTACGACGAGCCCGTCGCAATGGTGCAGTCCATGTTGCTGTTTGAGATACTTTTATTTAATGAAATATTAAGTTTCCTGCAAAACCCTTATGAAAACCAAAACTTGTGGAACTCGTTAGATAAATAAAACATTTGCTACATTCTTTCTCGAGATTTGGTAATTTTGGATCATATTGACGGTCAAAATATATGCAATAAGGAGCCAACGGTGGACCCATAGAAGTTTTAAATAATACGTGAAACTGTGCAATGAAACTATGTATTGAGGAGTGAATTGTTTAGTATCAAAATTTCAAAACTTTAAATAATATGTAAACTGTGCAATGAAACTAGCCATCAAAACTGACCTTAGGCTCTAAACAAAGCCACATCGATTGCTCGGACATAGTAGCTCGGCGCCATAAATCTGCTGCATCGATTGCTTTGGTTCAAAAATGCTAGAGAGAGTTGGATAGTGCCTCTGAGAGTAGACAGAGAGGAGCGTAGACATGCAGGCTTTGGGCAGCAACAAGCAACCCACTTGCATGCATGCCATCAGCTGCTAGACACGCCACCCCAGGTGCATAGACCTGGCCGTGCACGGCTACACAGCACCTATCGAAGCTGCTTTAAACACTCGCGCACATTAACGAATTGTCTTCTTTTAATTACAAATACGACTATACGAGTATGTAATATCAAGATTATACCAAAATAGTTAAAGAAGATTAGCCCTATCATCAATATACAGTAGTCGTAGCAAATATACTATCCGTGTTTTTTTTAGTGATACGGACGGTCCTGTTTTTTTTTACCGCCATAAATAATGTGATCGAAAATGCCGGCTGCATACCGGACGGTCCTGCTTTTTTTTTTCTACTGCTACCAACAAATCGTAGAGTCCAACTGTTATCGGAGTACTGTATAAACCTGATGATATTGTATTATTTGTTGTTCGGATCACCTAATATAAACATCTGTTTTAGTAAAGCTTGTATTATTAAAAATGACAAGAAGTCGATTTGGCTAAAACACATTTTCCGGGTTTTATGGAGACCTGGTTTCAGTTAGGCAAAAACGAGTTTACGGAGTACTAGTTTTAATGTGCGAGAAATGATATATACTTTAAATATCACTTTTTATTTTTTTTACTACCTCTGTCTTAAAACAAGTTATTATTTCAAAATTGTTTTATTGAATGAAGAGAGTACAATAAGCAGATTGATTCCTCGTCAAAAAAAAAAAATTCAGATTGATTTGGTGCCGTCTGGCGTTCAATAAGGGATCTCTCCGGTTCACCGACGCCGCGGCACCTTTCCAGTCGCCATTGACCAACCAAGCAGCTACTACGACTATTGTAGGTAGCTTATAGTATACTCCTATACAGCAGGCAGGAAGGCAAATGGTAGCCTAGCTAGCCAATAGCCGTGCCTGCAGCAACAAACATTAACAAACCATATCCGATCTCCAAAGATGAGTTTGGGACGCAAGTTAAACACGGTCCAAGCCCGCCGCAATAATAGTATCCACTCATGACCAGGGTTTTTTTTTAGAGTGACTACACATCTTTAGGAGATTTTCTTATTAGCTATCTTTCACTTTTTAATAAAATACAAAAAGTTGTAACTATCAAACTAAACATCCAAATTAAATTCCGATTACACCATTAAACTCGTTACAATAAATCCTTCAAAACAAGATCTCACATAGATATATTAGATAAAATATTATTTATAAATATTTTTCTTATCAAGATAAATCATTCTTAAAAATATGATAGAACATAAAAAAACATTAAAAAAATTGCGACAACAGAAAATGAAGACAGAAATGAAGTAAGAAAAAATAAAAATAAAAAGTAAAAGAATATAACAAATACAAAAAATATAAAAACAGCGAATCAGAAAAAAAGAAACAAAAAAAACAGAAAAGAAAAGGAAAGGAAAAGTGGAAGATGTGAGAAATAGAAAATCTTTAGAAGATAGATAGAAATTCTGTTTTTTACCGACCGGGCAGTGGAAACCGCTGGCCTCCGGTAACGGTAAACCGGTAACCGACCAGTAGCCGTTCGAATTCAAATTTGAATTCAAAACCTCCCGTTGTTCGGTAAGCGGCCGGTTTACCGCCCGGTTTGGAGCGGTAACCGTCCGGTTTGAGCGGTTTACCGCTCGGTTTGAGCGGTTTTTCAAAATTCAAATTTACTTTTTTAAAAAAATGTTAAAAAAATTTCTAAAATACTTCATGATTTATAGAATCCAATGATGTCAAAATTACTCAAATTTGAGTGTGTTTAGTATGTTTTTCGACCTTCATTATTTAATGGGCCTTAACGGGCCGGCGGTGTATTTTTTCTTTTTCTTTTTTTTTTAACTTCTAAACGTCTAAATAAATATTAAACGAACTCAAATTTGAATAATTTTGACACCATTGGGTTCTATAAATCATGAGTTATTTTTAGGATTTTTTTCAGCATTTTTTTCAAAGTTGAAATTTGAATTTGGGACTTACCGAACGGTCCGAACCGGAACCGGACCGGTCCGGTAAGTCCGGTTACCACGGTAAACCATGGTTTACCGGGCGGTAAAAAAAACCTTGCTCATGACTCATATGCATGCATGTCTCTAGAAGAGAAGCATCGATGAAATGGTGCCAACTCATCGCCCTTTCTCGACCTGTTTTAGATTTGGGGGTCTCCATCCTGCGTGCTTATGCTACATGTATCTTAATCTTATAGTTTATTAGGTCAATTAGAGCATCTCCAACAGTTCCTCAAATCTCACTTGTCAAATGATGGGTTTTAGCAACTTGGTAAAATAATTTGGCAAGCTGAAAATAGGCCATCTCCAACAGTTCCTCAAATCTAACTTGCTAAATAAAAAAAAAAAGAGGAAGGCCCACCAGGATTCTGTTGATGACCGGTACATCTCCCCCTCCCCATCGCGCGACCCCGTCATCTGCCATCGCGCGAGGACGGGTCACGCGCGCCATCACGACTTCCCCTCCGCCCTTGTCACGCCGCCGCACAGGAGGATCGCCGTGCCCTTGTCCTCCTCCCGTCGCAGGTCAGCAACTCCGTCAAGACTCCATCTATACATTTCATCCAGATTTATACTCCTACAATATATGAATTCCTTTTTCATATAGTGTATTTGGCACTCATTTGCATTATCTATACATTTATATTTTGTCAAGTGTACGCATTGAACCATTTATATATATTTTATAGTCCATTTTATATGATATATTCAAGTGTAATCATCTATACTACTAGCCGGTGACCCCGTGCGTTGCACGGGTTTTTTTTTTTTGGAAAGTGCTTGCTAGAAGTGTCGAAAAGTATTTTCCGGGCACTCTAGATGAATTAGAGGTCTAAAGCTTTTAGTTGGAAAATTTTATAAGCAATAAAACTCCCAAAGACCACTTTTTGTGAAAATGGGTGGAAGGCATATATTTTCGAGGGAAAAGATCACTGTCCAACCAACGCCAACAGCAGTAGGCAATCATTCGACAGTAGCAGACATTGAAACCTGATCCTGATGCGACGACGGACTGGACTTGGGCGACTTCGATCGGGCGATCACGGACTGGCGACGACGCACGCGCGACTTGATCGGAGGCGCGCGCGGGAACGAGTGGAACTTTCAGCTACCGCGCGGGAAGAGAAAACGCGGGCGCGGAGGACCGATGGAGAGCCGGATTCGCGTGCGTACTTATGCGCGCGCGGCTCAGGGATTTGGCAAGCTGAAATTTTTGGCAAGTCACTTTAGAGAACTGTTGGAGATTGATTTTTCCCTGTTTTGCCAAATTATGAAGGATGGCAAGTCCTTTAAGGAACTGTTGGAGATGCTCTTAGCTTGTTCTACGGAGCTATAAAACTATTGCTGAAAGCTTAGCTCCAATTAGTGATTCCTTGTATGTCCAATGGCTATGGTGTGTTGCTATTTTTGTTAGTGAAACTAGTCCAATATCAACCCATCATCAATCTATAGTTTTCAACTTGTGATCTAATTAGTTGCTGCAAGTTTTTCCATGTGTCAAACTAAAACTCTAGTGCTTATTGTATTTTTATCAAAACTTTTTTTAAGAAACTACCCTAGGCCCTAGGTTATCTCTTAATTAATTGCTACAATTGCATAACATTCTTTTCTACCAGCGCTCATGGCACTGATCAACATGTTGAATTTTCAATTTTGAAGAATTATGTGTGTAGTTGTATTTGTTTTACAAAAGCACATATGCTTAAAATTAAAATGCTCTTATTTTTGTGACATATGGTTATTTTTTTATATAATAGAATAGATCCAACTCTTATTGGTCTACGGGGCCAACGTGAGCCGTGGTCCACGAGAAATCAAATCGCTTAGACGAGACGGCCCGGCGCGTCGTTGTTTCTTTTTTTTTTAAAAAAAAAAATCCAGGAACAAATTGTTCCGGCATATATTAATAAGAAGAGGAGAATTGACCAGTTTATAAGGAAAACCGGATCCGAAAACCAAACCCACGCACACACAACAGAGAGAACGACAACCCAAATAAGATGCTAGTCCAGAGTTCCCAAAAGGCCACAGTAGGTCATCGTTGCCCAGCACAAGCATAACGCAAGAGCAGCTCCGACTTCCACCCATGGCCTCACGCTCACATCTCGGCCGAGTCGAATTCCATAGCGACGCCTTCAGGAAGGTTACGGCGTCCGATGCGTCGCCGTCACTCGTCCAAAAATGGACCGGGTTCTCACCCGTGGAAAATACTAGGGACGCGACGCCCCAACAGGAAAGCGGCGCCCGCAAGCGCCGCGTCGCTAGGCTTTCGCCCAAGATATCCCCAAAGACCAACATCGGCCTAGATTCTTCGGATCCCGCTTGTCGCCACCGTCGCCGCCGCGTCGTCCCCGAAGCCTTGCCTGAGGAGCATCGACGCGCCGGCCGCGCACCGCAGCCGCAAAGCCGCGCGCCCACCCCCACCGCCGCACGACATGCCGAAAAACCCGGCATCACTCCACCGTGCGGGCGTTCCACCACGAGCGCGCCCGCCCTCGGGGCACCGGATCCGGTAGCCGTGCCCCGAACCCAAAGACCCCGGCCAACGCCAACGCCAACGCTTCGTCTTGTTCACGGCCGCCTACCGTCGTAGCGGCCATGGCTACCGCAGCAGCCTAAGGCCCCGGGGGGGGACGGCGGATAAGAGGAAACCGCCCCCAACGCCCTCGCTCGAGCCCAACCGCCACGCACCTCGCCGCCGGCCACCGGCACAGGCGGATTCACCGTGCGGGCGCGCCCTGCCCCAAGAAGCACTAGATCCGGCCACAAGGGCAGAGGACCCGATGCCTCTGCCGGCGCCGCCGCTCCACCATGGCCACCAAGACGGCTCCACCCGCCCGGGGCAACCGGATCCGGCCATGGGCACCGGATCCGGGCGCCCGCACCCGAGAGCAGCCCGCACCGACGCCACCGGTCTTTGCCATGGAGGAGGAGGAGACGATCGAGCGGGAGAAGAAGAGTATCCGCCGCTGCCGCCGCCCTGCGCCCCGCTCGGGCTCCGGCCGACGCTGGCGCCGTTGCAGCCGTGGCCGGCAGCCCGGCCGAGCCCCACGTCGCCGAGCACGGCCATGCCCCGCCATCTTGCTGTAGCCTCGCCACCGAGTCACCGATTCGCGAGCAAGGCCCCGCCGCCGCCATCCCGCCGAGCCGCACGGCCTTGCCGAGGGCCTGCCCGCGGCGGCGCGGAGGTAGAGGGAGGAAAGGGAGCGGACGGCGGCGCCGAGATAAATATTTGTTGAATTAACAGGTTAGAGAATCCAGATCATTACAAGATCGTCAAGTAACTTTTTGGCAAAAATATTTGTTGATCATTACACTATATTGATCATTTTCGCGCCGAGATAGATTCAAATAAAAATGTTATGAATTAACAGGTTAGAGAATCCAGAGAATGATGGCAATCATTGTACTTAGTACTGTATGGCACGCACGAGCACGGGCGAGGACCCTCGGCCGTCAACGCCACGTGGTGGCGGGCCATGCAATTCAGCAACGGCAAGGCGTAAACAACCTGGCCTTCGAAACGCGTCAAGATCGGACAAGAAAGCCAGATCATATGTTGAAAATGACTTGTGTAACAACGACATGTGAGCAGCTCGATCACATGGCGATTCCTTCGCCTGGCAGTAGCTCGTGGTCGAGCCGCGGCGGCCGCTCCTTAACGTCGGCCAAACGAGCATTCAGGTTTCCAAAACCCAGGCTATTCGCCTTTCGCCGTCCACCGCCGCTTTCCCAAGCCCTAACTCTGCTCCCTACAGTCGACGAGCTTGCGTCGAGCCCATCCGCGCAGCCATGATCATGCCCGGCGACCTCAAGGGGCGCCTGCTTGCCGCCACCGCCGCCGCCGCCGCGGAGGGCGACGCCGAGCCCATCCGCGCCGCCATGATCAGCCTCGGCGACATCAAGGGGCAGCTGCTCGCCGCCGCGGAGGGCGACGCCGAGCCCATCCGCGCAGCCATGATCATGCCCGGCGACCTCAAGGGGCGCCTGCTTGCCGCCGCCGCCGCCGCCGCCGCGGAGGGCGACGCCGAGCCCATCCGCGCCGCCATGATCAGCCTCGGCGACATCAAGGGGCAGCTGCTCGCCGCCGCGGAGGGCGACGCCGAGCCCATCCGCGCAGCCATGATCATGCCCGGCGACCTCAAGGGGCGCCTGCTTGCCGCCGCCGCCGCCGCCGCCGCCGCGGAGGGCGACGCCGAGCCCATCCGCGCCGCCATGATCAGCCTCGGCGACATCAAGGGGCAGCTGCTCGCCGCCGCGGAGGGCGACGCCGAGCCCATCCGCGCAGCCATGATCATGCCCGGCGACCTCAAGGGGCGCCTGCTTGCCGCCGCCGCCGCCGCCGCCGCCGCGGAGGGCGACGCCGAGCCCATCCGCGCCGCCATGATCAGCCTCGGCGACATCAAGGGGCAGCTGCTCGCCGCCGCGGAGGGCGACGCCGAGCCCATCCGCGCAGCCATGATCATGCCCGGCGACCTCAAGGGGCGCCTGCTTGCCGCCGCCGCCGCCGCCGCCGCCGCGGAGGGCGACGCCGAGCCCATCCGCGCCGCCATGATCAGCCTCGGCGACATCAAGGGGCAGCTGCTCGCCGCCGCGGAGGGCGACGCCGAGCCCATCCGCGTGGCCATGATCATGCCCGGCGACCTCAAGGGGCGCCTGCTCGCCGCCGCGGAGGGCGACGCGCCCGGCGGCCTCGCCGACATGAAGGGGTTCCTGCTCGCCGCCGCCGCCGCCGCGGAGGGCGACGCGCCCGGCGGCCTCGCCGACATGAAGGGGTTCCTGCTCGCCGCCGCCGCCGCCGCGGAGGGCGACGCGCCCGGCGGCCTCGCCGACATGAAGGGTTCCTGCTCGCCGCCGCCGCCGCCGCGGAGGGCGACGCGCCCGGCGGCCTCGCCGACATGAAGGGGTTCCTGCTCGCCGCCGCCGCCGCCGCGGAGGGCGACGCGCCCGGCGGCCTCGCCGACATGAAGGGGTTCCTACCGCGGGGCGGCGCCCTGGGCGAGCTGCCGGCAGAGCTCGTCGCCGGCGGACTCTCCACGCTTCGACGCCGAGCTGGAGGTACGGATTCCATCGTTGACTTGGGACTCTGTTTCGCGTAAAGCAGAGGACCCGGCTGTAAGTGGCTCGGGCGCCCACTTGTCGCGTCGTGGGGCTGTTCGCCCGCAGCGTGGTCGTGGGCCGCGTTAGTGGGCCATATGGGCCGGTTGGTTAGGTCGTGGGCTGAATAGAAAAGGCAGGCCGGCATGGGCCATAAGTGCCTGGGGAAGAAGATGGTTAGCAGGCCAGGCCGTGGTTTCGGGCCATATTGGCTGTTCATCTTATTCAAAATTTTTAAGTATATTATAAAATAAATAAATTAGTGTTAAAGTATCTCTAATGATAAATAAGTCATAAAAAATAAATAATATTTATAAACCTTTTTTAATAAGACGGAGAACCAAACATGGAAGATGAAAAATCTAAAATGATTAATCCACATTGAATATATTATTAACTTCTCGTGCTCCTGGCAGCCGCCTTGTTTCAGTGGCTCGGGGGGTGGGTGCCCCAGGTGACAGGCGATGCCTTGTGCTCCTTCTCCAAGAGGGTGGCATGTGTTGCACTCGCAACCTTCCTCTCGGTAATAAATTAATAATCTTACTCTCTTTTTGAAACGAACTTATTTTTACTCTCATTTATCGAAAAATATACTTGGCTACAAATGTAACTGTGAAATTGATTTTATAGGGGACCTGGGTGCCTTGTGTGGAGGCGGTGGCGCCGCCCCCGGCCCAGATGGACATGGGGGAGAACACTCCTGCTCACAACCATGGCCCCAGTCTCGGTGCCATCCTAGCCATGGTGCTCGGCGGGGCGGTGGTGCTCGGCGGGGTGCTCTATGGCTGCTTGTACTGCCGTCGCCGCCACGCCGTCGTGGGACAGGACGAGGAGGGGATCTACAACGGCCCGCCGCGCTGGGACAAGAGTCCCAGCAGCGACAGCCCAGTGGGCTCCCCTCTTCGTTTGTGAGTTGGTCGGTGAGCTCCTCTGTGGCTATATCAGTTGATCGAGGCTCCTCGTTTTATGGCGTACCTACTATGACTTAGCACTTGGTTTGGATTGATCAGTTGGACGCTTAGTAGTTTATTGCGATCAGACAGGTATGGACTCGTGAGTTATATATATAGTAGCTCTTATTGGTTGATCATGTCTGAAATTTACTCGGCGCGCAAGTTTTTCAAAACGAAACGACGTTTCTAGCGCGTGTTTTGACTATGTGGCGGCGAGCATGACGCCCTCCACCAGCTGCGGCATGCTAGCCACGCCGACGGCGCCATCGCGGAGACCCGCGTCGGAGATGTACTTGCCCACTTCGGCGCTAATCATGTCCTGCATCGCGACCACCAGCTCGCCCCCTGAACGGGTGGCTCCGCACGCTGCGAGTAGCACCAGCGGCCGAGGGCGGGGCCCGTCTCACCGAGCACGCCGGCCTCCTCGGCGGCCTCGCGCCGCGCCGCCTCGTCCATGGACTCGTCCAGCTCCCACCCGCCCTTCGGGATCAGGACACCCCCCGCCGGGCCCTTCTTCTGCGAGCTGATCACCAGGACTTCCACCGAGTTTCCGGCGACGACGCGGTAGGGGACGCAGCCCACCACGATGCGGCCGCCCGTGCTCGCGCTGTACCGCTGCAGCTCCCGGCCTTGACGAGCAACCATCACCGCTGCCATGGATGTCTTTCTCTCAAAGAAGTTGCTTCCTTTGCCTTCTTCTATGCTTTGATTTCGCTCGAGGTTTGGATCGATTCTCAGATAGAAATAGCGAGGAGTGGATGCGGTTGCGATCTTGGATAGTGTTGCGTTTGTTGAGGAGAGGAGAGGAGAGGAGAGCCGGATTTGGAGCAGATGGAAGGCGGGGTTCTTGGCTATTAATAGGAGGGCGGGCGTGCGGTTGCTGGTGGTCGCTGTCGTTGGCCGTCAGCGTCGTTGCCGAGTGGGAGGGGGATGAGTGGGCACGGCAGGCACGGGCACCACGCGACAACCGAAATAAAAAGGTGGGGCACGCGGCACCAGCGCGCTCGGCCGAGGCGTGTGGACAGGGTGCATGGACTGCCAGATTGCTGACTGCCTCTGCTAAAAATGATTGTGCTCTCAGTGTGTCTGCCCTCTCCTGTTATCTTAACGATTCTGATGCTAGGGTACACTGGTGTACCTGAGTTCTGTGCTGATGCTGCTTGGACAGGCGCGGTTCAACGATGTTGATCGAAAGCTTCGAGTAGGTGCTTACTACTAGTATATACTTTGATTCTGGCCTTCTGGGTGTTTATGTTTGAACTGTGAGCTTTCGAGTAGGTGCTTACTACTAGTATATACTTTGATTCTGGCCTTCTGGGTGTTTATGTTTGAACTGTGAGACTGTGACACCTCCTTTTTTCTGTTCAGTTAAGAAAGGGGGACTGAGACTAGAGAAACTTAGAAAATACAGTAGAATGCATGACTTTTCTGTTATATTGTTTCTAGTGCCTCTAGGAGTTTAATTTATGGGCTTCCTTTCTAGATGCTTTTTAGAAGCTTAGAAGCACTGGACCATTCTATCAAAAATGACTCTTCCTGAAAATATTTTATATAATGACCCAATAGCTGTGTTCACAAGAGATTTGCATGTTTCGTTGAATCTTTTGCCGTAGCTTGTTGTTTTCTTCATTTATTAGTACCTTTTAGACACACATATGTGTTCCGGTCTTTAATACTATACTTTGACTGTTTAATCTGCGGTGATGTTGGCTCGAGCATGTAGATGGTTGAATGTTGAACTGTAGAACCTCAAACATACTTCTAGGTTCATCTTGATCCATGGAAGTTTCTTTTCTCCCAGAGTTGAAGAACAGGACTAGATGACCTAGTACATACTTGACTTTTTATTCACAGAATATTGAAAGCAATATGCTTCTAGATATTTTCATATACCTCCATAGCTAGTCTCGTATGAGATCCACATATTCTAGTCATGTTTGAGTTGAATTTCACTGCAAACTACGAAGTCTTGCTTTCTAGATTTATAACTATTTTATTTTTTTTCCTCTTACACATAAGGAAAACATCTTCGTTACACATAGTGACCAAAGGAAAACTTGGACAACGGTTCAGATTCATCAGGCTGCCAACACTCACATGCACACTCATACTACAACTTGTACTCGAAGGTTGAGGCAATCAAAAAAAAAACACTCACATGCACACTCACCTGTCCTCTCTAAGTGAACAAGTCATAGCTCGGCCATCTCCAAACTATTCTCATGGCATACATCCATCCCAAGCTGTCTAGCAATCTCAGGCTCAACCTGATCGGCTGCTCCAGCCCCAACCAGACTTGCTGACCATCTCCACAGCCAACCAAGGTATGATCTCTACTAATGCAGGGCATGTACAACAAGGAATACACACCAGCACCTCAGGCAACCAGCAGCAACAGTGTGACTTGTCTCAAGTCCAATATGAGCAGCTTCAAGTTCCCCTCCTTTCTGCCCCTGTTCGGTCCAGCAGCTTGCCAGTCCACTCAACGGCCAACCTAAGCCTCCAGAGCACGATGGCCAATCAAGGTATGAACTTTTCTCATGCAGGACTTACCAATTTAGCAGCACAGGAAGAGGGCACGTCCACAAGCTTGATGGATCCGTTGCTGGTGCCATTCCCAACTTCACTTCAGGGTCCACGCTGTTACACTGATACGTCTACCCAACCAGACCGATCTACAACTGTCCCTAGAGATACGAGGATTGGTATTTTCATCGTCGATACTCAGATACAGCCCCCTCACAATATATTCATCAAGGCGGCCATGAAGAATTCCTCCTCAATCATCATGGCAGAGGCGGCTGCTCTGGCTCTTGCCGCCGAGGTGGTCTCAGCTTTGCAGATGCATCAAGTGACCATGTTATCTGATAATGAACAGTTGGTCCAATTTATTAACGATTCTGATCTTACTCATCCATCGGATTGGCGAATCAAGCCCCTCACACAAATCATCTCCTCCAAGGTGATTGGTACTACAACACAAATTCAGAGGATTAAAAGCGATCAAAATCAGATGGCTGATTCTCTTGCTCGTCAAGCCCTTAGAGCCATAGGTTCTCAATTAAATACTTTTGAAGGTGCTTGTACCTATGAGGCTCATGATCATGAGTGCCCATTACTTGTGGCACTTCAAAATGTAACCATTAACTTTGTAATAGTTCTAACGGCTTCTTGCTGTTAATTAATATATCGCGTTTCCTTGTCAAAAAAAATGGTTTGCATATACTACCGAGTACCTTTCAAAATTATCACCGCGACTTAAGGTTTATAGGGTGTACTCTTTTGGTATAGAAACCAAAAGACAGGGTTAGGAAAACAATTAGTTAGGTTGGGCAAATTTGAATTTTCTGTGTAATAAAATCAGCAAGGAATGAACTTGAGGAATATTCTAAACTCCTATAAAGCTAATGCCTACTAGCCTATTTCTCTAGCATATCCTTAAGCCACCTCATCACATGGGTTCCACTAAATTAATTAGTTCAAACACTTAATTTCATTTGTTGAGTCCCATGAAGTCCCTAAGCGCTAGACGTTGGCCTCTCCACCTTTTCTCCACTAATGATGATCTAGAACTACTTCCACCACTACGGATAGCTAATTGATGCACGCACCATGTGTTTTGACATTGCTCATGCCACTACGGTTCATCACTCTGCTATTTGTTATGCCAATGTATGTTATATTATATTACTTTTTCTAAATTCTTTTGTTTACATATTAAAATTTATATTTGAAAATTCCCACAGCAACGCTTGGGGAATCACCTAGTTTATAGGACTATTGAAGCCATTGCCCACGAAACAATTTAGTTATGTAGTGTTACAAGGAGAAAAACGCCATATTCGTTTGAACTTGTCCAATTTATCAGCCGTGGTATTTTGTTTGATCTCACAAAGTCACAACAAAATAATATCATTCAGATTACCAAGCGCACAAACTGTCAGCTACACAACCCACAAAGATTATTCTGACACCATGTGCATCAAGTGGATATGATTGGATATACACGATTTATCTACAGCTGACACGAACCCTTATCTGAATCTCTAGTTCCCAAAATTAGGCTATAAACGGGTAAAACCAGCACACAGACTCGCCAGTTCCACAGATCCCAAACACGAATAACCCCTGGCTGGCCCGGAATCATCCAAGTGTGTTCAATTCCCAACACAATCGATGAGCTGTCCTTTCAGCGCCGTTGGTCCAATGGACCACGCCCACGCGAGCAGGACAAGCGCCGGATAAAGCGCGTAGGCGAGGCCGCGAGCGCATCATCTCGGCCTTCGCAGCTGCTTCTCCCCACTGCGGCTTTTTTCTCCAGTCGCCGGGACGGCGCTCGCGTCGGCTTGTGCGCGCTCGCCCTCGTCTCACGCGCGTCCTCCGCCACCGCGGTTCCTCCCCGACCAGTCGACCACCACGCTCTCCAGTCCGACGTGCTGCGCACTCTTTTTCTCCATCTCGTCCCTCGCAGTCCAAAGAAACTGCGCACTCTTTTTCTCCATCTCGTCCCTCGCAGTCCAAAGAAACGCACTAGTTTATGACGCACGCAAGGCCACCTGCATAAAACTCTTTTTGGAAAAAGAAACTCTTCGCCCATTCATCTTTTTCCATTGTGTTCCATGTGGATATATCAGAAAATTGTTAGTTTTTTCCGTTAACCGCCACTTTGTTTAGTTTCCTGCCCTGTAGGTCACCAGCTTCATCCTCCTGTCTGCTACGTAGTTTATCGTTGAGGAACCGTACAGGTCCGCGTCATCATCGTGCGTGCCTGCTTGTACCGACTGCACTGCCACGTCTCCGCCAGTTTTTTCTAAGACCTTGTCACGGGATTTTGTTTTTCTAATTACGAGCTTTTCATGGAAAAGGTGTAGGACGAACGGACGAAGGAACAGTCCAAGTGTGCGCACGCATGCACGCACTAATACTGGGCACAAACTGCGCCGGCCGGGTGCTCATCGTGCCTGCTCGTCCTGCACTAGAATGGTTCCTTTTGGGAACAGACGCCAAGCTATTTTTTTTTTCCAAATCCAAACAAATTTAATCGTGAACCGTGACCGTGATGTGCCATAACCCCCACTGCACGGAATCCCATGCATCATCCCCAATTGTCCCTCCGGGGCGGTGCCGCAGTTTCCGCCATGTCGGCCGCCGGCCCCTGCATGCACTGGGTCGTCGTCGTTGGGATCGGCGCCGGCCGGCGGGCGGGCGGCGCTGACCCTCCTGACACAAGTCGCCACCGACCCACGGGGGTGCACGCACGCCACTACGTCGCCTGCCACACAAATTACGTGCGCGCACGCGTTTGGGATTGGGGATTCTTCTTCGTCGTCGCCCCTGACGTGCTAGCTAGCAGCTGCTCGTGCACGGGTGGATACGAATCACCGGTAGAACGAGTCGTCGCGTCGCCCGGCCCTGACGTGCGTGCATGGCAGCCGCCAGCCAGCATGGGATACGATGGACTGGATGGGATGGCACGGTCGCCGACCACGGATTCGTGCCTGCGAGATCCTCTGTTTCGTGCGTGGCAGGGGCTGTCACCAGCCGTGCAACGGGATGTAGGCTTTGACGAATGCACGGTCTAGACGGAAATTGGGGAGTGCCGGCCCTTGCTGCCTGTCCGCCGCCTGTACCTACTACTACCTCTTTGGACGTGGCAGTATATATATTGATTTACTCTAGACTTTCTGCTGCAGGTAGGTATGTAGTGGTGGTAGGTACTCGATCAGTGTGGTACGTGTAGACTACGTAGATCGAGGAAAACAGAGGCAGTAGTATCGTGCACGTACGTACGTACGCAGCAGGTACGTACTCGTACGCACAAATCCAATGGTCCAGTGATGCATGAGTACCACCGTCCCAAAAAGTACCATGCGTTTCTAGATAGCTTAATTAGACAAGTCGTGGATATTTGGAGTTTGGAACCTATTATTCGTGCGCACAAAAAACGCAAGTGCAAAATAATACAAAACTGCAGATCGAGAAATGAAACAGTTACCATTTGCGTGGACCGAAACGACCCCGTTCTACTTAAAAGCAAAGTGTATGACTCACACTTACGATCTATCTCTAAATAATAGTCTAAACTATCCACGAATCTCAATGACCAAGAAAAGAATAGGTAATTAGTGTGGAAAAGAGTCTAGAATACCAGGAATCCAAAAGAAAGATTCTTCTATTCATTTAATTTATTTCAAATAAGACATATCTTGTTCAAGCCAATAAATATAGCTTGGGTTATAGTTAAAGCAGCCAGTAGAAAACCGAAATAACTAGTTATAGTAAGCATGAAGGGGTTAAATTCCATTTTTCACTACACTACATAATGTTGGTAAAGCACTTACCTAAGTTTAACTTATGGAAAATTCATAATTCATTGGTTATTTTAGATAATACTAAAAAACAAGATAGAGTGAGATACAGAAGTGTTACATACCCTGTTTCATGGTTAAGATATAAAGAAGTGTGGGTGGGTGGGTGGGAGGGGGTGTAATACAATTTGAATTGAATAGATCGGAGTATTAGGTGAAGTCCTATACATTAGAAGTAAATGGATTATTTGGTTCTCTTCAACTGTAGCGTTGCTAGCTTTTAAAGTAAGGGTTGACCAAGTTTGCTTTCCTAAGCGCAGCATGAGCTTGTTTGGTTGAGTGGCCTATTCTGGCTTGGGCCAAATTAGTTTTGCTTGGTGCACCTAGGCTACGTTGCACCACCAATGGAGCCAAGCATGTGTTTGTTTGGCTGAGAACACCAATGTTGTGGTTGACGGACCAGTCGTCGCTGTGATGGGCATGGATGTGCACGGGCAAGGAGAAGGCATGAGGGGCATGATGGCCGGTGTAGGGAGGAAAACTTTGGTGGGCATGGTGGCCCGCATAGGAGAGGAGATCTGTGGTGGGTGGGCATGGTCTCTAGCATTGGGAGAAGGATTTACATGGGTTGATTGTGAGGTCAGGGTTCGGCCTATCCTCCACCATGAGTCCATCGACACGAGGGTGATGGAGAACTACTAATCTAGTTGAATGCAACGGTCAGGGCAGTCGGGTTAGATTCTATCACCCAAAGTAGAGGGACCAACTAATGGTGGTAAGGTGGAGGCGAAGACACAACTGCCACTGAGGTGGAAACCACAACTACCAAGGTGGAGGTGTTGATTAGGATGGGTGGAGCTTAGGTGGGAGTGGCGCCGCCTGGTGGCACGGTGAGGGAGGTACTGTCGATACGGGACTCATAGGATTCCTCATCGGTATGGCAATTGACGGGTGGGCCCTGTCCAGGCCCACAACATGACGACGGAGACACAGTGCCAAGCACAATGACTCCAAGAAGAACTCGGACGATATAGCTGGAGTCCATATGGAAAGTACCTTCTCAAATTAATCCAGAACACCTTCTTTGTATCCATTTAGGACTAGAAACGCTCTTAGCCTCCTCTCCCATATAAAGAGGGCCTAAGAGCACCCCTATTAACAGTAACAAACAATACAATCAATCCAACACAAAGGCTAACGCCGACTGGACGTGAAGGTTGTTATTCATTCGCAAGAGTCCAAGAACCAGTATAAATTGATTGTCTCTTGCGTTACGACCGAGGCCCAGAGTTCGTCGGAGCCTGAACAACTATGCGGGGTACCGCCATGGCAGACTATTAATAGTAAAACATCCATAGAGACGAGGTTGCCCAGGGTTGGCCACCCATGCGTACCCTTGTGGTCTCACTGTGCACTAGCCAAACATGCATGTCATATTTCGAGTAGCCAGGTGTCGGAGCAGTCTATGCTCTTCTCGAGCCAGGCTAAGGGTCTAACCAACCCATTGCACATCTCTAAGATGGCTTCATGCAGTCTGAATAAGGGTTATCCACCCAACCAAACAATCTCAAAGTTTCTATTTAAGAAGTTCTATAATTATATTTGTCCTTTCATATTACTATTTTTTTTTTTACAAACACAAACCATTTTTTAGATGTTGAAATAGTCAACGAAGTGTGGATTTGATTAGAAATCTCTACAAACAAATTAATGATAATTGAAATAGAAAAAAAATCCAGATATGTATTATATTATGATGAGTGTAGCACTGGGAGTATGAGCACCATAGTGGCCCCAAGCATTCTCAAGTTTGGGAGAACTGAAGTTAAGATGTGGGCATCCATGTATGTCCCGGAGCTGCAATGCAGCCACACTACCGGTCGGATCGTGATGGCCGTTGATGAGCTTTCTCCTCACCAACCAAACCATATATAGCAACGGCACATGACGAGTCCTCCTGCTCCGGTTGCTAGCCGGACAAACCATCCAGCTATGCCTGTCTGTTACGAGTATATCCCTCCGCCGGTGTGCTGCGAGTCCTGCGACTGGTTAGATAGCTCTAGAATAGGATGCAGCAGTTATTGCCGTTGCAAGCATGATTGCTAGATATCTTGTCTTCGTTTCTTTGTGCCCTCACCTACCTTTCGGTGCGATGATAGATCGCAGGAGTACATCAATCTATGATTTGTCTCAACGCAGCTGTTCTTGATTAGATTGCGTGCGCGACGCCATTACTGTAGCAGTCCATTGAATTGAGTTAGGCGATGAAGAACGCCGAAAAGTTCGGTGCACATGGCTGTTGTATGGGCAAAGCTGAATGATTGATGTGTTGTCTTACCCTAGAATGTGGTTTTGTTTACTACTTCTGTTGATCACAAATATAAGCTAATTCCGTACTGTTCGCTTCAACTTATCAGCTCTTTCAGCTAACCATTCGATTGTTTTTTTTTTTCACAACAAATCAACATCAACCACCCAGAAACGATCCAACGAACAGGACGCGATGGATGTTGGTGTATATACAGGCTTTCTGTGTCTATATTGTGATTCATATAGAAGGCAAATAAAATTTTGACTCGCAATTGCAATGTACTTAGAAAAGAATTATATGGCAGAGTACTTTTTTATTATGAATCTAGTAGCTTCAATCTTACTTTTTGAATATCGATATTATGAATGTAGTAGCTTCAATCTTACTTTTTGAATACCGATAATCAGAGCTAAAAATGTTTGATTGAGAAGAACTCTAGATTAAACTTGTTATGTGTTATAAGAGGAAAAGTAATCAAATTAGGTCCATACAATATCTGTAAAATGTTTAAAATGTGTCCTACGTTATAGAATATTCTGGCCTCAACCTAATACGTGCATGTGTACCTGCACTACAACACGTCTTACAATTTGAGGCATTTTATTAAAGGCATTTTTGTTGAATTGCCTCAATTTACTTTTATTTAGAGGCATTTTTATAAAAATGCTTTTGAAATCATATTTTTTGAGGCAATTTTTGAAAATGCCTTAAAAAGCTATAGCATTAAAGGCATTTTGGGATCTGCTTGACCGGCAATTAAAATGCCTTCTAAAGTCTTGTATAGGATCTGCTTGACCGGCAATTTGGGCACTTGGGCCTCCTGTACGCCTCACAGGATAGTTCGGCACTTGGGCACAGGATACGCAGCAACTCGCTATACCCCCGCATCGCTTCACTTGGCTTTATTAAAAGGTAATGACTATTTTTCATCATTCGTGCGTTTGACAGCGCGCACGCATGCTGCTTTTTCACCGCACGTTCCCACCTTGTGCCCCCACCCTAATCCATTTCCAAGCCCAAGTCAAAGTCGTCATCTCCACTCCTCTTCTTCTACGCGCACCGGACACCACGTCCCCGTCGCGGTCCTCCCCAAGCCTGACGGGATCCACCTCAACGCCGGCCGCCACTCCACCACCGCCACCGCCCCCTCCCCTGCCCATGGCTCCCCATCACCTACCTCTCCTCCTCGTCCCCCAGCAGCCATATCTATTTTGCGCTGGTCGGCGGCCGACAACCCTAGCGCGACGAGCTCCACCAACCCGCCACCGCCGCAGCTGCAGCCACCAGCCGTTTCTCCGGCGACAGCAGTCACACCCTCCCTCGCCCGCCTCCTCCTCGTCGCAACCGCAGCCGCCAGGCCACCTCATCGCCGAGAAGGAGCAGCAGGCAAATCTGCCGCCCTAGGTACTTGTACTTCCCCCGAAAGCCAACCTCCTCACATGTCGCCTCCACCGCGCGACACCACAACCGGCGGGTGACTGACGTGGTCAATCTGTGACGCTCGTGCAGCGGTGGTGATGAAGGAGCTTGCGAGTGTCCATGGCGGCCAAGGGAGGACTGGGCTCGGGACGAGGCAGGTTAGTGGATCGCAGCGCCCTTGCAGTTATGCTTGGTTGCTCCTGATGCTCTCTCTCCTTTCTACCTGATGTGCTTGGCTCTCTGCGTCGTGCTGATCCGTTTGCCCTGTGGGATTTGTTGGGCATGCGTTGGACAAGGCGGATGAGGCGGCCCTGGCAGCAGGATACAAGTCAGGCGGGTAATAATAATAACATCCTGAGATGACTTGTTCCAACCTGAATTCAATTCTGCCATGATTTGGTCTGTGCAAAACGATTTGTGTTGGTTCTAGGTGTCACTATGAGATGTATTTTTAGCCTCAGATGTGACCGAATTAGCATGTGTGACAATTCAGCGGGTTATATCTATAATAGATCGACAGGACTTGTTCATATTATTTAGATAAATCATAGATGAGTCTAATGGCACTACTAGAAGCACCTGATGTAGAATTTTGTGGATTCTGTTTTTAGCTCCAACCACAAACAATCTAATAGCTAGAGCAAGGCGGGGGTGTGCATTCTCTGTGTCTCGATTTGGAGGATGTTCCAGACTATGTCTGAGATTGAAAATGCATTTTATATTGATTCCTCGTAGGTCATCCGGGCAAGGCGACTCCTCCGTTGGTGTGCGATCACAGCATTGCGCCGGCATTGGTCTGTGGGGAGATGATGTCGGTGCCGCAGGACAATTGCGGCGAGGTGATGGAAGCCGTGTAGGAACCTGTTCACGAGGAAACCTCTGTAGGTACAGAGATACCGTTGCTTGCTCCTACCACATCTACTGCTGATTTTAATACTATTCAGCAAGTTTTATTGCTACTACTGGTATATAAGCAGCAACGATAGTCATTTCCTAGAGCGAAGAACATATGCAATCAGATTCTTTTTTTTTTTTTTTGTGAAATGGAATCAGATTCGTAGTACAACTTGCTGAGAAAGCCTGGTTGTGTGATCAAATGTAGGTGAAATCGTGCTGCGCGGATGACTGCTACACAAGTATAGAGCAAGTTGCTGATTGGGATGACTCCCTATTGCCCAGGTATTTTTTTTACCACATAAAGTAGTGCCATTTGCTGGTCCATCGCTGATAGTTGTGTTCACCCGGAATTGTGATCACAGTATATTTTATTTGCTCTGCAGCCATCACATGCATTATGTCAAAAAGTAAGTAGCTAGGAGTATGTAAAAACAAGCAGTCAGAACACTATATTTCGTACAGCAGGTCAATCATGGTCCTGTCTCTCGAGGACTGCCCTCGTAACATTTTTTTTTGCCCCTCCTTTTTTGGCAGCCTCATGCTCTCAACATTATAATTAGTTTAATGTTTTCTCTTTCATGCTGTTAGCCTATAGGACACTGTAGATGAATACTTTTTGAATGTTGCAGGAGCGTTCATAGTCAGCACTGAGCTTATAGGTGATTATGCAGTATGTCTCTGTCTCTGTGTCTGTGTGTGTGGGATACTTTGTCATTCTTTGTAGTCAGATGTTGGAGCTCAGCAGGTAGTACTAGGCAACTGTGGAAGTAGACGGCACATTTCAAAGGCTAATACATGCACCCTAAGATCACTATCAATCTTCTAGTTTTTTATACATCTGATGAGGGCATATCTAAGATCCTTGGATATTAGTAACCTACTAAGCAATATATATCATTTAGGCAGGTAAATTATTAGAATTCTAGTAGCAACTTAATTACATTGGTCACTCAAATTTTCTTTCAGCAGTGCCCCGGTAGCAATGAACTATTTTTTTCTGGAATATATAACAGGATGGCAACAATGAATTTGTTTTTCCTTTAATGCACATTAGGTCTGCCAATCACAAACATATAACCATTATAGCAATGAATTATTTCAGTAACATATATTATGTCTGCCAACACTTGTGTTTGGAACACTGCTCCTAACCCGCTGCGTGCTCCTCCCGCAACACTTGTGTTTTGGAACACTAGGAATAGGTCCATATTGTTGCAGCCTGTCTATTTGCCATATTCCTTTTCTTAATTTTTCCAAATCCGAACAACAAGGATGAGGTATGGCCGCTAAAGAGAACTTCAGATGTGATTTTCAGCCTGATAGAGGATTTACCCATCCATTAGACCATCACCTGCCCGTTTTATGTACTAATTTAGTAGTAATTTTAATGTACAACTTAGATAAAGTAATTTTTCTTGTGTAGATTATAGCAACCATTATGTACTATTCCTTGACGCATACAGTCAGTTCACATTGTTCTGATCTAAATTCATTTTTTAGTCCACATTGATAGTAATTTCATCTTTGCTTTGGCACTGGCCATCGTTTGACAGAACCCCACACTTCTGTCAGCAGCTCCTGTACATGATTGTTTCTTTTTGGAAAAAAATGAGTTGTACATGATTGTCAGCAGCTGTTATAGTACTAGCAATGCCATTTTAAATTGCTTCTTAATTAGTATGGACTGTACTGCAACTCTGAAACTGAGTACGAATCTGTACTACTAGACTGATGGATGACCGATACTGCAACATTGAAAATGAGTTGTGGACTCTCTTACAGCAGATTAGTGTATTTTATAATTACCTTCACTCATTTGGACTTGTTTGGTTTTAGCAGGAGCAATAGCCATGCGAGGACAACATAAAGGTGTATAGCCAGATGTGAACAAGTTTATTTCAAGCTTCAAGCAGGAGTAACATGTGTTTAGTTTCTGAACATTGATGCTGGCACTGCAGCAATATAGTATATTTAGATGATTTTCAATTGCACTTGCATAGCTGTGACGTGGACACTCATAGAAGGAAGAAACTTGCATCATTCAACGTTTGAAGGCTAAACTTATTGATATTATTTGGTTACAAATATAACTTTGTATGCCTGAGATTTAAATGTTTGGATTGTGATGTTAATGTGTGGTTTGATTGGTTAATTTCTTGATGGACTGTGCTGTTTGGATATTGATTAGTAGCAAATTTCTGCATGTATGCCTTGGTTTTGGAGGCATTTTTAATAATGCCTTAATTAGTTTTTGAAGGCTTATATAGAATGCCTTCAAAAAGTATTAAAGGCATTTAGAAAATGCCTTTATATGTTGACATTAGAAGGCATTTTGAGAAAATGCCTCAAAAGACCTTTTAAGTCCAGCTTATAGAAGGCATTCTTAAGTATGCCTCAATAGGTTTTTAAAGGCATTTTGATGGCTTTTAAAGGCTTTTTTAAATGCCTTGAATAAAGAGACATGCTGTAGTGAGTTGAACTCATCCTACAATTGTTCATTATCGTCGTGTGGCATACGCGTAGCCTAGTTGTCACCCCATATATAGTACCTTCGTCAATTCTAATCCAATGCAACTAACTCGCAAGCTAAGTTCATGTATGATGGAACGGCCTTCTTGTATCGTATCGTATTTGTGTAGCTGCAGCCTGCAGGGGATACGACGAACGAAAGCACGCAATGCAGCATTTTACAGGGGGTGCACATGAACTGACTTACCATTCATGCCTGCATATATGCCTCTGTATAGGGTATGCCGGTATATATACACACATCTCTCTCTAAAACGAGATCGACCGTGCATGTGTGGTGCCTCCGTGTGACGTGTCAGTGTGTGCAAGAATGCTACAGTTAGCTAGCTCGCTGGCCGTTACACGGAGGCACCCCCGAACCCCGATCCACAACAGAAAAACAACCTCGCGCCTCAAACTGGAACGGAGAGACAGATCGGGCGCTGCAGCTGCAGGGATCAGCACCGGCCAGTAGACCGCATGTGCATGCATCAAAAGCTGGAAGCATCTCTGATCGAATTCTTCTCACTTCGTCCGCTAGCGCAACAGAAGACACCTGTTGTGATGCACACATATATACGGCTAGTTGTATACGTTTGTGTGTCGTCTGCTTCCATAATCATTTTCATACGACGTAGCACAAATATATGCCGGCCGGTTACAACGAATTCCGGTTACAGTCCAAGTGAAATCATATTTACATTTCACCAATAATAAGTTTACATAAAGAAAACAACTTTTATGAGTTTATGACTTATAGACAACAGATCTAATATAGAGGCACAAAATGGAAATATTAATCTATTATTTCTTATTATTCTCTTATATTTCAGGTGCCTGAATTTTAAGATGGTTTCAGACAACGCCTTTGTACAACCAACTAGTACAAGTATATTGTTACTTTTCTGATTTTTTTTATTTGTTTTCGTGTTCTATCATATCAAATTATTTTACCCTTGTCTAATTATAGAAATAATTGTAAACTGTGGTTTTGTCTAATTTTTTTTAATTCTCGGAACCGAAATTGCAAAACGTTCCTACATAAATTACGACGTACAAAACCGCCAATTTTAATATAAAATATATGCAATAAGGAATTGAAAATTCAGGCACCTAAATGTTGCCAAGTCCCATTATTTCTACATAACAAGTGTTAAAAGGAGTCTTCACATTCGTTGGGGGGTCTAGAAATTACATGCCATTGCATTTATGATGATTTAATGGAGTAAATCAAATCAAAGAGTATGTACCTTGTAGAATTAAGAAATAGTGAATTTAGAATAATAAATTTAATTAAATTACAGTTTTATTTCCATATGAGTTTAGAAAGAAACATATCAAACTCAAGACCATGGCATAAACACAATTATTAAAGACAAAATTTGAACAAAAGACTACCAAACGAATTGGAAATAATATAAAGAAATATCTTAATTAATAGTCAATAATAATTAGAAAACTTCTAAATTTAACATTGATTTTTTAAAATAAAAAATTTTGATTTCCATATGCATGTGTGGTGCCTCCGTGTGACGTGTCAGTGTGTGTGCAAGAATGCTACAGCTAGCTTGCTCTTGCTGGCCGTTACGTTTCCACCCCGAATGAATCACGATCCACAACAGAAAAACAACCTCGCGCCTTAAACTGGAACGGAGAGACAGATCAGGCGCTGCAGCTGCAGGGATCAGCACCGGCCAGTAAACCGCATATAGGCATATGCATCAAAAGCTGGAAGCATTTCTGATCGAATTCTTCTCACTTGTCCGCTAGCGCAACAGTTAAAACACCTAGGTCTGTTGTGATGCACACGGCTAGTTTGTATACATTTGTGTCGTCTTCCATGATCATTTTTATACGACGTAGCACAAATGCCGGTTACAACGAATTCGATCCGGTTACAGTCCAAGTGAAATCATATTTACGTTTCACCAAGTTTACATAAAGAAAACAACCATTATGACTTATTAGACACCAGATCTAATGTATAGGCATAAAATGGAAATATGAATATATTATTTCTAACTTCTCCTATATTTCCTTTGCTTGAATTTTAAGATGGTTTCAGCAACACCAACACTCTTGTACAACCAACATGCACAACTAAATTGTTACTTTTCTGATTTTTTTAATTTTGTTTTTGTGTCATAGTATATCAAACTATTTTGCCCTTGTCTAATTTATATAAATAACTTTAAATTGTTAACTTTCTTTGTGCCAACGTGGATCAAACTTTGTTGAGTTTGCAGTTTTGTCTAACGGGTTTGTTTAATTCTCGAAACCAAAATTGCAAAACGTTTCTATATAAATTACAAAGAACTAAACCTGCAATTTATTTAGTATAAAATATATGCAATAATCGTCGCTTGAATGGAATAAAAAATTCAGGCTCCTAGATTTTAGCAAGTTCCATTATTTCTGTATAACAAGTGCTAGTACGAATATTCACATTCATGGAGGGGGTCTAGAAATTACATGCATTTTTTATGATTTAATGGAATAAATCAAATCAAAGAGTCCGTCCCTAGTACAATTAACAAATAGTAAATTTAGAATAATAAATTTAACTAATTATGATTCATATGAGTTTAGAAAGAAAAATAACTAACTAAAGACCAGGTAATAAACATAACTATTAAAGGCAAAATTTGAACAAAAGACTACCAAACAAATTAGAAACAATATAAATATCAAAATAAATAGTCAATAATAATTAGAAAACTTATAAATGTAGCATTGATTTTTAAATAAATAATTCGATTTCCATATGTTTAAAAAACACATATAAAGGGTCAATGTATTGCCATAAGTAAAGTTAAAAGGTCATCTTTTTCACACTCGAGTGAAAGGAAAACTACTATTTTGATCCTCTAGGCCAAATATGTAATGACCTAGATTGTATCAAAAAAAAAAAAAGTAAATCTGACCAAATTATAGTATCAAAAGAAGTGATATGGTAGAGAATTGAATATCATTACAATTTGATTCTTTCATTTAACAAAAGCATTAGGAAACTAGGTGTTCGGGACATAGCTGGCCATTGGAAGATTCCATAAAAAATATTGAATCGCATCAAATTAATTCCCATGCCGCGCCCCTTCCGCCTTCGTGCTACAAGCCTCGCCACCTCGAAGTATTCTTTCATCAAAGATTCAAAGCCCTATGATCAATGATCCACTCTTTTCATTAGTTGATTCATTCATGTCTGAAATTTTTAGCATAGCCATAATCAAAGGAATATAACATGGGCGTGCCACATCATGGGCTTGAGCCATGTGATTTTCCTTTACTCCTATATAGAGCCTAATAAGAGACCATGACAAAGGAAAATGATCCATTATTAGCCTGTGCGGTATAACGCGAACAAAAACAAACCCACTCCTCGGAGCCGACATTGGTCTTGGACTGACCCGAGCAAACAAGTAGCCCGGCCCCAAGCACCTTTCTTCATCGTGGAATAACAGAGGCCAGCCCATAGCCAAGCGTGCGCGTCTGCCAAGTCGCTGGTGGCGATGGGTCTCCGGGGGCGGACGTTTCAAAGATGCGGTGGGGTGTCACTCACTGCCGCAGCAGCTTCGTTCTGCTGACCTGTGATGGCGAGTTCTGAGTTTGACCCGGGCGCCGTCGAGTAGGATGGGGGCAGCCGGCAGCGATCCGCGAGCATATTCCACTCCAGGTCCACGCCCTCCATCCCAATAATAATCTACGATTCATTTTCATTTCCAATCCAATCATCAGTATACGCGTACGCGTACTTGCCTGATCACTCACCTTCCCCCTACGCTAAGTACGTAATCGTGCGCTGTGTATGTATGTACCTATATACTAGTACTATATGCGTTGTTTCAACACAACGGTCAACGGTGTACGATGAGTAATTGGCCGTACTCAACGGGACGAGGGTTGGTTAGCATGCATTTGTAAACAGTAGTAGAATCAAGTGACAATTGCAGAAACAATCACAAGATTACAATCACTCTTACAACTGATTGATCAGCTACTAAACATGTAACAATCACAGATCAAGAATATCAGGCTATTGCCAGATATGCTGCAATTGCCAGAATTACTTAACAACCTGTCATCACCTGCTGATCTTTTGTTACCGTGGAGATAGGACAATCTGTGCAAGCAGCGTCCTGCCAAGAGAAGCTGGCGTTGCTACTTGCAGCTACCCTGGCCATCCATCAATCGCTACACTCCTGTAGCTACATACATGAACATGAACAAGGACCACTTTATCATATATAGGAGGCCATGGCCAATTGGCCATGGGCATTCATCAGATTCAGTGGCTCTGGCCCTACGCCACGAAAGAAGCGATCCAGCCTTTGCATTGATCAGTCACACCAAGCCGAAGACAAGAGTACCGGAGCCGAAGACAAGAGTACCGGACGTGTAACTATGTTTTACAGATCCCACCGTGTAACTTTAGGAAAAATGCAAATGGTTAAGATCCATTGCATTATTTACATATTTTATTTGTATATATGTAGTCAACTGGTATACAAACACAAGTTGCTTGTAAGCAACACATACATTACATTTCCTTGACATAATATATACAGAGTCTAATAAAACAGTATAATAATACCACTACGACCACATTATTTCGCAGATGAACAACACATTGCCAGCGCAACCAGCAGAATTTAAGCATATCATGCCAACTAGCTACAGGACCCAACAAGGCAACAAACGAATATTAGCATATACCACCTTGTCAAATTAAGCGTAAACAAAACCACAAGAAATCATCCCAGACGCCACTTACCAAATACATCTTCCCGGCCCGTACGTCATAAGCAGGACACACAGAGCGTGGCACTACCAGGCGCCGGACGACGACTCCTGCTTCTGCAGCTCGCCTTCACATTCTTCTTCTTCTACCTCGCGCAGCCGTGCATGGCAGAGTCCGGCGGCGGCGGCGTCCTCGAGGACGCCGGCGGCAGCCTGCCGCCAAGCCACGCCATCAACGGTGGTGATGGCGCCAGCAGCACCAGCACGTGGGCGATAGAGGAGCTGGAGCCGGACGCCCGGCCGCCGCAGAGCGTCGCCTCCACCGCCGCGGCGTCGTCCGGTGGTACCGACGACGACGTGTACGTGGCGGTCGGCAAGGGCGGCTCCAGCACGGCGGCGCTGGCCTGGGCGCTGCGCCGGCTCACCAGGCCCCGGAGCTTCGTCTACCTCGTGCACGTCTTCCCCGTCGTCACCAGCATCCCCACCCCATGTGAGCCATCCACAACTTGCTTGGTCTCTCTCCCCTCTTCTGCATCTCATGCCCATCATTTCTATATAGTACTACTATTCCTATGCAATTATATATGATCGTTGATTATAGCTTTCTCATTCGCATTCAGATTCAGATTATTGCCTGCAGTGATTAGTAGTGTTCCGTTTGAAACAGGGCTATCTTTACCCCCTGACTCGCGTAGGACGATAGGGATCAATCAAACTGCTTCCTCTGAAATTCTTGGATTACAGCCAGGCTTCGTGGCCGCCAAAACATCGACCATTCCATGTCACTCTTCCCCAACCAAATCGAACAAAATGTGCTTGCTCACTAGCTAATGGAAAAGTAAGAGTGAAATGAAGTCCAATAGCGCAACAACTACTAAGACGACAGCGCTGCAGTTTGCAAACAAAGTCTTGTTTAGGGTCGTTAATCAAAGTCTTGCAATCAAAGATGAAGATGGTGGTATTGTTTGCAATCACAAGAGGTTACAACTAGCGCTGCAATTTGCTGACAAAGTCTTGTTTGGTGTTGTCAATCAATCAATAAAGATGACGATGGTGGTGATGAAAGGCGTATGGTCAAGCTCTTGGACTAGTGTTTTCGAGATTGATTTTGCTCGCCTGACTGAAAAGCTTTCAAAGGTGTCGTCCTCACGGGCCGGAGTTCCCGTTGGAGCCTTGTAACTTCTTGTGCCAAGAATACATTCGCGGGTTTGGCCCCGACGCAAAGTTGCAGCAGCAAAGTTCCAAACAGTTGATGCTCTGACCAATTAGGGGATGGGAGTCGTCGGAGACACCAACATGGCCACCCATGATGCGTTATTATGTGCCTCCTAATTGTATTTTTCTTTTCAGCAAACCAATAATGCCATAATGGGGAGGACCTGTTTGGTCAGCATGGTTCCTGTCAAATTATTGGGTTCTAAAACTGTTTCCAGTAAAATTCTTGCTTTCTTGGGTTATAACCAAACCTGAATCCACATGGTAAAATGGGAAGCATTAGCTAGACCTAAAGATCTTGGGGGGTTGGGCTTTACTGAAGTAAGATCTATGAATTCTTGTCTTATGGTGAAGTGGATAGACAGATTAGAAAGAGGTGAAGAGAATTTGTGTTGTTCAATTCTCAGGAAGAAATATTTAGGAGAGAAGAGTATTTTTCAGATTAAGAAGAGATCAGGCTCTCAGTTCTGGAGATCATTGCTAGACTTGAGAAAAGATTATGAAAAAGGAAGAGTTATCCATCTGTTTCCCTAAACTATTTCAGATAGCTGGGGGGTTAAAGAGTTATCCATCCCTGTCAAACAAGATTTTGGCAGGATGTATGGATTGGGGGAGCCAAGTTATCCATCTGTTTCCCTAAACTGTTTCAGATAGCTGAGAAAACAGACAGTAGTGTGGCAGAGCTGTGGGGAGGTGATCAATGGAATTTTCAGTTTAGAAGACAATTGACAGGAGGATTATTGGTGGAATGGCAAGAGTTACAAAGTTTGTTGTCAGGGGTAGTCCTGACAGAGGGGAGAGATAAAGTAGTGTGGGCTCTGGAGAAGACAGGGAAGTATTCTACTAAATCGTTGTACGAGTTATGAATGACTGGGGGGTTAAAGACTTACAGATGTTGTTCATTTGGAAGGGCAGAATTCCTTTGAAAGTCAAAAACTTTTTTTGGATGGCCTTCCATGACAGGCTTCAATCTGGGGTGCCGTTAAAGCATAAGAAGTGGCAGGGAGAGCCAGAATGTGTAGTGTGTGGAGTGTTAGAAACAACTGATCATATTCTTTTTCAATGCCCCATTGCAGTGTTTTTGTGGACTTTCTTTAGAGATGCTTTTGGTTGGAGCAGGGCTCCACTTTGTTGTGCTGATTTTTTGCAAGAGATGATAGAAGAGTGTAGAGGTGTGACAAAGAAAGTTATTTTTCATATTTGTGCAGGAGCGCTTTGGACGGTGTGGAAGACTAGGAATGATGCGGTGTTCGATAAGAAAGTGTTGTCATCTCCGACGGTGATAGTGTACAAATCCTTGATGCTGTTCAAATCTTGGAAACCACTTCTCAAGATCATCTGTGATGGCAAAGAGGTCACGAGGAGACAACTGCTGATCCAACACCACCACTGTCACCTTCTCCTATTAACAACAACAGCAGTTCCAACAATCCGACACCACCATCATCTACACCAAATCATGATAAAACAGTGCAAATGGTGTCGAAAAGACAGTGAACCCGAGAGAAAGAAAATCACAAAGTTTCAAGTGTTTCTCATTATGATTATTTGTTATGTTCCTTACCTTCGCAGGGCTAGCACACTTGTATGCGTCATGATTGGATGGGATAAGTTTACAATTACCATTTTTGCCAATGCTTTTCTTGCGGAAGTTCTTGATTTCTTGTACAAAAGAGATTTTCATGTATTTGTGGAAACCTTTTAGCATTTTGTGTTTTTTTTGTGATTAAGAGTTCATTATACGTCCCACCCATTTCCTTAACAAGATGAAATGAAGAGTTGTATTTAACTGTATAAAGTCAGAAAAACATGAAAATTACAATATGTAACATGTAAGAAATCAGACAGTATCTCCCTCAGAAGAAAGCTAAGTACTTCCAGTTGATGAAAATATCAAACGCATGCAACACTTTATGTGCAGCCAGAAGAATGGTACACTGTTTACTCATGTAGCCAGAAGACGGCCTAGTCAGAAACCTGATTGAGTCAAGGAGCATGGGATAGGTATACATCGCTCTGTCTGTACTCAGTGTTGGAGTATATATGTATTAGGCCCATGTGGCTAGGCCCATGAGGCCCATGTATGCTACACAATATTGCTACCCTTCTAGGGTTAGCCAAATCAATAGAGAATCACTTTCCAACATGGTATCCAGCTAGGTTCGATCCTCTCTCTCCCCTTCCCTGCCCGATCCCGGCGCCGCCAGCAGCCATGGCCACCGGGCCTCTTCCTCCTCCTTCCCTCCCTTCCCAGCTGAAAGCTCCGGTTTGGTTTTGGTAATTAATGATACTCAACGTTGCTAATGCTTTGCTCTAAGTGTGGTTAGACACATAGCAACATGACGGTGGATGATGGAGCATGGTGATCACGGTGACGAACTTGGTGGACATGTGAGGTGATCAAGCTCCGACGGAGGCCCATGGAGATCAAGGCGAAGGTAGACTTGATAGGGCTTTCCGGTTTGGTGGTCAAGACACTTAGCGAGTGTGACCACATTTAGGATCGATAACCGACTATCAAGAGGGGTTTCCTCGGTTTCATTCGCGGTCCTAAGTGCCTCTAGTTGCGACTTTGCATGATGCATGAGAGGCTAACTAGAGAGCTAACCCTTGCGCGATATTTCATGAGTGAAATGCTAACTTCAAGGCTTGAGATTGGATCAACACTTGGTGGAGTTAGTGCACAAGGCAAGGGAATTGATATGGATCAATTTGGAGCAAGTTTGGCGCATGAAATGACGTTCACAAGGCGCCGGACGCTGATGGCGAAGGCGCCGGACTCGGCAGAGACGCGTCCGACGCGTTGTGGGCGGTCTTGGGCGTGCTGGTCGGCGCACGCTGAGCGCCGGACGCGGCGGTGGCGCGTCCGGCGGTCCCCCGGTCGCCGACCAGAAACTTCTGGGCTCGGGCGCGCTGGCGGTGGCTCGGGCGGACGCACGACAGACGCGTGGCGGACGCAGGCGCCGGACTCCCTTCGGATGCGGGCGCCAGACTCGGCGAGGTTACTGTTGAGCGTCCGACGCTTGGAGGATTCGAACGACGCAAGCTTCAACGGTCGTCTGACGTGGCGCGCTGAAGAGCGCCGGACGCGTCCGGCGCGTTCTGGAGCTCCAGCCCGAGGGGGCAACGGCTACTTTCATGGAGGGGTCTATAAATAGACCATTGGCCGGCCTTGGGGAGGTCTCTTCGCCATTTCTTCATACCTGAGCATACTTTGAGCAAGAGAGACACTCCCCCACTCATCTCTTTGTTGATTCCTTTGCAAATCTTGAGAGAGATTTGAGTGAGAACAAGTGATTTGCATTGAGAGTTGCATCTAGAGGCACTTGTTCATCGAGTGAGCTACGGATTCTTGTTACTCTTCGGTGATTCCCGTCACCGTAGACGGTTTGGAGCAGCGGGTGGTGGTTGAGCTCGAGTTGGAGATTGTTCGAGGCCTCACCGGGTTCTTGTGAGGGGTTCTTGATCCTTCTCCGCGGGAGTTCGCGAAAGGATACTCTAGTGGATTGCTCGTGGCTTGTGGATCCTTGTCTCGTGTGGAGATTGCGGCTCCCCATTGGGGTCTTTGGCACCGAGCCAATTGAGCGGGCAACTCACCAAGCAAGTGTATCGCCACAACGAGGAGTAGCTTGCCGGGAAGCAAGTGAACCTCAGTAAAAAATCATTGTGTTGATTTATGATTGCCGAGGCATCGACCTCCTTGTGATTGTGCTTGAGCATCTCTAGGTGATTGGCTATCTTCTACTCTTCACGGCGGTATAACCTTCCATCCTCTCTTTACTTTCCGCAAAGTAGAATTGCTTGTTGTGGTCGGTCGGGAACCACTCTTTGAGTAGTTTAAATCCCGTGGGTAGAACTACTTGTTGTGCTCGGTCGGAAACCACTCATTGTGTAGAGTAAATCCCGTGGGTAGAATTGCTTGGTTGGTTTCGGTGAACCGACATTGTGTAGCTTGATCACCGTGGTTGTTGTGCATTGGATTGAGTAGCCTTGCTTGTTTAGGACGGCTTGCATAGAGTAGTCGAAGCTTTAGCTTTGCAAATTTGCCGCCTAGCTATCTAATTTGTTGCCTAGTGTTATTGCTAGAAATTTTATTAGGCTATTCACCCCCCATCTAGCCATTGTGACCTTTCACGTGGTATCAGAGCCGGGCACCGTTTGTTTGAGTTGGATTAACATCCTACGGTGAAGCAATGGCATTGGTTATGCATATCAACAACACCAAGAAGGCACCATCATTTCGAGGTGATGACTATGCCAAATGGAAGCTCAAGATGAAGAGTCATCTCAAGTCAATCAACCTTGAGGTGTGGAAAGTGGTGGAAACAAAGTTTGAGCTTGTTGAGGGTGCGGTGCCAACACCGGCCGAAGAGAAGAAGCAACAAGCAAATGACATTGCCGTGAGTGCTTTCCATGAGGCACTTGATGATAAAGCTTTTGAGCTCATCAAGAATCTTGAGGTGGCTCATGACATTTGAAAGAAGCTAGAAGAAACTTATGAGGGCACCGAAAGTGTCAAGACCGCAAGAGCTTACATGTTGCAAGAGAAGTTTGTAAGTTTCTCCATGAAGGAGGATGAGAGTGTGCCGGAGATGTTTCATAGGCTCCAAGTCATTGTCAATGAGCTCAAGGGACTTGGGGAAGAAATCAAGGACTCTCAATTCTCCACCAAGTTCATGAGGTGTCTTCCCAAGAGATTTGACATGTTGAAGACCGTCATGGTGAAGACAACCATGAAGGAGAAGCCAACACCCAACCAAGTCCTTCAAGAGATCATGGCCGATGATGAGTTTAGAGAAGACCATGAGAAAGAAGAGTTGGTGAAGAAGAAGAAGAAGGAGAATGAGAAGAAGGATGATGACAAGAAGAGCATGGCATTCAAGGCCACATCATCCAAGAGCAAGGGCAAGAAGAAAAGAAGAGTCTTCAAGTGAAGATGAACCATGCTCTAGCTCAAATGGGCAAGAAGAAGAAGTGAGTGAACAAATGGCACTCCTTGTGAAGAGAATGGGGAAGCTCATGAAGAAGGGGTACCGGTCCAAGAGCAAGAGAAGCTCATCCAAGTCTAGTGACCGTCCCATGAAGTGCTTCCGGTGCAATAGCAAGGATCATCTCATTGCCATGTGTCCCTATGCAAGTGATGATGAAGATGCCATGAGGAAGGAGAGGAAGAGGCAAGAGAAGAAGAAGGAGGAGAAAGACTCCTCTCACAAGAAGAAGAAGGGTGAATCTCATGTGGCAACTTGGGAGAGTGATTCATCTTCCTCAAGTGATGATGATGATGATTCCAAGAAGAAGAAGAAGGGGCACGCAAGCATTGCTATTCAAGAGAAGCTCTCTCTATTTGGTGCTCCATCATCTTGCTTCATGGCCAAGGCCACTAAGGTACAACCTCCACCCGATAGTGATGATGAGAGTGATGATGATGATGACACCACAAAAGAAGAACTATGGGTCACGCTTGAGGATTGCAAAGGTGCTTTCAATGACTCTAGGAAAGAATGTGGGGCTTGCGCAAGGATAAACAAAACCTTGAGCAAGAACTTATGGAGTTGAGGGCCTCTTATGAGAGTCTAAAGGTAGACCATAAGAAGCTAGAGGATGCTCACTCCAAGCTTGAAAAAGCTCATTCCTCTCTAGTTGAGAAGCAAGAGAAAGAGCAATTGCAAGTTGTGAACATAGAAAAGAAAGGTGTGTCCACATCATGTGATTCACTTGATGATTCAATTGTTGTTGCATCACTTGACCCTTCATGCTCTCATGCCTCTACCTCATCTAGTAGTGTTGGTCATTCATGTGACTCTTCACTAGTAGTTGAGAATGAGTCTCTTAAGAAGGAAGTCAAGGAGCTCAATCACACCTTAGCTAAGGCTTTTGGTGGTGAGGACCGCTTGCTTATGTGCTTGGGTAGCCAAAGAGCTTCTCTCTACAAAGAGGGATTGGGCTATACCCCCAAGAAAGGCAAAGCCGCCTTTGCTCCTCACAAGATTTGTTTTGTGAAGAACAATGGTAGCTATTGCAAGAGTTGCAAGCAAGTGGGTCATTTAGAGCATGCATGCAAGAACAAGAACACTAGTGCTTCCTCTTACAAGTTGAATGCTTCCTACTTGCTTGTTAAGAGTGAGAGTGGTGTGAGTGCTAGATTCATTGGTACACCATGGAAGAGCTCAAAGGAGAAAGCTATTTGGGTGCCAAAGACTCTAGTGACTAACCTTCAAGGACCCAAGCAAAAATGGGTACCTAAAGCTTGATGTCTTCTTGTAGGTCAATTATAAAGCCGGAGGGAGGCATTGGGTGCTTGATAGTGGTGCATCAAATCATATGACCGGTGAAGATAGTATGTTCAAATCTCTTGATAGGAATGACAATGGTGGATACAACTCCATACATTTGGTGACAATAGCAAGGGTGATGTCATGGGGCTTGGAAAGGTTGCAATTCCCAATGAGAAGGATCTCTCCAATGTGTTGCTAGTTGATACTTTGAACTTCAATCTCTTGTCGGTGGCACAATTGTGTGATCTTGGCTACAAATGCATATTTGATGACAAGCAAGTTGAGGTGGTGAGCAAGGATCAAGCAAATATCATCTTCAAGGGGTTTAGGCATGGAAGCTTGTACTTGGTTGATTTCAATGCTAGTGAAGCTCAACTTTCATCTTGTTTGATTGGCAAGTCAAGTAAGGGATGGCTATGGCATAGGCGCCTTGGACATGTTGGCATGAAGCAATTGAACAAGTTGGTGAAGCATGATCTAGTGAGAGGCTTGAATGATGTCACATTTGAGAAGGATAGACCTTGTAGTGCATGTCAAGCCGGCAAGCAACATGGGAACTCACATCCCAAGAAGAATGAGATGTCAACTTCAAGAGCATTTGAGTTGTTGCACATGGACTTGTTTGGCCCGACTCACTACACATCAATTGGGGGCAACAAGTATGGATTTGTGATTGTGGATGACTACACAAGATACACTTGGGTGTTCTTCCTCTATGACAAGAGTGAAGTCTATGATCTATTAAAGTCATTTGTCAAGAGGGTGCAAAATGAGTTTGGCACTACCATCAAGAAGATTAGAAGTGACAATGGGAGTGAATTCAAGAACACAAGAGTTGAAGAGTTGTGTGATGAGCTTGGAATTGTGCACCAATTCTCACCAACCTACACTCCCCAATCCAATGGTGTAGTTGAGAGAAAGAATAGGACCTTGATTGAGATGGCAAGAACTATGCTACTTGAGTACAATGTGAGTGAGAAGTTTTGGAGTGATGCCATCAACACGGCTTGCTACTATAGCAACCGCTCTATTGCCATGGGAAGTTAGAGAAGACTCCATATGAAATCTTGAATGGAAGAAAGCCCAATATTGCTTACTTAGGGTCTTTGGTTGCAAGTGCTACATACTCAAGAAGGGACAAAGACTTGGCAAGTTTGACAAGAGATGTGATGAGGGATTTCTTCTTGGCTACTCTACTTCTAGCAAGGCTTATAGAGTATGGAACTTGGCAAGTGGGCTAGTTGAAGAGGTTCATGATGTTGAATTTGATGAAACCCAAGGCTCTCAAGTTGGAGATCAAAATCAAGATGATGTGGGTGGAGATCAATTGAGCAATGCAATGAGACACATGGACATTGGTGACATTAGGCCAAGGTAAGTGGATGATGGTGATGAAGTGCAAGTGCCAACTCAAGTTGTGATTGATGATTCCAATGAGGCAAGCACGAGTGGTACTCAACATCAAGATGAAGATCAAGATCAAGGTCAAGCAAGCAATGAAAATGAGCTAGTTCTTCAACCTTCAAACATTGCAAGAGATCATCCTCTAGATCGTATCATTGGTGACTTTCAAAGAGGTGTGCAAACAAGATCAAGATTGGCTAGCATATGTGAGCACTACTCCTTTGTGTCATTCATTGAGCCAACTAAGATTGAAGAAGCATTGAAGGATCCGGATTGGATAAATGCCATGCATGAGGAATTGAACAACTTCACTAGGAATGAAGTGTGGGAGCTTATTGAGAGGCCAAAGAAGCACAATGTGATTAGAACCAAGTGGGTCTTCAAGAACAAGCAAGATTAAGATGGCTTGGTAGTGAGGAACAAAGCAAGACTAGTGGCACAAGGTTACACACAAGTTGAGGGTCTTGATTTTGGAGAAACTTATGCACCGGTGGCAAGATTGGAGGCAATTAGAATCTTATTAGCCTATGCTTGTGCTCACAACATCAAGCTCTATCAAATGGATGTGAAGAGTGCATTTCTCAATGGCTTCATCAATGAGGAAGTGTATGTTGCACAACCTCCCGGTTTTGAAGATGACAAGAAGCCCAACCATGTCTACAAGCTCAGGAAGGCTTTGTATGGATTGAAGCAAGCTCCAAGGGCATGGTATGAAAGATTGAGGGACTTTCTCATATCCAAAGGCTTCAAGATGGAAAAAGTTGACACCACTCTCTTCACCAAGAAGATAGAAGATGACTTGTTTGTGTTGCAAATCTATGTGGATGATATCATCTTTGGATCAACAAATCAATTCTTTTGTGAAGAGTTTGCTAAGATGATGGCTAGTGAGTTTGAGATGTCAATGCTTGGAGAGTTGAGCTACTTCCTTGGTCTTCAAATCAAGCAAATGAAGAATGGCACCTTTGTGAGTCAAAGCAAGTACATCAAGGACATGATCAAGAAGTTTGGGTTGCAAGATGCTAAGGCCATTAGTACACCTATGGGAACCAATGGTGGCTTGGATATTGATGATAGTGGCAAGATGATTGAGCAAAAGCTATATAGATCAATGATTGGAAGCTTGCTATATGTGACCGCTTCAAGGCCGGATGTCATGTTTAGTGTGTGCATGTGTGCAAGATTTCAAGCTTCTCCAAGAGAGAGTCACTTGACGGCAACCAAGAGGGTGTTGAGATACTTGAAGGGTACTCAAGATGTTGGCCTATGGTATCCCAAGGGGTCAAGCTTTGAGTTGATTGGATACTCCGACTCCGACTATGCCGGTTGCAAGATTGATAGAAAGAGCACAAGTGGAACATGCTAAGTGCTAGGAAGATCTCTAGTGTCATGGTCTTCAAAGAAGCAAAATAGTGTGGCACTTTCCACCGCCGAAGCCGAATATATTAGTGCGGGGAATTGTTGTGCACAATTGCTATGGATGAAAGCCACCTTGAAGGACTATGGCATCAAATTCAACCATGTGCCTTTGTTTTGTGACAATGAAAGTGCAATCAAGATGACAAATAATCCGGTTCAACATTCTAGAACCAAGCACATTGATGTGAGGCACCACTTCATTAGAGATCATCAACAAAAGGGAGATGTGAGCATTGAAAGCATTGGCACCGAAGATCAACTAGCCGACATATTCACCAAGCCTCTTGATGAGAAAAGATTTTGCAAGTTGAGGAATGAGTTGAACATACTTAGCTTCTCCTACATGGATTGATGCACCCCATATATGACATGCCTCTCCTCCAACATAGCAAGGTAAAGTTGGTTGTTGCATCTCATGCATCCTTTGCTAGTTGTGTAGACATTTATACATTTGCATCTTGCTAGGCTCATTCATTGAAAATCAAATGAATTTGAAGGATATATGGCACCATTATTGTTTCTATGCTTGATTTGATCTAGTGGTGGCATATGACTTGTTTGTGAGCTTGTGAACCTAGTGTTGAATCTTTAGCACTTGCTCATGATGTGTATCTCAACATGGTCAAGATAACCCTTTTTCTTATGAGGTGTGAAGAAGCCTTCCCTTGGTTCAAACCGAGATACATTTTCTAGGCATGTGATTTAGATTTGGCCATAGTTGATTGACTTGTTTCTCTCATCTTTTGCACCCTTGTTGGTGATTGTTGACAAAGGGGAGAAATAAGTCACAAAGAGCAATGGAAGGGATCAATTTTTATGATATGACCCAACCACGAGCACACAAATAGGGGGAGCAAGCTCATAGACTATTTGTTGCATATTGTGTGTGCATTCATGATGATATGGAGCATTGCAAGCTAATTTCAATATTCATGCTTGTTTGGTGTAATGCTAGTATAGAACTTGATTGATGAAATGAAGTACTAGCATGCATAGGTGGTTTCTAGACATAGAGTTTCTCTTGTTCAAATACCTTGCTTATAATGTGATCTCATGAGGTATTTTGAGTTTTGATGTCTAGATTCCCATGGTGCTAAGGAAGCTTTATTATCGCACTCCGATTGGTATCACGCTTCAAAGGTCAATTCTATAAACCTTAGTACCATTTTGGTTGTGGTAACTCTCACACAAGTTTCATCTATGCATGTGTGCTTGAAAATCGACCAAACATTTGATGCACACATGTAGGGAGCTACCACTACCAAAACCGGAATTGAAATGCTTGTCCAATCCACGATTCATGATCAAAATGTCTTGGGCAAGCAATTCAATTTCATATTGAATTCAATTTCCTTATCTTTGTGAGTTTGTCGAAGGGTTGTCATCAATTACCAAAAAGGGGAGATTGAAAGCTCCGGTTTGGTTTTGGTAATTAATGACACTCAACGTTGCTAATGCTTTGCTCTAAGTGTGGTTAGACACATAGCAACGTGACGGTGGATGATGGAGCATGGTGATCACGGTGACGAACTTGGTGGACATGTGAGGTGATCAAGCTCCAACGGAGGCCCATGGAGATCAAGGCGAAGGTATACTTGATAGGGCTTTCCGGTTTGGTGGTCAAGACACTTAGCGAGTGTGACCACATTTAGGATCGATAACCGACTATCAAGAGGGGTTTCCTCGGTTTCATTCGCGGTCCTAAGTGCCTCTAGTTGCGACTTTGCATGATGCATGTGAGGCTAACTAGAGAGCTAACCCTTGCGCGATATTTCATTAGTGAAATGCTAACTTCAAGGCTTGAGATTGGATCAACACTTGGTGGAGTTAGTGCACAAGGCAAGGGAATTGATATGGATCAATTTGGAGCAAGTTTGGCGCATGAAATGACGTTCACAAGGCGCCGGACGCTGATGGCGAAGGCGCCGGACTCGGCGGAGACGCGTCCGACCACTACAAGAAATGTGTCATCTTTTGACATCTAACATTGGTCATAAAAACAGCAAAATGAGTCATAGAACATCATTTGTGACACCAAGTTGACGAAAATGAAATGTCAAAAGATGAGCGTCTATAATGACAACTTATGACGTTTAGATGTTTAAGTCATAACATTATGACTATGATTTTGAATGTCATAAATAGTTATGACATCTGGTTTCATGTCATAGGTTTCTTGGACTTCAAGCAGAGTTTTGCCCATTTAAGCCCATGTAGCAGCCAATCTTATGATGGGCTGATCCAATTATTTGGATCTCAATTTCTGGCTTGCCCCATTACATTAACGCTTTCTTAGCCCATTTAGAAGGGTATAATAATTTTGGCCCATGCAATTTTTTTAGACTAGCTCTGGCCTTTTTCAGTCCAGTCCACAACACTTTTTTAAGCAAAGCCCATGAACAATATATACTAATTTAAACAGCCCATAAATTTTATCCCATTCGATTGGAATTAATTAATACAATTAATAATAGTTACATAATAATACACATGGCACCACCACAAATATACATACACATTGAAGTTCGCAGAATATCACTTCTAAAGGGAAAATTTTCAGCACGATGTGCTTGCCGTCCTAGTTTGATTCCTATCACAACTATTTCTTACACCCCTTTACTGCAAGCACATCAGGCAAAAAAATAATCATGCATTTAATCGAACACCTTGGTTGTTGCATAACCAGTTACTGTCACATTTGGGTTGGCTTCGCATGTGGTGTCAGCTTACTACAGTCTGATGATAGCTGCACCCTGAAAAACAAAAGCACATACTGGAGTGTTAATAAAAGCATTGTTCATCACATAGTTTGCTACCTTGCTCCTATCTTAAAGACAACTTAGGATTAAAATCTGGTATAGAATCCAAAAATATATCCACACAGGTTTGCAATACAAATTTGAAGACTAAACTGCATGACAGTTAGATAATAGTTTGATTACTGAAGCAAAATGACATGGATTCATATGAGCAAAGAAATCAAGTTAATTGCAGAGTCACTTCAGTCAAACATTCAAGGTCATACCAAATGCAACAACAATCAAGCTTCTTTTTTGACCATTCCATCTCACTGAATCTAATCATGTTTTATTATTTTTATATTTCATTTCTCAGTGCTACATATCATGTACCAGCTACTGTTTTTTGGTGCAAGAAAAATTCATAGTTCATACGCATAATTAGCAGTTTCAAGAGCTAGAATACAGACATGGTCACGCCAGCCCAGCATATCTAATGGTAGTAGTTTCATATATAATGGCAAAAGGTCTTGAGCCAAAATATAGGGTTAAGGAATGGCGTACTCCTTAATTGAATCAGTAAAGGATAAAAAATCTATAGCTACATGTCCCATGCTTCGCTCCTTGCTTACTCCAACTTGCAACTGAACAAAACAACATACAAGAAAATAAGTAGCTGTTAATGAACTTAAATAGATTTAGCAATACCATATATTCATTTTAATTTGGGTTTACAAACTATATGATACAAGTCTAAAGCAAAAAAATAGATATAAGAATACTATGTGTCCAGTTTAATTCATATATAGAATAACTACACACACATAGCTCTTAGAACTGGTTTGTTAAATGTATGACAATAGGCAGAAATTTATAACAGAGAGGAAAAACCTTGGAAGAATCAGTGCAAACAATCACCTATAACCAGATCTGCACCATTTGGTAAAATTACTATGTGTGCTAAACCATACCATTTCAATGTACATATTCTCTAGTCTCTGTATCGATATCAAACAAGTTGCAAATACAAAGGCAGCCTAAGTGCAGTAAGCAATCTGATCAGATCAGTACAATATTGGGCAAAGGACCAAGCTACTTCAGATGTGATCAGCTGTGCTACTGCTGCAGCATGTAGCACCAGCCAGCCAGGCCATGTCACTTGTTACTAGAAAAATTCAACATTAGATATCTTCATAGATGTAGTCCATATTGCATACCACCAATTAGCTAAACTAGACAATGGACGAAGGGCACAAATATATCACATTCTAACTCTAATCATTTGTCCATATCAGAAATCAGATCCGACCAACACATTAGATATTACAGGTGCAAACACAGCCCAAGAGTTCAAACCCTAAAGGATATGACCCGATGGGACAAAGGTGCACATATATACCTGCTGCTGTTGGGGAAGGTGCAGAACACGCCGTCGGGTAGGGTACGCCGAGCTGTGTGGAGCTCGTGTCATTGTTTACCAGGGAGCTAGAGCAGGAGCTGTATGGCGACGCGGAGCACGGCCGGGCCCCAGCGCCGGCGTCGGAGAAGGCTGCGCCCGATCCCGAGCGCTGCCAACGGAGATGGGCGCACCCGATCCCGAGCGCCGCCGTCGGAGAAGGCCGTGGCCGAGCCCCAGGATCACCATCGTCGGAGAGAACCGCGGCCGAGCGCCGATGCCGCCATCTTGTCCATCGCTGGATCTGGGGGTTGGAGAAGCACGGAGTGCGGCGACAAAGAGCCGAGAGACAAATGTGGCTAGGGTTTCATACTGCCCGGTATTTATATTGGTGTTCGTGCATTATTGGCCATCCGATCGCGAATCGAACAGCTACGATATTGCGGACATGAGCAAGCTTGTGGTGTTGGGCCCGTGGGCTACACAGAAATAGGCTAGATTATTACATATCAGAATATTTTTTTTCTTTTCTTTTGCTAGCCAAAATATATACATTAAAATTGTAAATTAAATCATATAATAACTATGGCCATATCTTGTCAAAAAAAAAACTATGGCCATATCATCTCTATGTGCTCTCTAATAAAGTTTAGAAATGAACTAGACTATGTACACAGTGATTTTTGGACTATGTACGCAGCGACATCCTAAAAAGCCATGGAAAATTAACTCTTATATTATTTTGAAGGTGTAACTTGAGATTCTCTATTTTAGTATAAAATAAAAACCACGTGGACTCTACCAATGCCAAAATATCTTGAGATTCTTTTGAAGTTAATTTCACCTAAAATATGGCCCCACACAAGATCTCAAGTTTTTTCGACAATTATTTTTATTATTATATTTTCTTCGTACTATGTGCGACAAAATATGGTGAATTACAAATGGAAAACACGAGAATTTTGCATTGACCACCACAGAGATTTGTCTCCTAGAGCATAAGAGACCATTTGGCAAAGTTTGACACCATTTCGGATATTTTCGGGGATAAACTCAGCAGTTCAAAGTATGATGACTCGGTGAAGTCCCACTGAAATTCAATTAAACTAAAAAAAGTACCAAAGTAATTCAGAAAAATCTCAAACTTGGTGATTGCTTCACACGAGTATTTGCAAGCTCGAGAAAAAATTTTGAGACCAATACGACACTAGAAAGCACATGGACCTCACAAATCCTAAGAACGAAGGTGTATAGTCATGGTTCAATGAAAGATTCTATATACCTTTTGTGAAGCACATGGACTCCTCCTATGTTGAAATGATTTGAGATTTTTTTCACAGTCATTTACACCCAAAATGTGGTCCCACACAAGATCTTAGCTTTTTTTGATAATTATTTTTATTATTAGATTTTTCTTTGTGCTCCGTAAGACAAATATGGTGAATTGCAAACAGAAAACACTAGAATTTTGCATCGAACTCCACAAAGATTTGTGTCCTAGGGAACAAGAGACCATTTTGCAAAGTTTGACACCATTTCGGATCTTTTTAGGGGTGGACTCAGTTCAACGTATAATTACGCGGTGAAGTCGCGAAAATTCACTTAAACCGAAAAAAGTATCAAACCAATTCAGAAAAATCTCAAACTTGGTGGTTGCTTCACAGGGGCATTTACAAACTCGAGAAAAAGTTTGAGACCAATAAAACATGGGAATGCACATGGACCATAGAATCCCTAAAAACTAGAGTGGAATCCGTTCCATCCCTCTCATCACACAACCACACACAAACTAAGCTATTTAACACATGGTAGATTCTTGTGCATCTTACACAAACTAGTTGCATCGGAAAGATTAGGCAAATCAGTTGTCAATCCTGATTTAGCTTACAAACCTAGACTAAAGGTCAACCAACCGGGTATGTTGAGAGTGTTCACGACTAGCAAGGCCTCCTGAATGGTAGTGTAATCTCACCGGGACTTTGCATATATTTTCAATTTTGTTATTGCAAAACACGGTACATATAATAATCTAACTTGAAAATCTAAAATAATTAAAGAAACTTGGGCGCATTGAGATTGGAATTCATGGTCCGTGTCCTCCCAAGTCCCAACTACATGTTTTCTTATGTAAAACAAAAAGTAATTAATTTTATTAACGTGCTACATGACTTAGTAGTACATAGACGAAGACACGGCTGAAATACGGATTTTAGCACTGGGAGAAAGGATGTCGCGGTCCCGCCCAGGAATTGTGGTAACTTGAGTAAATACCATATTGATACTAAAATAATTCTAGATACAAGGTGACACTAACAAGTTACATTGTAGCTCAGTGGTTCCACAGCAGATCATGCGACGGGTCACAGGTTCGACACCCGTTTTGTTAACTTTTTTTTTTTTTTTTTTTTTTATGATTTTGATTTATTTAATTTAAATAATAAGCCTGTCGGGCTGGACTCCACTATTTAATTTCAGCTTGGGTTGATGGCGGCCTGCCGGGCTGCAGTCCACTCGAGCTAGCGCGAGCGTGAGCGTGGGCTTGGACCACGTCGTGCTGGCCCAACTCTCAGATGGCGTGAGGAAAAAAAGAAACTGTATCAGATGGCGGTGGGGATTTCGGTGAGCCGGTGCAAAGGGCACGTGCGACTGAGTCCGTGGAGATGACGAGCAGAGATTTGGGACGCATGTTCAGTTGGGCTCAATACGTATGAAAAAAATAGATGGGTTAAATAATGAGAAAAAGAGAAAATATATGAGGGCGTGGAGGTATAAACTCTATATACCCTTTGGCTAGTTTGGGCCGACGTCTTATCACCGGAGCCGGCCATCGCCTTCAAGACCGACGGCTCAGGGTGGACATTAAACAGCAAGAATATCGAAGGACCGAGCAAGGAGGACAAGACCTAGCGAGATAGGAAAGTTTAGACTTGTAAAGTATGTAAACTTAGTACCGGATAAGGCTAGTTCCGACTTGTAACCTTGCTCCCGCGATATATAAGGAGAGCAAGGACCCCGTGCGGGGGAGAATCGGGCATAACGCACAAACCGATACATCCACATCATAATTGAAACAGAGCAGGACTAGGGTTTACGCATCTTGCGGCGAACCCGGGTAAACCTCGTGTGATTGCTCCCTGTTTACGTCTTGCTCGCAATCTCGTGCGCCTTCCGCCAATCCATTACCGGTCAGGGCATACCCCTGGTCGGACTATCGCCGATATTTCGTCGACAGGTGGCGCGCCAGGTAGGGTGCGCACCGAGATTTCATGTCGATCAAGATGGTTTCCTTCCGGCTTCCATGACCTTCGAAGCCGGCCTCACCTTCACCGGGGGACGATGACTTGGACAACCGTCCTGGACACCTCATGCATCGAGAGTCCGCCTCGATCCTGACTCCACAAGACAATGAAGACACAAATCCTCTGCCTCTCCAGTACAAGACATCACCACCAAAGCTCGAGTTGTCAGAACTCCAGCCTTTTCTCCTAGGCACCAACCAACAACCGGACGAGAATTGGGCCGATCTGTTCAAAGCGACTCAAGATCAGCAGGACAGGCTCATAGAGTTTTTTGCTCGGTTTGGATCTATCCACATTGAATCAAAGCAAGAACCATCTACTATCCTCCAACAGATCAAGCTCCGACAAAACAACCAGCAAGAATCGCTGGATCACAGGACTTTAAATCCAATCACCGCATCACCGTTCCCATACGGGTTGCCGAACACCGCCAATCTATTCAGCCACCAACTCTCAGCAAATTACCTCGAAGGCTACGACCGGATTCCTGATCCGTGCCCAGATATAATCAGCTACGCTTTCAACGCTCCCACAGGACATATCGTCAACCATGTACGTCTCGAAGAAGTTACGGACGACCAATCTCCAGAGAAGACACGTGACGTTACTCCAGACACGCCTAGGTTTGATGACTACTACAATATCTTAGAACTCTCGGGATCTGCCCATACGATGGTTTATTCTGACAACGAAGAAGAGATACAATCTGCAAACAACAGCACCAAGCGTATCGACACTACTCCAGACCTACAGCTCACCGTATTCCGACCAGAGAAACACGAGGAAATTCAGTCAGAGATCCACAACCCAGCCAAATCTGCTCAAGAGCTGCAGCAATTCCCAACGTTCCCTCCCAGCTTAGGGAACACAGTGTGTCATGTTAGTGACAACGAGATCACTATCAATGGAGAAACCGATGAACAAAGGCAGCGAGAAGGTCGAAACGCTTGGCCCGAGAACAACGGAGGCAAAATGAGGCCGCAATCCAGCACGCCGACCGGGGATCGAATGGTCGGACGACGCAGAGGTTTTCGAAGAAATCTCGCCGACGATTTCGACCGTAAACGAAAGACAAGTTCACACAACCCCAAGCGCTAATCGGCAATTGCTATTGACCGCCTCAAGACGGCCAACATTCCTCAAACACCTCAAATTGATGAAGCAATTGATTTCCTAGTAGCCGCTAAAGCTCAGGTGAACCACATGAGAGAACAAGCGCGCCCGGCCCGCGTCTCTCGAAGCCATCGGCCACGTAGCTTTTTCAAAGCAATCAAATCCCGGACTCCGGGGAGGGAGGGCCGATAATAACAATTACGAAGATGATGGAGAAAGCCGTGGGAATTTTCCTCACAACGATTTTACCAACGGCGTAATGACAGCACGACAGGATCAACCACAGAGACAACGAGAGATTATGGTCAACCCTTCAATCACCATCATGGTGAACAATATGATGACAACGACCTCCGAGCAAGTCATCAACAACCGATACCGAGCTCGCATGGATGCCTCGGGACCGAAGCCGTATTCCGCTGCCCTACGAGAGGTAGTCCGGCCTAAAAGTTTCGGATACTGGGATATCAAAACTTACGATGGCAAGGTCGACCCGTAGCATTGGATCCTCTTATACGAGGTGGCCGTACGAGCGACGGGAGGGGATGAACATGTCATGGCCAATTATCTTCCTATCGTACTCGACAATGGGCCGAATAATTGGTTATTACGCCAACGAGAGGGGTCGATTCACAGCTTGGCCCCAATTGCGACACCTCTTCATCGAAAATTACAGAATCACGTGCCGGCCAGCCGGGCACTAAATACGACCTAGCAAAAATCGTCGACTACCCAAATGAACCACTACGTCACTACATACCGGCGCTTCTCGTAAGTCCGGACAACAATTCCGGACATTTCAGTTAGCCGAAGTTGTGTCCTTATTCGTACAAGGATTACGACAACAAGGAAATATCGATCTACGAAAAGAACTCTTGAGAAGACAACCCACTACAACCGACGAGATGTCGAGAATAGCCCGTGAATTCGCCCGGGTTGACGACGCCATGCAAAGAACTACCGTAAATTGGACGGGGATACGTAAATTTCAGAAGAAACGATGAGAGAAAGAGACTTTCAACACAAAGATATGCGCGTAAACGACGAGACGCGATAATAACCGCCGTAATGAACGACGGCGCGACAATCGCATACAAAATAATTACAGCGGAGACACAGACCAACGTGTCCATTCGGTGCCACCGAACAGAGAAAAGAAGCGTGACTTTGATCCGAATATGAGAAAATCCTAGGTCAAGATTGTCCCAAACATCCAGAAAAGGGCATACCATGGGCGAATGTCGAGGATTCACAACAATCTTGCGGGGCAGCCGCCAAGAAACAAAGATTAATAAAACAAAGTAAGGAAAAATGACTGAGCGGAAGGACAAAGTCGAGGAAGAAGAAGACAAGTGATAAAGATCCCTCGGCATCAATTCAACGAGCCCACCAAACACTTGTCGCCATGATCTTCGGTGGCAAAGTTGGCCTCGAAAACTCACGCGACAAAAAATTACTAAAAAAGAAGGATCATGGCAATCGCCAAGTCGATGGATCAAATACGGACACTAAAGCTCCGGGGTCGGAACAACCAAGAACCTTCAACAGAAGAGCCGACATGTGGGCTAATATACCGAGATCTGGGACGTTTTCCTTTAGTACTCGACCCGATCGTTAATCATATACGTATGGAAAGAGTACTCATAGATGGCAGTGCTTTAAACATTCTATTCCTACAAGTGTTTCGCGAGCTAGGTTTAAAAATCGAAGATCTCGAACCTTACGACTCACCATTCGGGAGTCATGCCAGTGCAAACCTTCAATGCCATTGGGAAAAATAACTCTACCCGTTCCGTTCGGAACAAGACAACACTTCGAGAAAAAGACTATGTCGCTTCATTGTAGCCGACTTGGAAGGCGTTTACCACGCCATACTCGGTCGACCGGGGATCGCAAAGTTCATGGTCTGACCTCACTACGGATATCTAGTGTTAAAAATGCCAACATCAAAGGGCATTCTTTCTCTCGAGGCAATGTGCTTATGGCTCACGATCGCAAAACAAACGCCTACGCAGAGCCGAATTAGAGACCTCAAAGCCCATATGGAACAAACATGCCTTGAAGCAAAACAGATACCCGAAGCTAACCTTCGATCCTGGGGGTCAAGGTCAAAAGGTCACCAACAAAAGCAATGACACAAAGAAGATCGAGCTCATCCCTGAGATAAGGATAAAACTGCTCTTATAGGAGCCAATTTAGACGATAAATAGGAAGACGCGCTCGTCAATTCCTACGGGACAACATAAGCATATTTGCTTGGAAACCAACGGACATGCACAGGCGTCCCAAGGGAAAAGGTCGAGCACTTCCTTAATGTCTCGAAACCGCCAAACCAATCAAACGAGACTACGACGGTTTGCTCGCGACAGAAGGAGGTGATTAGGGTAGAAGTGTTAAAATTATTAGCAAATTTGGTTTTATAAAAGAAGTATACCATCGATGGTTATCCAATCCAGGTTCTTGTACAAAAGAAAAATGGCGAATGGAGAATGTGTGTTGATTATACCGATCTCAACAAACACGCCCTAAAGACCCCTTCAAATTACCTCGCATCGATGAGGTAGTTGACTCAACGAGTTGCGAACTCTTATCTTTTTAGATTGCTATTCGGGTATCACCAAATAGCCCCGGCAACCCACGATCGATAAAAACATCATTCATCACACCTTTCGGTGCATATTGCTATACGACCATGTCATTTGGCCTCAAAAATGCTGGCGCAACATATCAACGAGCTATCCAAGAGTGCCTCCAAAAAGAAATTTCCGACCAGTTGGTCGAAGCATACGTAGACGACGTAGTCGTCAAAACAAAGGAGAACGGATCCTTAGTTCCAAACCTAGAGCGAACCTTCGCTGCTTTAAACAAACTTCAGTGGAAATTAAACCCACAAAAATGCATATTCGGAGTACCATCTGGGATACTACTCGGCAACGTAGTTAGCCAAGACGGCATCAAGCCAAATCCAGAAAAAGTTAACGCAGTTTTAAAAATGACGCAACCCAAAGGCATAAAAGATATCCAGAAACTTACTGGATGTATGGCGGCTCTAAGCCGCTTCATATCAAGACTTGGCGAAAAAGGCCTCCCCTTTTTCAAATTATTAAAGGCCAAGCAAAAATTTGAATGGACAAGCGAAGCAGACAAAGCCTTCTTCGAACTCAAGATGTATTTAACATCACCTCCGGTGCTAACAGCTCCTAAAGATGACGAAGAATTATTGCTATACATTGCGGCTACCGATCGCGTGGTCAAGCAAAGAATAGTCGTCGAACGACAAGAAGAGGGACACAAATATGGTGTACAAAGACCAGTCTACTACATTAGCGAAGTTTTAAACGACTCCAAACAGAGATACCCACACGTACAAAAACTTTTGTACGGGATCCTAATAACAAAACAAAAGTTGCTACACTACTTTGACACATATCCGATCACAATAGTAACGAGAACATCTTGTTGGTGACATTCTCCGCAATAAAGACGCCTAAAGTGGTCGGATCATCAAATGGGCAATAGAGCTTAGCCCATACACATTGAAATTTCAAAGCGAGAACAACCATCAAATCCCAAGCTTTGGCTGATTTTCTAGTAGAATGGACGGACATGTCCCTACCTCCATTTCAAAACGAAGCCGAACGATGGGAAATGTTCTTCGATGGCTCCCTTAAAATAAAAGGAGCGAGGAGCGGCGTCGTGTTCAAAGCACCAAGCGGTGATACCCTAAGATACGTCTTTGCGTATCCATTTCAAAGCTTCAAATAATGCGGCCGAATACGAAGCCGCACTTCATGGCCTCAAGATAGCCATCGAGTTGGTCATAAAAAGGCTCCTCGCGTCTTTGGAGATTCTAATTTAGTCGTCCGGCAAATCAACAAAGAATGGGGACTGTACTAATGAGAAAATGGAAGCATACGTGGCGAGAGATAAGGAAGCTGGAAAATAAATTCTATGGTCTGGAATTCACCTATATACCAAGAGAAAAGAACAAACTTGCCGACCAATTATCTAAATTGGGATCGATAGAGCAAAAATGCCCCGACGTATTTGTTCAAGATCTACTATTACCTACATCGTCACGAGAAGGTAGCACAGAACCACCACAAAAGGAAACAGATTCATCGACGACAAAACCAAAACGAGATGATATCCAATGAGAGCATACTTACGGCCCATCTCCGACAAAGCAAGCGGCAAAAGTATCATCCGCCAATCCGAGCACCTTTCGGAATAAGTGCTCCAAGTAACAAGATCGGGCAAAAAATCTATAGATAACTCCAAAGTTATTTATCCAAAGAAAAGAAAGCGACAAGACCCTCAACCGCAAAGGGATGTAACGAGCAAATACCATCGGTGGAACCTTTGGAACAAACAAAAGAGACAAAGCCGGATATTTGGAGAATTCCCTTTATTCGGTATCTCATTGATGAGGACACACCGACAGATAAAACAAAAAAACGGCGTCTCATAAGACGCAAAGTAAACATTATGTCCTAGTCGATGGGCAACTTATGCGCAAAAATGCAAGCGCGAAGTCTTGCAAAAATGCATTTCCTTCGAAGAAGGAGCGAACTACTACTACGTATTCATGAAGGGATGTGTGGAAACCATGCGGCATCAAAACACCGGGGTCGGAAAGGTGTTCGAGCAGGTTTTACTTGGCCCACCGCACTCGCCGATGCTAAAAAACTAGTTCAAGATTGTAAAGGTTGCCAATTCTTCGCTAAACAAATTCATGTCCCCGCACATGAGCTTCAAACAATACCAGCTGACATGGCCCTTTTCATGCGGGGACTAGACATGATAGGACCATTCAAAAAAAGCCCCGAGCGGCTATCAATTTGTCTATGTACTTATAGACAAATTTTCAAAATGGATAGAATATAAGCCCTTAGTCAAGGCAAATGCTCAAAGGCCGTCGAATTCCTAACAGACGTCGTACATCATTTCGGCGTACCCAACACCATTATAACAGATTTGGGATCCACATTCACAGGTGGTGAATTTTGGGATTTTTGCGAAGACTTAGGAACAAAAGTAAAGTATGTATCAGTTGCTCACCCTCGAGCCAATGGTCAAGTCGAAAGAGCAAATGGGATGATCATAGACGCCCTACGAAAAAGACTATACCGAGACAACGACACCCATCCAGGAAGATGGTATCACGAATTACCTGCTGTGATATGGGGACTTCGAACTCAACCAAGCAGAAATACCGGCGTCTCGCCTTATTTCATGATATTTGGTGCTGAAGCAGTTTTACCAGATAAAGTGGCATTTGGCTCACCGAGAACAAAAAACTATGATGAGAAAGCCACGAATGAAGTCAGAAAAACTATCATCGATTCAGGAGAAGAGCGGAACTTGGAAACACTCCCAAGAACGGCTAAATATCTAGCGTCTCTACGGCGCTATTATAATGAGGAATGTAAAGAAAGACGGTTTGTGGTCGGAGACCTCGTCCTCAAAAGAATTCGAGAAAGCGAGGGCGACCTCCACAAATTGTCATCTCATTGGGAAGGACCTTTCTTAGTCAAAGCGAGTCACAAGACCAACGACTTATAAAGCTGTGTACTCTAGACGATCCACCTAGAGATTTGCCAAACTCTTGGCACATAGAACATTTAATTAAATTCTATGCCTAGCACACACGGCAATTGTAATTGTTCCTAGACATGCAACAAAAGTACTACCATTTGTATCAAAGAACACCGAGATATTGTTACAAAAGCGGTGCAAAGCACCACGAGTTTAATACCACAACTTGATTTCAAGTTATTGTTCGGGCACAAGATCTATCTTGTCGGCGATAACACGAGGCGGTGCCCCAACAAGCTTTTTGCAAGTCTACGAGCTTTTCCGGAGAAGTATGCGGGCCTCCCGGACTCAAGCGCTTGAAATCTGCCCGAGGAAAGTGAGATTGCGCAAGAGCTAGAACACTTGACGCAACAAAGCGACTCCCCTTCCCGACAAAATCCTTGAGCAAACGCCACGAACGGCGCACCTTGATCCACAACAAATTCGGGAACGAGAAGGGGATTTGCCGGCCTCACTTCACCCCACGCAAAGTACGGCAAACGAGATTGCAATCCATCCGCCATGGACAAGTAGCGTTCGTCGCCAGTTCTTTGGTTATCATCTTTTAGCACGCCGAATTGTGCCATATGACGCTCATGCGTTTCGCATAAGCACGGCTTATAAGATACGATAAGAGCCAAACAACAACAAGATAAAAAAGGGAGAAAACGCACCTCGTGCCTCCTTTTCCAAGCGCTCAATCTCTCGTACAAGCTTTCTTCTCCGCTCCGGTCAGACGAGCAATTTCGGTGGCCTTCGGGGCTTTTTCACTCTCCAAATCTACAAAGTACACAATCGAGTGCTTGACATATTCTGTCAAAACCACAGGTAACAAGAATGAGTAAAACAAACCTGTTTTGCTCACGAAGGGCCGCATAACTTTTTTTCAAGGGAATCCTTCTCAAGTTCCCAAAGCTTTTCACGACCTTCGTGAACACGGATCCGCCGCTCCAAATCTTCATTTTGCTTCCGCGAGAAGACCGTTTTTCACACATGGTCGGTTTTGAACCGCTATCTATGCGAGACGACGCTTTTCGGCAATATCTTCAACCACCCGCAAAAAGGATCCTTCACGACATGACGAGAATGGGCAAAATAGAAAAAGCCACTAAGACAAGTACTAACCTTAATACGAGCTCGAAGATCGGCAAACACTTGCTCAAAACCATCGAAATGGCACCCCGGTAACATTTTCAAAAATGTGCCATTCACCATTGTCATCGATGAGCTACATAGCCTGCGGCTACCGGGAATATGGGCACGGAAGAAGTTCCCCCCGGCCTCTTCCATTATCTCGGGCGTCTGTTGTCGATGCACCGGGTCTAAAACTAACCAAGCGCATATTCGGATCGATCACCTTGACAAATGAGGCCAGGGAAGAATCTAGCGCTAAACCGGCAAAGACGGTGAGCATCCTCGAGAGGAGGCCATAATGTTGATACCGGCGGTAACCACTACGAGCTCAAGCAACGACATTTGCAAGAACTATCCTGGATCCTCAACGGCATCGACGCCAGGTGGCACAACCAGGAACGGTCTCTTGATCCATAACTACATTGGCGGGAGTTACAACCTCGGGAATAGCTTCTTGACTCACCAAAGCAGTTCCGGCTTCCACCAAGGGCTCCTGCCCAAATCTTCAACAATAGGAGTCTGGCAACAACAAATTTTTTCACAATAATCAAAAGAATTCAAGGTATAGCAAAGATACGAGGCCAAGAAGTTCATATACTCACGGTTCGGATTGCTCAAAATGATGGTTGAACCAATGCGGCATATCGGTCTGCGTTCGAGCAGTAGAAGACCCAATAACAACATCGGCCTCGGTATCACGAGGCAATACGGCCAGCAGAGGCATTGATCCTCTAAACCCTCGGCCAAACTACGGCTGACCATCATCGACCAAAAACCCGGTCCTAATAATTGGCATAATAGGTTGATTCCCGGAATCAACGGCCAATTGAGGAGGTACACGGGAGGAGTACAACTCCAACCACCACTCCTTTCGAGTACGCAAACGCTTGCGTCGAGCAAATTCAGCAATGGACAATTTATCTTGGTCGAGATTCGAGAATCCGATGACTCCACAACCCGACGATAACGGCGTTTTTGACCACTAGAAGCACAAGGTTTGGCGATAGAGAACCCCCGTCGAACACGAGAATGTTTCTTTTTCTTCTCATACTCAACCTTCCGCTTCCGTGGCCTTAGATTGATCATCAACGTGCTCTGCGGCTTCATCATCGGCTTCCATTCTCCCAATTCCCGATCAAATCCGGTCTGGCTGGTATTGCAAAGCTTCTCCCGGGAAGATCATCAAGAGGGACGCGAGACACATAAATATGACGACCCTATACATATAACCGAATTTAGCATCAAAACAATCAAACCAAAGAAAGCATAGAAATAAGAGGATAAAAGATAAAGAAACATACCGGGGGAGGTGGTTGTCTCCAATCAAATGGCCTTCTTACGAGGCTTAGGGATATGAGTATCATCCCCTCGTTTAAACATCTTCATGAGCCTCAAAGAGATATCATCGCAGAAATTTGCTCGGAGTCTCACGAGAAGGGTCGTCCTCTCCACGATATTCCCAAAGAAAGTTGAATCTCTCCTTAAGATTTGAATACGGCGAGAGATAAAAACAGTTTTGCCAGTAAAACCATTCGGGCCTTTTAAGTTCATCATCGCCGAAATTTCATTCACTTCAATCATCTCGTAGTGTTTGGCTTATCCGACCGAAGTGATTGGGTTCGGGAATTTGAGTAATATCACAAGGAACAGCCTTCCCTGTTCATTGTCATTTACATAGAACCATTTCTTGAACCAATCCTTCACATTATCGTGTGTGTAAACGATAACCAGCGCGACCGCATCCGTCACGGAGCGAAATGTAACATGCCCCGGCCTCGGGACTGCCACCCAAATTCCTCTCCTCTTCAACTCATAAAAATGTCGAAGACATTGAAATTTGGGGGAATGGCAAGATACAACTCACAATACGCAACAAAAAGAGCGATTGTCATAATAGAGTTAATTTGGAGATTGTGATTGATATCTTCCAAAGGATGCGAGTTCTACCAAAAAAGTATGGATCGGAATACCCAAACCCCGATAAAATAATCTTCAAATACAACTATTTCACCATCATAGGGACGGGGAACGCCTCACCTCGTGGCGGCACACGCCACACTCCAAGAGCCGCGGCGGAATCATACCGCCATCTCGCCAAAGCATTCGAGACGCCGCCGTCAATTGAGTGGGCGACCACATGAGCTTCATTTGCTTCTCATATTCCTTCATGCTCCTTCTTCTCCTTCCTCTTCTCTCAATTTCGAGATTGACGCTTCTTCCCCATGATCTTCGGGCGGAAGGATGCGGTTGTTTCGGACTAACCCTAGACACGGAGCACGGGAGCAGAAGGAACCGGTTGCAAAAACGGCAGGCAAAATGAGAGCGAATAGTCCAAATGACGGCGGCACCAGAAGTTTTTAACCACACTAGGGTTTTTTACCCTTAATGGGCCAGAGAAACTGGGCCGCCTCCAGCGAAAAAAGGTTTTTTTGGTCAGTTCCCTCTCTCCATTTAAATTCATTTCTTTTTACAGACGCACAGCTTACCAGACAACCTGAAAGCTGGCCCAGTAAGCAAAGCTACTGATGGCCATTTAAGTCTGTCTTCTAGCTATAGTCTTAAAAACAGCCTCGCTAAAAAGACTGGGTTCACAGCAAAGCTGTTCCAACCCGCTGTAACAAAGTTACAGTATAGCAGCAATATAGCATCAACAATTCAACCCACACAATCCGACAATTTGGGGATTTTTTGGCCAATGATACCGGTTATTCGGGCGCACAAATAGCTAAGCTATTTTCATGGGTTTAGATTCAAAACCATGGTCTCACACCCACGGGGGACTAAGTTAAGTAGCAAAGCTGCCTTAACTTAATCATGACAAAGTCATGGCATGGTTCAAACCGACCCGACCCAAATGAAATTTGGCTGCTTCGGTCTCACTCAAAGAGTGGTCGGAAACACATAAAGCACGATATAATGATCGAGTTGTCTTCTTTTTTAGACCCTGACATAACGTGTTCCACCTCATCTCAGGCTCGGGGACTACGTGGGCCCACGTCACCTGAAAGGTGACATGGGCTAGATCTTTCTTTTAGAGCTTGCTGCAACATATACTATCTTACAGCAACCTCGGAGACTACGTGGGCCCACGTCATTTGCATGACTCGGCCTGATCCTTTTTCTTTACAAAGAGTTTGGTTTCAAAACTAAGCTAAGGCAACGACCAATCACGACAGATACCATGTGATGGCAGGCATCACACACTAACGAGGGCCCACGTCTCCCATTTGGGACCCTTTCAAAATTCTTTTTCTTTTGGGGAGCATCATAAATCTTTCGGTCAAAACCGAAAACGTCAACCAAGTGCAAGCAAAGTGTGGTCGGAACCACTTGACGGTCCTCAAGCCCTGCTCGGACCACAGATCGAACGTGTGTCCGACCACCCTTTCTCGGTGTTTTTTCCCTCAAGATCCATGATGCTCGGGGACTAGCTGTGGAGGTATAAACTCCATATACCCTCACGGCCTAGTTTGGGCCGACATGCTATCACCAGGCCGGCCCATCAAGCTTCAAGACCGATCGGCTCAGCCGGTCGGACGGCCTAAAACAGCAAGAATATCGAAGACCGACAAGGAGGACAAGACCTAGCCGAGATAGGAAAGTTTAGACTTGTAAAGTATGTAAACTTAGTACCGGATAGGCTAGTTCCGGCTTGTAACCTTGCTCCCGCGATATATAAGGAGAGCAAGGACCCCCGTGCCGGGGAGAATCGGGCATAACGCACGAGACTCATACATCCACATCATAATTGAAGCAGAGCAGGACTAGAGTTTTACGCATCTTTGCGGCCGAACTCCGGGTAAACCTCGTGTGATTGCTCCTGTTTACGTCTTGCTCGCAATCTCGTGCGCCTTCCGCCAATCCATTACCGGTCAGGGCATACCCCTGGTCGGACTATCGCCGATATTTCGTCGACAGGACCCACTAGGTGGCAGTGGGACCTACCCATATGCCACCTTGGATTGTAAGCTTTTACAAAAATCAATAAAATAATTTATGACTCGCCCTCTTAGTCATAGATTCATGACAACAAGATAAAATCATTGTTATGACATTGCGAATTTCGTCACAATATATTATTTCACTACCATTTTGACATTTGTTATGACATTTATTAATTAATGTCACTATGTTGAGCTAGCTCCAAAACAAATGTCATAAACTAGCCGATTTAGTGACATTTTAATCATATGTCATGGCATAAATGTCACAAGATGACATAATTCTTGTAGTGGACGCATTGTGGGCGGTCTTGGGCGTGCTGGTCGGGGCACTCTGAGCGCCGGACGTGGCGGTGGCGCGTCCGGCGGTCCCCTGGACGCCGACCAGAAACTTCTGTGCTCGGGCGCGTTGGCGGTGGCTCGGGCGGACGCACGACAGACGCGTGGCGGACGCAGGCGCCGGACTCCCTTCGGACGTGGGCGCCAGACTCGGAGAGGTTACTGTTGAGCGTCCGACGCTTGGAGGATTCGAACGATGCAAGCTTCAACGGTCATCTGATGTGGCGCGCTGAAGAGCGCCGGACGCGTTCGGCGGGCAGCGGCGGACGCGTCCGGCGCGTTCTGGAGCTCCAGCCCAAGGGGGCAATGACTACTTTCGTGGAGGGGTCTATAAATAGACCATTGGCCGGCCTTGGGGAGGTCTCTTCGCCATTTCTTCATACCTGAGCATACTTTGAGCAAGAGAGACACTCCCCCACTCATCTCTTTGATTCCTTTGGTAATCTTGAGAGAGATTTGAGTGAGAACAAGTGATTTGCATTGAGAGTTGCATCTAGAGGCACTTGTTCATCGAGTGAGCTGTGGATTCTTGTTACTCTTCGGTGATTCCCGTCACCATAGACGGTTTGGAGCAGCGGGTGGTGGTTGAGCTCGAGTTGGAGATTGTTCGAGGCCACACCGGGTTCTTGTGAGGGGTTCTTGATCCTTCCCCACGGGAGTTCGCGAAAGGATACTCTAGTGGATTACTCATGGCTTGTGGATCCTTGTCTTGTGTGGAGATTGCAGCTCCCCATTGGGGTCTTTGGCACCGAGCCAATTGAGCGGGCAACTCATCAAGCAAGTGTATCGCCACAACGAGGAGTAGCTTGCCGGGAAGCAAGTGAACCTCAGTAAAAATCATTGTGTTGATTTGTGATTGCCGAGGTATCGACCTCCTTGTGATTGTGCTTGAGCATCTCTTGGTGATTGGCTATCTTCTACTCTTCGCGGCGGTATAACCTTCCATCCTCTCTTTACTTTCCCCAAAGTAGAATTGCTTGTTGTGGTCAGTCGGGAACCACTCTTTGAGTAGTTTAAATCCCGTGGGTAGAACTACTTGTTGTGGTTGGTCGGGAACCACTCATTGTGTAGAGTAAATCCTGTGGGTAGAATTGCTTGGTTGGTTTCAGTGAACCGACATTGTGTAGCTTGATCACCGTGGTTGTTGTGCATTGGATTGAGTAGCCTTGCTTGTTTAGGACGGCTTGCATAGAGTAGTCGAAGCTTTAGCTTTGCAAATTTGCCGCCTAGCTATCTAATTTGTTGCCTAGTGTTATTGCTAGAAATTTTATTAGGCTATTCACCCCCCTAGCCATTGTGACCTTTCACCAGCCCGCCCCCTCGTGTGCGCAGGTGCCTGGCGCCGCCGGCGCGGCTGCCCCTTGTAAGTGCAATCAAGCCCTAATGTGGGTTTTGGCGTTGATGACCACCAAATTAGGGAACTAATGAGACTTATTGAGATGACAAGCAGGCAATGAATTATGGAAGAAAGATGTACAGGTTGGAGGGGTCTCCGTTTCTAAAAAGGATGTTTTGCCGAACTCAAAGGAGGTTTAAATTCGTTTTCGGTTTGAATTTGAGTTTAGGAAAAGCCGTACTATCAAGAGGGATCCTAAGGTTGTTAGTCAAAAGTGTTACCAAATGCTCAATCCTTCAACACCAACCTCATCCAGCCACCAAAATAGCCAGCCAACTTCTTCGACTCACTTTGCTGTTTTGGGGGGCGCGGCAGTGCCGCGCCTATAAGTGACCGTTGGGACCCAGGGGTATTTATACCCATCTGTCGGCCCACTCACTCACTTCTTCATCTACCTCGCGACATATCCGTTAGACTCGAACCAGAAGCTCTCTCTCTCACTCTCCATTGCTCCCCTCAAGCTCCCAACCCTTTCCCATCAAATCCACCACGGATTCTTGAGAAAAAGGGCAGCAAACTTCGATTGGAGAGTGGATCCACTGATTCCCACTGTCAAAGAACATTTGGTGCACGTTTGGCCAGCGCCCTAGGGTTTGTTACTCTTGGAGCTTTGCTCCTAGCCGGCTAGGCGTCGCCCTAGAGCTGCCAACTTGTGTGGCTGCCTAGGGAGGTTTGTAACCTCACCCCAATACTAAGAAATCACCCCTCATCTCAAGAGTTCACTCTCTTGACTTGAGACGAGGAGTAAGCTAGCCTTAGTGGTGAGCTCGAGTCGTGGACTCCCTCAACAACGTGGACGTAGGCCAGCCTTAGTGGCGAAATTTGAACCACGGGTTAAACCTTTGTGTCACCTTGTCTTTGTTCGGCTTTTCGTTTTCTTACTTGTTGTTGAGGAGTTTCTAGGGTTTGAGGTCGATCTACTCTTCTCTGTCTCTAGAGCTTGGTTTGGCTCTCGATCTGTATCCTCTGCAGGTGTGGAAAGCTTGGTCAGCTACTGGATTGGTTTGGTCTTGCTCATTTATATACACTTCAGTTCATACTCTGTCCAGCGCGGCAGTGCCGCGGGTATAGCGCGGCAGTGCCGCGCCCCCTCTGTACTGACAGAAGTTCGAAGTAAATTTTGTTGCAGGCCTATTCACCCCCCTCTAGGCCATATTAATCTTCCAGAGATCCTACAAGTGGTATCAGCTCCTCGTTGCTTCGTATACGCTTAACCGCGTGAAGTATGGAAGAGGCCGGAGCATCAAAGCCAGCTCCCAAGGCAAAGAGTGTTGAGCTGCACTCTTCAGAGGACAGCAGTGGCACCTCCATGTCTACTGCTGATAATGCCACGATCAGAGATGGTGGCGAAACCACAGATGCGAGTGAAACAGAAAGAAGAAGAAGAAAGAAGGAAAGAAGAGAAGCACTCAAGAAAAGAAGAGAGCTTGAGGATAAGTTGAGCAGAAAAGAAGCTAGAAGGCTTGTCCGAGAACAGAGAGAAGAAAGAAGAAAAGCCAAGGCACGTGCTAAGGAAGAGGAGAAGAAGAAGAAGCAGGAGATAGAGTTATCATCATCTAGTGAGCTCTCTAGCAGCTCAGATGATGGTGATGATGATGTCTCATATCACTCTTCCAAGAATCCCAAAGGAAGCCACAAGAAGGATGAGAAGAAGAGCATCAAGGACAAGGGCAACAGCAGCAACAAGAAGAAATACACCACTGTATCCTTTAATTATTCTCATCTAACCCATCGTGATCGCAAGTCTATTGTCAATGTGCCCATGGGCAAGTTACCCCGGTTTGATGGGACTAACTATGCCAAGTGGAAGCACTTGATGAGAAACTATCTTTCAGGTGTTCATCAAGAGCTTTGGGAGATTGTGGAGAAGGGAGTGCAGCAGCCACAAAACCCCGAAGACCCAACAAATGAAGAATTCTTGACCGCCTAGTTCAACGGTCAAGCCACAAGCATCCTGCGAGTGCTCTTGATGGCAATGAGTACAACCGAGTGATGAATGTCAATGTGGCAAAAGAGATTTGGGATGCCTTGATCATTGCACATGAAGGTGTTGATAAAGTGAGGAAGGCAAGAATTGAAGTCTTAATGGCCAAGCTCAACCGGTTTGTGATTAAAGGTGAAGAAGGGCCACAAGAAATGTTTGATAGGTTGATGGTGTTGGTTGGACAAATCAAAGGATTTGGTTGTGAGGATCTTGATGATCACAAAGTGGTGAAGGTGATGCTAGAAGCCTACTCTCCAAGAAATGAAACCGTTGTGACATTAATTAGAGACAAGAAGAAGTTTGAGCACTTCACTCCAAATGATGTGCTTGGACGGTTATTGACCTTTGATATGCAAAGAGAAGAAGCAAATGAGAGAAAGAGGCTCGGTGAGCTTCAATCCAAGCTTGATGGGATGAAGATCAAGGAAGTTGCAGTCAAAGCTAGCAAGCCCCACAAGCACACTTCAGCTTGCAATCATAAGGGCAGCGAGGCTTCAACAAGTCGACCCAAGGAGATCAAGCAAGCACCACAAGAAGAAGATTCAACATCCACATCAAGTGAAAGTGAGGACAATGGGGCTGATCACAAGAAAATAGAAGACATGTCATTGTTTATAAAGAACTACAACGAGAGACATCAAGAACAATGGCTACAAGCTCACCAAGAGAAGGTTTCCAAGCAAGAAAAAGAGAATATGCTTCGGATGTGGCAAAGCCCGAACACTTTATTGCTTGAATGTCCACTTGAGAAGAATCAAGGCAAAAACAAGAAAGAAAGGAAAGATAGGAAGAGAAGATACAAGAATGCCTTAGGGAGGCACACATTGGGCATAAGTGGGACTCAACTAAAGAGTCAAGTGATGAAGATGGAGAGGTTGCAACAGTAGCTATACACAACACATCTTCCTCACCAAGACTCTTCAACAACATGTCCGATGATGATGACGCCCATCACATTTGTCTTATGGCAAAAGGTGAAAAGGTAAAACTGAACAAGAAATCCTCTTCTCCATCTCCTAGTGATATATCTAGCAGTGATCTCAGTGATTCTAGTGATGAAGATTCTAGTGAGAGCTTGAAGCCCGCTAAGAATCTTGATCCTAGAACCGAGCATTTTATTGCAGCTCTCATGGAGGAATTAGAACATGTCAAAGCTGAGCTAGAACATAGAGAAAATATCATTGAAAAGACTGAAAATCTCTATATTGATAGTGAGGAAGCTTTTGAGCAAGAGAAAAGGGAGACAAGCTCTTTGAGGAAAGAGCTTGCTCTTACAAAGAAGATTAATATTGCTCTCAATGACAAGTATTGTGTCTTAGTTGAAAAGCACAACAAACTTGAGAAGCAATATAGTCATCTTTGTGAGAGCACTCCACCTCTCTCCAGCTCAAATGACAATTCTAAGGCCTCTACAAGTAAAGGTTGTGGAAAGTGCTATAATCTTGATATAAATGCTTATTCCACTAACCTTGCAAATATGAAAGCTATGAAGGATGAGATTGCTAGGTTGAGCGACATCTTGGACACAAAAGGCAAGACTGACAAGCAAGTGACAAGTGGCAAAGCAAATCAACCAAAGATGCCACAATATAAAGATGGAAGAAATCCTCGTATCAAGGATGGGCTTGGACATAAGAAAGGTGCCAAGACAAATGGAAGAAAGATGATAAATGGCATTGAATGTGTCCAATTCATGAGTAAGGGAAAAGGCGGGTACGTAAAAGCCGCACACGAGTGTGGCACAAAAGCAGCCTCAACCATCAGCAGTTGCCAAGCGCGGCAGTGCCGCGGTTGGGCGTGGCGTGCCCGCACCCCACGAAGGGAAGGCTACCAAAGCCTTGCTTCTCATGTTAAGCCCAAGCGGGTTCCATGAAGAAACAGATTCCCAAGAAGTCAACTACTTCTACCATGGCACCTAAGAAAGAAAGTTTCTATCAATCAAGTGTCAAGACACCCTCCAAGTGTTGAACTCTAACTTTGTTTTGCGGCATGACATTAAGGGGAAGGTGTTTGCCAAATTTGTTGGCAATGGTAGAAATGTTTTTCATAATACTTCTCTTTGGGTTCCTAAAGTTCTTGTGACTAACCTTGAAGTCCCCAAGAAAGATTGGGGACCTAAATCAAGCAACTAAACTTGTGTTGCAGGCATACTCCTCCGGTGGGTCAAGTTGGGTGCTTGACAGTGGATGTACAAATCATATGACCGGAGACAAGAGTACGTTTTCATCCTACTCCCAACTACAAAAGTTAGTGACAACATCATCTTTGCCGATAACTCTAAAGGGAGTAGTTGGTCTTGGTAAAGTTGCTATTACACTTGAGCATTCAATTTCAAATGTCTTTCATGTTGAATCTTTGAAGTTCAATTTGTTGTCTGTTTCACAATTGTGTGAGATGGGCTACAATTGTCTCTTCACTGATGTGGGTGTGGAAGTCTTTAAGAGGGAGGATTCCTCTATTGTCTTTAAGGGAAAACTCAAGAATAAGCTCTACCTAGTTGATTTCAGCAAAGGGAAAGCTAAGCTTGAGACCTGTTTAGTGGCAAAATCCAGCATGGGTTGGTTATGGCATCGCCGACTAGCTCATGTCGGGATGAGGAACTTGGCCAAACTCCAAAAGGACAACCACATCCTTGGACTAACAAATGTTCAATTTGAGAAAGACAGGATATGCAGCTCATGCCAAGCAGGAAAGCAAGTAGGCGTACCTCACCCACCAAAGAGCATCATGACTACCACTCGACCCTTGGAGTTGATTCATATGGATCTCTTTGGACCGGTCGCCTACCTCAGTCTAGGGGGTGATAAATATGGCTTGCTTATTGTTGATGATTACTCTCGCTTCACTTGGATATTCTTTGTCTATGATAAGTGCCAGGTACAGGACAAGGTGAAGACTTTTGTTAGAAGGGCACAAAGAGAATTTGGTCTCCAAATCAAGAAGATTAGAAGTGATAATGGGACTGAGTTCAAGAATACTCAAGTTGAAGAGTTCCTTGAAGAAGAAGGCATCAAGCATGAGTTTTTGTTGCATACACCCCCGGCAAAACGGTGTGGTAGAGAGGAAGAATAGAACACTCATTGATATGGCAAGGGCGATGCTTGATGAGTACAAGACTTCGGACCTATTTTGGGTTGACGCCGTCAAGACCGCTTGCCATGCCATCAACCGTCTCTACTTACACAAGAAGCTCAACAAGACTTCCTATGAGATTTTAACCGGTAATAAACCAAAGGTGTCTTACTTTAGAGTTTTTGGGTGCAAGTGTTTCATACTTAACAAAAGGCCCAAAACTCCTAAGTTTGCATCTAAGGTAGATGAAGGAATTTTCATTGGTTATGGATCAAATGAGCATGCCTACCGTGTCTTCAACAAAACCTTGGGTAGAACTGAGATCACGGTAGATGTGATATTTGATGAATCTAACGGCTCTCAAGTAGAGCAAATTGATTCAAGTGTTGTAGGAAAGGAAGACCCACCTTGTAAGGCAATCAAGCAAATGGCCATTGGTGATGTAAGACCACAAGAAGAACAAGGGTCGGATGATGAGGGTCCCCAAGCTCGTTGCACCAATTTCCGCCGACAAACTCGCAAGAAGGTGCAAGACTCTCCGCGAAGAATAGCGGTGCAGCGGTGCCGCGCCTAGGTGCGGCAAGTGCCGCACCCTCCACCTCTCAGCAGCAGCTCTCCAACTCCTACTTCACCAGTTCAAGGGCTCAACCTGGAGCCTATACTTGAGCAAGAAGATGCCGAAGGTTCTGAAGATAATGAAAATGAAAGTATTGAGCATCCAAGGCTAAGGCAAACTATTCAACGTGACCATCCTGTTGATAACATCCTTGGGAGTATCAAAAGAGGGGTAACAACTCGTTCTCACTTGCACTACTAATTTTTGACCCTGTTTCAACGCCCAAAAAGTGTTGCAATATGCCCAAAATAGTTGCAATAGCATTAGTAGCAACACTTCCTTTTCGTTGCGAGGCGTTGCAAGCACTTGCGTGGGTAAAGCTTTGGACAACACTTTTCTAGAAAGTGTTGCAAAATGTGTTTTGGATTTGCAACGCCTAGGCGTTGCAACATAAGTTTTCGCTACGATTATAGGTGTGGTAACAACAACTAATGCAACACCTTAGGTGTTGCTAGATCTGCAATGGCAACTTGCCCATGTCATTGCAAATAGTGCACTAGCAACGATGAATGTGCGTTGCAAGAAAATGTCTTGCCACGCTTAACATGTGTGGCAACAACGATCATGTTGCAGCACCAAAAAGTTGTCGCAACAAGTGCAATTGCCACGCCCTAGTTTTGGTTGCTATAAGGTGCATCCTATATTGCATCGCATAGCGAGAGTGGCAACAAGATCTATATCGCAACAACAAGAAGTGGTGGCAACATGTGCAATTGCCACACCCAATGTTTGGCTGCTATAAGGTGCAGCCTCTATTTCATCACATGATGAGTGTGGCAACAAGACCAATATGGCAACGCCGAGAAGAGGTTGCAACATGTGCAATTGCAGATTGTCGTTGCTAGAAGGTGAAGCCTCTAAAGCTACGTGGATTGTTGCTATAGCACATATTGCCACAGAAAATATGATTGCCACTAGCCACTTTTACAACGTTGTTGGTGTGGTGCCACCAAATAATTATCGTAGCACCATTAATTAATTAGAAACTCAACAGAGATAACAAAATCATTTGAATAAAGCCATTCAAGCAAAATAAACATCAATTCATTAAATAGTTGAAATAGTATCTACATTGAGTATTTCATAGAATATCAAAACGTGCAGAATTACAACATATTCTAACATCTACTTCGCGTCGGCTTATCGTACTTGGGCATAGCCTATTTTGTATTTTATAGTTGCTTCACTTGTGATCATGTCATGACTCCAAGCTCTCCACTAAGTAGGATCTTCCTGCTAAATAAAAACGTTCAGATTAGCATGTCGATTAGAAATTTAACAAATTAGACACAAATAGAAAAGATCAACTAAATAATGAAACATACATGCTTAAATTGATTTTGATCACACAGAGTTCACTTCTTGTTTGTAGAAGAAACATAGACATTTAGGAAAATAGTGATAGTTCTACATTATGAGAAATTAGAAGATAGACACATGTGTCAAAAGTAAATATTACTATGCAAATCACTATGCAAAAGAACAATTATTCATCTTTTTTAGATAGTGAAGAATGGAGATGACAGTTCATTGATAGTTAATATTTCATCTCTATAAAATTCAATGATTGTATAAAAAAATTGACAACTGCTCAAGAAGATACAAGCACGGGATACCTCATGCTACTGTTGGCTGGGGTAGAAAACTAAATGCTTGAAGTAACTTGTAGCTAAATAAAACATGAAGGAAAGGTGACATAAATTTAACTCACAAACAACAAATACACTCTTGACGTAAGACTAAATTAAACGAATTCACATGAAATTACTAACTGATATGCTTGTTGGAGGTTTTAGAATCAACGCAAGTGCATCCATTGTATGAGTGATGGAAAATAATGTGCCCATGGTTGAAGAATAGATTTGCTTGCAACCCCAATGTACAGAATCTGTAACAAGGGTTGGCAACCAAAAAAACTAGTGAACATACTTATCAGCCTAAATGGTTTGCTCTCCATGTAATTAAAAAATAGCAAAGCACCCCTCAAAAAAAAAAAGAAAATAGCAAAGCACATATATACACTGATGATCGGTACATGAACCTGGCAGTGATACAAAATTATCAGTCTAGGGTCATCACTATCTAGACTAAAATAGTACAAAAGCAGAAACTTGGACAGGTCTAAGTTAACATTAGAAGTTAACATTAGAGAACTAGGCAACTGAACATAATCTATTCTTACAGAAAGTCAAGTAGTACCATATTTGAAAAATTCAGTGCAAATAGTGGCTGCCACTTAATTTCAAGGCAAGTATTTGATAGAAATATAAATGATAGAAAACAGGAAATGTGCCGAACAAGGATTCATCCAGCAATCTGGGAGACCCCCAAGCAAACAAGCAGCCAAGCATAATAGTTTTAACATGGCAGAAATGGATCAAAAGTGGTGTATCAATATATAAACAGAGAAAGAGCTATAAAAATTACCATCTCTGAATAATAACAATTAAGCTACATCTTGGGGCAAAACACAGCTAGAGACAAAATTTCCCTTTCTTGTATTACCAGTTGTCACAGAGAAGACACATTACCAAGGAAAAATAAGAGACAAGTCAATCAATTTATAACAGACTACCAACATCTCAATTAACAGAGGAAGGTTTCTTCAACACCAAATGGCAAACTCAAATTTGTGGCATTTCTAGTCATACTCAGGTACTTAAAAGGATTGCAAAAATTTAACCAGTTAGTAAATGAAGTGAACTGCCAGGGGAACCAAAGTATATATAGCAAAATAAACGTACCTCAGCAAGCATCACAGGGCAACCAAAGTAGATGAACAGCAAGGTGCTCTGAAACAGGGGCAATTTGTAAGTGCGATCTTAATCTACCATGAAGGAAAGCGATAGCAGCAAGTGCACCAATCTCATATATGGTCGCAAATTCATAACTAAATGGCATAATGGTACATATATTTAATCTTATAGTCGTCCACCGAGCTAGGAGACCAAAATCAATGGTGACAAGGCCACTGATATGCTGTGGTGTTATAGACTGAGTAGCTAATATTTGCCAACATAATGATTGGTAACGATCCAGGGCTTAAGTATAATTGAGCATATAAGCACTAATTGAAAAAATACATACACATGTAGCAGGCTTAAATCCACGGTGAAACAGTCACTGAAATGTAGTGAATTTTACAACACTATGATCTATATACCACCCAATACATCATAATATACCTCTATCACTGCTGTAAGCTAGGATTGACTCAACTAAAGTGACAATCATTGATTCAAGAGTAAGCATGTGCTGACAGAATATGAACCCAAAGTAGTGTTTATTTATGCCCAGGTCAATAATCAATCTATTGTTTTGTTCAAAAAAAAATAATCAATCTATTGTACACTGCTGAGTGGTGCATTGAAAATAAATAAATTATAATTATAGTTTTAGAATGGTTTAAACTTTTGAGGCACTGGCAAACAAGAAAGAGAATAAAGTAATTATTGTGGGGAATCTTGTAGTTCATCCTATGAACGTCTGAACATCCAGAGACCACTACACAAAAAATGAATTATAATTTTTCTGACCTGTAATAAGAATTATAAACTGTGAACAGAAGAAACAAGTCTTCGTATATGAACTTAGAAGTGAGACAAATAAGGAAATGGAGTATATACTAGGCAATCTAGTATATACTGAAATGCCTGAACTTTTTATATGCTAACAGTATGGTCGACAGTTGACACTGCAACTGGAACTCTGGAAGCAATTAAACAACATTGTTTTTTATAATTAATCTAAATGAATTGATTTCTTTTTATTAAATTATACAATACAAAGTGTGCCAAAAGCAAGAATATTTACTATTATTTTCCCTTTTATGCAGATTGGGACAGACCAGCAAATTCACACGTACTTCCGCTAAATCCATATCAAGAAAATGACAAAAAAGAAAACGATACCTGGATTGAACATGCGAGTATACACTTCCCAACATGGTTAATTTATTCGGATTCAGATGAAACACATGTTGAACCTGTCCCTCCGATAGAATGAAAAAAACAACTGGTGCTCAGAAATTCATAGATCGATTCTCATATACTTGTTACGGAAGGAGGGGTGGAGAGGATACCTCAGGGATCATGCGAGTAGAATGATAATTTAGACGCAAAGAAGGTAGCATCATCCAGATCTGGCTGCCGCCACCCTGTCCCACCATCAATCTGGCAATGGCGGCGCGTGGCCAGCAGTATCGGCTAGGGCGGCGGCGTCCTGTCCCTCCGAGCGCAGTAGGGAGAGGAGAGGAGTGGCGTCGCGGTGGGGAGGACAGAGGAGCAGGGGCGCCGGTAGAGGGAACGGAGTCGCCGTCTTGCCGAGGGAGAGAGCGACGGGGGCACCAGGAAGAACATTGAGCGTCGGTTTCTGGATCTGAGGGGCCGAGATTGAGATTTTTCTTTCTGACCAGGAGCGCGGTGATTTTTTTATCTCGAATGTGGACCTTTTTTTATGGTGGCTGCGGTTTGCGTTGGGGTCAAGCGAGCGCGGGAGTGGCCAAAATTTGGGTCCGTGTTGTAGTTAGGATTACAGTTAGGATTTTATTATATTTTTCTATATATTTTAATTTTCTAATCTCTAGTTAGATGTCAAAAAACATGGTCTATTTATTATATGTAATATATACTATGTATATAATCTCAAAACAAAATACTTTGGGGGGTTTTATTAATATTTTAACATTACTATTTTTTTATAACAAGTTGGGACCAAGGTGTAGGGGAGTTGGGACCATGTTTATACTCAGTATTTTTTGAATTTTGTGTACTTAATTATTGAAAATAATTCAAATTTGAAATATATATACCTTAAATAAGATTTTTGAAAATCATTAAAGTATATTTAAGAACATACTATGTTACATGCTAGCTCGTACTATTAATGTTTTTTGATGATAATATTATCATCGACAAAATGATCTAATACTCGTTTTTGCACAAATCTCAAAGTTCATCATTGCATTGACAAAGAGAGTATCAGTGCAAGAGTCACCTACTTTATGTGTTGGGGGCAGGCAAGCTTCTTTGCATCTCCCATCTATTAATTACACCCTCCGTCGTCCTTGTTGTCTGCTTCTCTTACGCTCGGTGAAGCGGTAACTCTCACTGGCATGTGCAGGCTCATGCTAGGCGGAAAGGAAGGAGACACGAGCGTTCGTCGTAGTGCGAATGTGCAGCCTTATGGGTGGAATAGGTATTCATCATTTTCGTGTGTTCAAATACTATTTTGTTGTTATCTACAAATATTTGTCGTCAGCAGGGGATTTCAAGTTTCGTCAGGCCTACAAGGAGGATCGTAAGTGAAGGTAGGATGCCCTAGGCGAAATGGTAGAAGAGGTGATAGAGCTTGTCCTAAGGTCAGAGGGTGTTGCCTGTGAAGATCAAAGATAGCCTAGTGACTAAGTCAGGTGATCACTTGACGATGTTCATTAGAGGCGATTTAGGTTGTTTGATTTGGATTGGCCCTGGTTACCTAGGATATGTTACGGAGTTGTTAAAAGTGTAATTTATGTGCCTTACCTTCATCTTGCCCCCTAAGTTGTTCTTCTGATTACGCAGTTGCCAACATTTAATATTTTTTCCTTTCTCTTGTTATTTTTTTATGATACTAGTTTCTAATGAAGTATATTTACATTTTGAACTTCAATGGTTTAGGTTCGCCCACATTGGTGTCATAGCTTTTATTTTTCCCCTTTTATTATTTTATTAATTAAGATTGTGTTAGCTGTGAGAAATTGTCAAAGTGCATAATAGATTTCACAATTATGTTCGTCTCGTCAAGGTGATTGGAAAAACATTGTGTTGTGAAAAATGCATCTAGTTCTTTTTTCCCTAACTTTACTCATGTAACCTCTCGTTGGTCAAAGGTTCATTGGTGGATCACTAAGACATACACAATCATGCACATAGACATATAATCCTACAAATGTATGTGTACTGTACGTTGTAAAAAAAGATATATTTATGAACACACACATATATATATTTCAAGATTTCAAGATGAATTTAGAAGAACAAAATCAAATGTATGCGTACTCTACTTTGCAAACTTTGGTTTCTAAAATTTTCAGCCAAATAACCTCCTTGGTCACGTACGTATCACAAAAATTTTCAGCCGCCGCCAAATTTTTCCTCTCCCTCCGTGCCAGTGCCACGTGTGTCTCTTTCTACCCACATGGGCAATTGAAAATTCTCCACTCGCCCCAAATAACCTCCTTGGGTCCTTGGTCACGAACCACAGCACTCCATCCCATCCACCCGCACCCACCACCGCGAGCCACGGCGCCGCCGCCGCCTCCGTAGTCGGTAATCCCTTCCACTACCGGCGCCCTCCCCCAGCCGCATGGTCTCTTTCCCATATGCGACCACATCTTCGCTCTGCAGGACTCCCATCTCGTCCTATACGCCAGCGTCTCCGAGTCCAAGGTCAACATGAAGGGTGACTACTATGTCGCCAGCGGATCTTGCCATGAGGGAGAAGCTGCTGCAGCCCAAGAAATCTATTCGTTGTCTATGGACTGATCCATCTTTTTTTCTCTGAATCTCTCTAATGTGTTGCAGATGTTGAGGTGAATCCCTGCAAGTGGTACGTCCATCAGTCCTCCATGGATGGGGCCTCCACATCACCCAGGTGATGAACGGATCCCTTCTCTCACACACACAAAAATATATTACAAAAGGTCTTATCTTAGTTTGTCCTGATAGGTACACAGTTATTTCAATTGAGGTAGATCTTGTCCTCATCTGTTCTTTTGTTGCGTCTGTCTATTATCCTCAATCCATATATTTACTTCAAATTAGGCCGTACATGTGTGTTTATGATTTAGAAATTTGGAGAAATTTATGGATTTTTGCCATCTAGGATTCTCGGATTTGCCTGGTAGATCACCAGCCAAATCTTGGTTTAATTTGCTTGTCCATTACAAACTGTAGGAGAACCATGAATGAATGTCCAATCTGGATACAGATGGCCCCTATTATCACGATTATTAGTTCTTTTTGGTCCTGTCTCCTTCTCAGGTTCTCTATTTTTCAGGGATGTATTCAGCTAAATTAAATGAACAATGAATGGCCTCTGTTTCAGGTCCCAATTTCTTAATTAGCAACAATTTTTCACCTTTTCTTTTCCATCCACAACATGCTGGGAAGGGGTCTCACCTATAAACATGCAAAATTCTGTTTGTAACCAGCTACATTTGTGCTCTGATCTATCTGTTTTCTATTTGCATTCGGACTGAGATTGATGACATGGAGTACTGAGATGGATTGCTGAAAGCATGGCGCTACACTTTCTTTTTTCATGTACTTCTATGGCTATACGGTTCCATTTTGTAGACCTCAACATAGCTAGATGCTTGCTGCCATACAACACTATTTTGTTATTTGACTTGAAATGCTTCTCATTTTGGAGATGTCAAGATGGCTTTCTGGCTGCTGCAGTTCATGGCTTTGAGAGCCTGAATCATGCTAGTGAAGTATTATTAGTTTAGCTTAGTAAGACCATGCTGATGTTATGTATGTTGCAAGTAATTTAGTCTCTGTGATATATTTGTTAACTTGGGTGCTTGTTTGTGCCTCACTGAACCTGGCACCGTAATGTTTTGGAACCACATGATAGCTAAGCACCACTAGAACACTGAGCTGTGCCAATCTAAGGAAGTGCAAATGACGAATGATGATATGACTAGTCTATGTATGTCCTGTTATTGCCCTAAAATGTGTATGTCATCTAGCTGATTCTTTGTGGAGGGAATGACTTGTAGGAATAATTTATTTTTTTCAGCTCCATTTGGTAGCTGATTCTTCTATGTGAGTTTAACTTTTGTACAAGCATCACATGAGTTTGTACTTTTTGTATAGGTACTTGAGATTTTTGACCAGCAAAAGAAGTTAGATGGTGATTGCCTGGTTCTGCACACAAACATTTGGTATTCATGAATTTATGAATATTGGTTTTGACATGCTGATGTCTTCATCACTGACAATCATGTCCACTTTTTATTTTATTCAGATGGGATTACTTTCCAAATAATGTCTTGGTACTCCAATCAATTCCTGAAAACCACTTTGCCTTGTGTTCTCTGAGATAGATTGGAGTCAGCGTAACTTGGATTAGCAATAAATTGAAAGTGCCCCAACTGTTCTGTAATAGTCTTGAATAAAATTATCGGTTACTAAAGTCGTTGCAGTCTCATGAACTAGTAATTATTGATCTATTCATAAGTGAAACCATATATAACTTAAAATAGGTGATGGTCACTTGCAAGTAAATTGTACTGTGTTTATTACACCTACAGTGGTAGTACTAAGACGAGAAAAAAAATGTAAGTCGTCCACACTTCTGCTTTTATTAGTTAAAACCAGTGTTGTTCTCTTAACTTTCTCAGTTTCAGTAGCTGCTGTAAGCTCCTGCTATTTACAGTTCAGATACAACAAATTTTCTTATGTGTTTGCACATATCAATGGGTCTTGGTTCGATATCCTGCTTCTACATGTCAGTTTTTTTAGCTCTTAAATAAGGCCACATGTAAAGCACACACTTTATTGTTTCCATGCTCAACTCTGTAGATCCAGCAGCTTAGGTTCTCATACTTGATAACTTGTAGCTCGAGAAAAAAAGAACTTGATAACTTGAATGAAACCGTGCTGGTTATAATCTCTAGATGCATGAGCTAAGAGAAGTGTTAGTTTATTCAAGCGCCTTTAATTAATTAGAGCTTGTTTGCTGGGAATTTCATAAATTATTTAATATATGTGCTTTGCCACTTTGCTTTTGCACAGCTTTAAGAAATTTCTAGCTGTTCTTGAGGTCGACATATCACTGGTTGACCTATATGTTTCAAGTTGAGTTGCCTTATCTTATCTCTTCATTGTGAGATAATGGTGTAGCCATTTTCACAAATTGTCACTGATTTATTTGTCCTTCGTAAAAGTCTAATCTAGCATATAATACTTGTTATGCAGGATGATACCTTCGACCACTGAAGTTGTGTTTGGCGGATATGGGAATGGAAGCCAAAGTGCTCGTCTCCTAGTTTGGATGATGAAACAACAGCACAAACGTTGCATTGTGGCTGGGACTTCTGTACTACAGCTTGAAGCTATTTTTTGTCCACCACCTAGTAGTTTAAAATATGACTTTAGATTGGAACACCAGATATGGTTTTTCTTAGAAATATTTTGTGACGTCAACAATAAAAAATATCTGATGTACTAGGAGATATGCACTCTCATCAGCATGTAGCGTAATTCTGATATTTTGTAATTATATTGTTGTGGATTACTTCAATGAACTTGACATGTTATGGTGTTGATGAATTTCGTTAAAGCCATGCCTCTACCCTCTAGATGACAGTGGGTCTTGGCGTTTCACATGATCTACGAGTGGTCTTAGGTGTAGCTAGCGCTTCTTTTCGTTTCCACGTCATCTAGTACACGACATTTCTCACAAGATCAATGGACTGTACACATTTTTTTGAGAGGGACACATAATCAAGCAAACAAAAAATGCTCAAGCAGTGCTGCTAGGCCCTTGCCAAAGAAAAAGCCCACCAAATACATGTGTCTTTTTGCTATAGCAGTTCATGTAAGCCGACGATTGAGATGATTTGTTTGAAAGCTTGGGCCCTTTTGCTATACCCAAAGCCCATGAAGTGCAAGTCAGTTTCCGAGAGCAGCATATTACAATGACACTAGAAAACATAGCAACCAAACACAAATGTGGCAATAGTAACATACTATTGCATCACTTTAGATATTTAGTTGCAATAAATAACTACCTGTTGCAACGGTCATGAAATATTACAACCAACAAAAACTGTGGCAAAACTTTATTACATCGCCTTAAAAATTTAGTTGCAATAAAGAGCTACTTATTGCAATGGTCGTGAGAAATATGGCACCAAATACATGTGTCTTTTGCTATAACAGTTCATGTAAGCCGACGATTGAGATGATTTGTTTTTGCTTTTGGGCCCTTTTGCTATGCAAAGCCCATGAAGTGCAAGTCGAACAAGGAGCAGCATATTACAATGACACTAGAAAACATAGCAACCAAACACAAATGTGGCAATAGTAACATACTATTGCATCACTTTTTAGACTTTAGTTGCAATAAATAACCTATTTTGTTACAGCGGTCATGAAATATTACAACCAACAAAAAGCTGTGGCAATAGCTAAACTTTATTACATCGCCTTAAAAATTTAGTTGCAATAAAGCTACTTATTGCAATGAGTAGGTAGAGAAATATGGCAACCAGCAA